>CAJNRD030001120.1:5598216-5629173 GCA_905319865.3 Cotesia congregata | reverse complement strand
TGAAAGGTCTCGATGAGTGTAAAGTCGGGATGAGCTTATATCTTTAAAAATGTCAATAGTTCACAAGATACAAAGTCATTTCTTAACTATGTATATATTAAATATTATTATCATTATTAGTGTAAAACGTACTCAAGTAATTGACGACCAGTCTGATTACTACCAATCAACAGACAGCGTCTGGTTATCGAACAAAGAACGCGCTGAAATTCAAAAACACCAGGAAGAAATACGAAGTCGAAAACACGCCTCACGCTTATCAAAAAAAGTAACCCTTGATTTGTACGGGCGTCAGGTTATTGACGAGCCTGAAAATTATGATAATTTGCCATTACCTCAGCAAAGTCAAGCTCAAAGCTTCAACGATGTTGTTTGTCCTGACTTGGAGTTCGAACTTCCTCAGGTATTTTTTTCTTGTCATTAAATAGAACAATAGTTCTATTCAATGATCTAATAAGATCAATTATTACATCATATAATAATTAATGAAAATTATTTAGTACGTAGAAACAAATAATATTCTGAAGAATATATCAAACAATTCAAACGCTTCGACGACTATCCGTCGAATTCAAGATAAAGAACTTCTGGACATGGTTGATGAAGGCTACTGCCTTTCTATGCATCAACCATATGCTTCTCTTCTAGTCGCAGGAATTAAAATGTAATTATTAATTAATTTTTTAATTATTAACCTTCCGTTACTTTTGGTATTGGGCGAATCTCCGGAATGTTGACTTTTATTTGAACTATTAAAAAAATTATCATAATTAATGTTGCTAATTATAATTATTTTTGAATTAATTTATTATTAATTTTAAAATGTTCTCAGACCTGAAATTTTTATTTATTTACCGTCATATGTTTAAAAATCGATTTTATAGATTAATATTTAGTAAGACTTAAAGTAGATTTGGCAATAATGTCGAGCAAAAAAATATTCCGGGGATTCCCCGGGACTTTTAACGCCCTCTGGATTTTTAGCGCGTGTTACGGAAGTTTAATTGTGTCAGTATTAATAATATCAAACATTGTAGGCATGAAGGAAGAATATGGTACTCTGCACACCGAGGACGGTTGTGGATTCACGCTGCGGCTAAAGTTGTTTCCAAAGAAGAAATCACTGCTCTGGAAGATCACTACAAAAATTTTAATGGTAACTTATAAATAAACTCTAAAAATTATTAAATTATTAAATTATTATTGAGTCAATATTTTAATTATTTTTTTTTCTAGAAAATTATATCTTTCCAAAAACATACCCAGCTGGTTGTCTCATCGGCTGTGTGACTGTCGTTGACGTTCTCCCCCAAGATGAATACCGTAAAATTTACCCCGACGGTGATTCAGACTCACCTTATGTGTTTATTTGTCAAGATAGTCGTGAATTATCTTTGAAATTTCCCATGCAAGGAAAACATAAAATATGTAAGTAGATATTTTTTTTATCTTTAATATTTATAAGTACTAAAAATAATAATGTAAAATTTTTTCAGATAAACTGGATAAACAAATTCACAAAGCTGCTTTGAAGCATATATAAGTTTAAAAATTTTTATATAAATATGTTGTTAAATTATTTTTTAGTGACTAAAAGTCATTTTCATATTCATATTAATTGTTAATTATTTAGTTTCACGGTTAATAATATTTCAACGAATGAAAATGTGAACTAAAATAATTAAAAACAATAAAAAGTTTTTGTAATATAAATTACAGTATTATTTTTTTTTTTTTTCTAAGAAGAAATAATAAAATTTGCTTTTTTTTTTTTCTAAAAATTGTTAATTTCCAAAATTTAGGCAGAATTTAGACAGCCATAACTTTTCAACTTATCAAAATTTTTAAACCGGTCAAATTTTATCTTAAAAAAGAGACTTTTTGCTACAACTTTCTCTCCAAAAAATTTTTTTTCCAGAAGAAATAGCAATCAAGATAAAAATTATTTGATATTAATTACAGATCCAAATTTCAAAATTTTAAAACTTTGATCCGTAATTAAAAATATTCAACTAATTATTTTTATGTCTTCGCCGGCATTTTTATGATCCTTAGACCCTTAATTTTAAGACCCACTGCAATTTTTTTGAAAAATAATTTTTTTCCGCCAAGTTTTCAACGCCCCCAGATCAAAAAACCCTTTCTACAACCCAAAACTTTAAAACTTTAAGAAAAAAAAAATATGTAACAATAGCAACAATTCAACATTTATTGAACCAAAATAACATAAAAGCATCGATACATATTTAATATCTTACAAATTCATTCATACAATTATTTAATAAACTTTTTACAATTCAATAAGGCCAAATTTATCCACTTAATTCATTTCCGTAATTCAATAATAATAAAAAAAAAAAACAAATAAATAAATTTCTCCTCTAAAATTAATAATAATGATCATTAAATATAAGTAGGCGAGTCTTTGAGGTTAAACTGACAGGCTTCGCAAACAAAAGCTTCTTTCTCATTAACAAGCGTGCATTTAGGACACACTTTCCCACCACTGGCCAAAGGAATATCTTCATTACCTTTCCTCCTAGACTTTCCGCACATCTCGCAAATTTCCTTCCCCGCGGCGTTAAAAAACGTGCAGGTCAAGCAAGACCAGGTCGCTTCAGCTGCACCATCAATCTTCATATTCTTGACAAGATCGCAAACCTGATCCTTATCTCTCTTATTTCTTCCCTTAACCTCAACCATCAAATCGCTCCCTTCACTATCATAATTGTACGTCGCGCCCAAATCTATCAATGGCGCTTTGTCAATCCTGGGATTAGAATTTCCATTATAATTAGCGTTCTTGGAACTTCTGGAACGACGTCGTTCCTCGAACTTGTCAGAACTCTCTCTTCGCTTACTCTGCCTTTCGTTCCTCAGAACGTCTTCTCTCTCAGCGACATCTTTAGAGTATCCAAGATCCTTCAGGCTGCGATATACAAAATCCCAAGAGTCGTTGGAAGCCGTTGCAGAGTCAAGACTCATTGAAGTTTTTATCGGCGAAGATTTGTTCCCTCCGTCGAACTGATCAGGCGGCTTAATGGCCGTCGTTGAAGACTTACTGCGACGGTGGCTCCGCTTATCGTAGGAACCGTCAAACTCAATCAGCGGCGCATGCGCGTAAGTTGGAACTCCGTAGACTTGATTGTAGTGATTGTTTAAATCAGACTCAAAGTACCTTAAATCTTCGTACCGATAATTATCTGGAACATAGTTCGCCGCCAGAGGGAGCATTGGAACTCGTTGAATTCCAGTTCCTAGAACTGCAGTTCCAGGAACGGTATTTCTTGTTCCAGTTCCTAGAACTGCTGTTCCAGGAACGGTGCTTCTTATTCCAGTTCCTAGAACTGCTGTTCCAGGAACTGAACTTCTTGTTCCAGGAACCGGAACGACATCAGGCCTGTAATTAATAGGATATTTAATTCCAGTTTGATACTCATTAATTGGAGAATTTATAATTGCAGGTTGCGCATAATGCAAGTCGTAATTCTTGCGTCTTTGTTGGCACCGTTCCCAGAACCTGTGATTGAGGGCGCGGATTGCATTCTCAGGAGTTCCAACGTGTTTTTCGCGGAACTCGAGGACTTCTAACCAAGAAACGGTGAAGGTTTGCGACACGTTCTCCCAGATCTGCTTCATTATCTGGCACTCGACGAAGGCGACGATCGCGTCACGGCTCACGAAGGACACTCGGTCGGGGTCTATGGGTCCTTCGAGAGTCATCACGCCTCGCTCGTGCAGGGTCGGCTTGTAACCCATCAGCTCGAACATCAGCTCAGCGCCTATCAAGTTTGTTTCGATCTCGTGCTTGTAGTACCCGCTGTAAGTTCGCAGGGTTCGGTACTCTTTGCGCCAAGGCTGGGCTAGGAGGTTCGCGGCGTACAGAGAGATGGCGATCCAGGCGGAACAAGCTCGGTAACCGCTGAAGTCAGGAAGGATTGCTGCTGATTGGTGCAATATATGCGCTGTTTGCTCGAACACGTACTTGTTCTCGTGAGGCACTAGATGGAGGTACTCTTTTATGAAGCCTGTAAGTGTTTTAAAGAAGAAATAGTGAGTAGGTTTTTTTGTGAATTACAAACTTTAATTTAATATAAGTTTAAAATTATTAAATATTTTAATTCTTAAAAATAAAATTAAAGGCATGGAATTATAATTAGAACAATTTTGAATGGACAAAATATTAATATTAATAATATAAGAATTAATTAAGTCAATAAATGATAATTTTAAATTTTAAAGTTATTTAAAGAAGAAATAAGATTGAAAATTTAGGTTTTGCTTTTTTGTTTGAGATTTTTTGATACTGAAATTAACAAACGTTTTAAAAAATTTTAATTTATTAATTTAGAACTGAAAAAATATTTTTTTAAAATTACGCTTGTAGTTTTTCAAATCTACTACATGTGAAATTTTTATTTTTTTTTTATAAGTTTGTTTAATGAAAAAAATCCTAAAAATTGTCGGATGTAAAAAAAATAGAACAAATTAAAAAATGTGTCACGTAATTGAAAAAGTTTTTATGAATTTTAGAAAAATTTATTTTTAACGTTTGATCAATAATTTAGAGTTTATATAATGATTATTAAATATTTTTTTTATATTCTGTATTAAGAATATAATAAACAAAAATGACTTGATAAGTCAATTTTCAAAATTTTGGGTTTGATTTTATAAATTTTACAAAATCAAAGACGTTCATGCGCTACGCTACAATCAAATGAGTACTAACTTTTTATGAAATTAATTTGGGTCTTGAGAAAAATTTTAAATTATATCAATAATCTTATAATGATTTACAATTATTTGTTTATTTACCTGAAATATTTTTTAGGAATCTATTTTAAAAAATCAGTAGATATAAATAAGTCATTGATTTAACGCCCATCAATAAGCTGTATAAGGTGGTTGTCTTCAGTACGGTCAAAAATCAACTAAAATAATTTTAATTATACCAAGTAAAATAATAAATAATTAATTTAAACGTTCGTCAACACTCTGTATGTTTTGATGCATTTATATAAACTACATAAATCAGATAATTTTTTGAAACATTATTTATTATGGTATCTACTTTAATAATATAAATATTATAATTTTAAATTAAAAAAAACGCTGATCTGCTATAAGGTTGGATGTTAAAAATCTAATTTTTAATCGTTAATAACTTTTTTAAATAATCGACAGCGAATTTTTAATTTTTTAGGCGCATGAACGTCCTCAAGTAAACTTTCAATAAAAAATTCTCAAGTCCGCAAGAAGAAAATAAAAAAAATTTGACAACTCAATTTTTATTACAAATAATGATAAAAAATAAATTTTGAAAATAATAAAAAAAATTAACCTTCAAGTTTGTGTCTCAACGCAAGCTTCTCCTCACTCTCATCCATTTGTAAATAAGCAAGGTGACTTTTTTCAACATTTATGCTTATTTCTTCCAATTTGTCTATTATTGCAGCACCTGGACGGTCCAGAATGTCAAATGCCATCATTTTGAGCACTAATTACCTACAACCTGTCAACAAATCACCACCATCAGCATACTAATGACTGAATCACCACATAAAATAATTATCTAGGGAACAATTGCTGAAAATTGATGACGGAAATACCTTTTCCGGTGAAAATTTAGTGCAATTTACACTCGAATTTCCGTATGTCTGCTCATACTGTCTCAACCTATAAATAACAATGCTAATTATAGAAGTAATCTAGATCCATTAAATAATTTTAAAATTTCATACCTTTTTCATTTTACCATTGTTGCAATTCGATTTCTCGTGCTTCAGCATTTTGTTTATGATTATTTACCAATTCATTTATTTAGCAATAAACTAACAAATACACACCTCTGTGCCAAATATTTATTTATTGTCGAGACACTGATCAGCTTTCAGTACTTCAGAATTTGGGAAATAATTAGCATCTTTGTTTTGGTTAAAAATTCACTTATTTATTCAATTTAATTATTGTTAAAAATACTTGGAGGTTATTATTAATTTTTACAAAATAATAATAATAATAACAGTGTAATGCTTCCCCTTTTTTGCATGTGTCGATTAAAAAAAAAATCAACAATTTAATTTTCTCTGTTGTAAAATGTCGGCAATGGCGGAATTTATGTTTGAAATATTTCTTCGCGCCATTAAAAGATGGCGGGCCTTGGGGATTCCCAATGTTTATTTTTATAAGTTCCACTTTTTACCACCAGGAGAAAATTTAATTATTTTTAATAAATTATGTTACAAATTTATTCTAAAATGTCAAAAAATAATTTTTTTGTGTATTTTTAAAAACGTAAATTTTTTTTTTTGACAATTTATCTAGTGAAGTATTAAAATTAAATTAATTTTTTTTAAGTACATTGTATATTTTCAAGTAAATTTTGTAATTTTAAAAACTTAAATTCTACTAACATGATTTTAAGATTTATTTTCGTTAATTTTACTTTCGAATTTTTGAATTATTTTTTATTTAATTAAAAATTCAATTCCATTTTCTTTAAATTATTAAAAAATTGTAACAATAAAAAAAAACTTAAAATTACAATTAAATTTATTGGTAATGCGACATTAAAATTTCACACGCATTGCACACAAATGTCAATTACACATAATTACAAATAGAGTACGCATAAATATTATTATTAATCATAATTGAATTAATATCAATGTTTATGAAAATATTTTTTTTTTTTTTGCAAAATTTAATATAATGAAATGAATAGTTAATTTAAATGTAACATGCCGCAGTATTTGGAATGTAGCGTGTGTGAAAAAAATGAATTTACTTATTATTGATTATTATTTTGTTGATTTGTAAATGAGGTAATCGTGTATTAAAGAGTATTGTTGAGATCAAGACGTGGTCTCTTACAGCGACGGACTGTAACATCTTCAGATTGATCACTGCCGCCATTTGGTGATAATACATCACGTTTTCGCTCAGCGTTCTATTTAGAAACATCATTTATTTTATTCATTATTTTTTTATGGTTTTTAATTTAATTAAGATACTTATTATAGAAATACTGTACTCGAAAATTTTATCACAGTATTTTTTTTTGTAATTAGTGTATTTGTTAACTAAGTACCTTTTTGTCCCATTGTTGATGAAGGAAACGGAGTAAAATTGTTGTTTTTTCTGTGACAATTACTGTAATAAAAAAATTATTTTTAATGTTAATAATAATTATAATACATACAATACAATATTAATAATAATAATAATAATAAATAAATAAATAAATAAATAATATTGACATTTGTAGAATTTTTTTTAACAAAAAAATGTAATTTTTATAAAAAAAAAAAAATGGAGTAAAATTTTATGAAAATAAAGTTAGCTGGCATCTAAAAATTTTTATGATTTTTTTTATTAAAGAATTATTACAAAAAAATTTTTTTCATTTGTTAAAAACGTCAAAAACTATAAGTGCAATTTTAAAAAAAATTTTTAGTTATAATTTAATAAATTAAGCAAAATAAAAAAATAAAAAATGTCAGCTAATTTTATTATTATTAAAATTTTTTAAACAAAATTAATAATTGATTTTTTTAATAAAAACAAAAAATTATCAAAGATCAGCTGATTTTTATTAATAATAATAATTGATTTCTTAAATAAAAACAAAAAATTGTCAAAAATTAGCTGATTTTTTTACCATTAATAATAATAATGTTTAAATAAAAAATTTAATTTTTTAAAATGAGTAATTGTAAACTCTTTTAGTTAATTTTAATTAAAAAAAAAAAATAATTGTAAATTTAATTGGTTATTTTTATACCAACTCAAAAAACGCTCCAAAATTTTTTTGAATAAATACTCCCAAATTATTTGTATGATTTAAAAAAAAATAATTTTGCTACCTCAATATTACTGATAGTAATTAAAAATAATTAAATAAAATAAAAAAAATACACAAAACATCTGATACCTTGCTCCGAAGGATAATCCTTGGTGGGTAAATATACAGAAGGTCTTTTAACACAAGTCCTATTACCATTGTCTGTATGAAAATTAGCGAAATTATTTTCGTCGTGGCTCGGAAGTCCTTTCAAAAACTCTGAGACAGACTGAAAGCATAATAAGATGTTAGAAAACTCCAAACATAGATGCCAAACGGTTGTACAAACAATTAACGGTAAAAAAAAAAAAAAACTCAATATTATTTTTTCTCACCATAGTTGCAGTGAATTAGAATTAAAAAATACTTTCAATTAAATGATTAATATTAAATACTTATCAAAGTAACAATTAATAAACAAAATTATTTTCGTCTGGAAAATTTCTCCTGGTGATTAATGATGCAACTTTTTTGAGGTTATGCTTGACATTTGCATCAAATCTTCGACATAAGTTACATTTAGCGCATGCGCATGAGTTTCAGAGTTGTAAGCTTGATTTACAGAGCACAGAGTAGCAAAAGGTAAGAAAATATTAACCTGTAAAATATTTATTATTATTATTGTAATTAATAATAAACATTAAATAAATTTTAGGAAGAAATAAATAATGAGCCAAAATTCAAGAAGAAGTGACGCGACGTCGACGGGTGAAAACGATAACAATGCAGTAAATGGCGAGGAGTCGGTGTCCTCGATGACAATAATGACGGCGAGCCAGCAGCCGTCAAACGTAAACGGGGAAGGTGAGGAGTTCTCCGGGAACAGGTCGCCGTACAGTGAATCTGCTGAAGACAAGGCTGACTCTGCGGGTGATAAGAAATCTTTGAACGCGAGTACCAACAATGTCACTCCGGTGAACAAGAACAAGTCGAAGAAGCGCAAAAAGACTCCCAGAGACGCGACAGCACCCAAGCAACCGCTCACCGGGTACTTCAGGTTTTTAAATGACAGGCGTGATAAAGTTCGCAATGAAAATCCTAATATGTCATTCGCTGACATCACCAAGGCTCTGGCTGCTGAGTGGAGCTCGCTACCGGCTGATCAGAAACAGCAGTACCTGGTGGCTGCTGAACAGGACAAGGAGAGGTACAACCGGGAGTACAGTGATTACAAGCAGACTGAAGCTTATCGGTTGTTTAGTGAGAAGCAGACCATGGAGAAGGTTAACGATAAGAAGGTTGTTCCTGATGCGCCGGCTACTGATCAAATTGTGAGTTTTTTTTTTTTTTTTTTATAATACTTACTAAAGTTAGCCGACGTTTTTGATTTTTTTTTAATTTATTAAATTAGAACTAAAAAAAATTTTTTTAATATTGCACATAGTTTTTCAAGATTTTTACAAATGAAAATTTTTTTTTTGTAATAATTTTTTCAGTAAAAAATTCTAAAAATTTTTAGATGTCGGCTAACTTAATTTTCATTTTTTTTTTATGATGCTGAAATTAGCAGACATTTGATTTTTATTAAAAAATAAACCAGGTCTAGAAAAATATTTTGTAAAAATTATATTCATCATTTTTTACAGTTTTTAAAAATGAAAATTTTTATTAATTTTTTTAGCTATAATTTATTAGTTAAAAATTTCTAAAAATTATCAAATGTCTCAATTTTGGCATCAATTTTTTTATTGAAATTAGTAGACGTTTGAAAATTTGTTAAATTACAATATTAATAATAAATTAGACTGATAGTTTTTAAAATCTTCTACATATCAATTTTTTCTATAGTTTTTTTTTTAATAAAAAAAATAGTCAAATATCTGCTAATTTCATTTTCATTTTTTTCTGTGGTTTTAATAGATGTTTTATTTTTTCTTTTTTTAGGAAAATTTGTCGGAAAAAGACAATGATGGGTTTTCTGGATTTGATATTCCGATTTTCACTGAAGAGTTTCTTGATCATAATAAAGGTATTGTGTAAATATTATTTTAGGTATAAAAGTTACACAGTAAAAAATTTTGATTTGAAATTTTGAGAGACATCTGATAATTTTAAGAATTTTTTTAACAAAAAAAATTATAACAAGATTAACTTAAAAAAGTTTCATCTTTACCGACTCCAAAAAAGTATAAATAAATCAAGGACTAGCTTTTTATACTTTGAATGAGCTGTAAAAATTAAGTAAAATTCTAGGAGTTGTTTTTTTAATAAAAAAAATTATGAATTTTAGTTAAATCTTATAAGAATAACTTTTGATTAAAAATTACTGAAATTGATTAAAAAAAAAAAATTATTTCGGCCCAAAAAAAATTTTTTCAAACAATTTTTCTGCCCAAGTTTTGTAAAGTATCTCAAAATTTATCAATTGAATATATTAAAATTTTTCACTAAATATTTTAAAAATATTATACTTAAAAAAATGTTAAAAATCAATTTTTTCATATATTTTGACTGCACTTAATCCTGCAACTTACTTTGTTATCAATTATTTAACACAACTTACTAAAACTTTTCTTTAGAATTCAATGAGAAACTGCAAGTGCATTTGAAGAAACGTATGCACAAATTTTAAGTTTTAGTTCGAGCAAACCTTTTTTGATAATTTTTATAAATTAATAATTCAAAAATTATGAATTTCAGTTAAAATTGATAACAATAACTTTCGGTTCAAAATTACCTAAATTATATATATAAAAAAAAAAAAATATTTTACTGTTTAGCCCGAGTTTTGTAAAATATCTCTCATTTTACTTAAAAAATTATCAGATATCTTGAAAACTACTAATTAAAGTAACTATAAATTTCCATTAAATTATTTTAATATCAATTTTTTTTTAGTTCTGACTGCATTCAATTCCTTAATAATTTTTTCTATAATTATATAAAAGATCTTTAATTAAAAAATGAACCAATTTACACAGCCTGTGAATCCGAACTACGACAGCTACGAAAAGCAACATCTGACTGTGAATCTCAAAACGCAGTTCTCCAGCGTCACGTAGACAGTCTCCACGCAGCAGTAAATCGACTAGAGTCAGAAACAAATCAGCAGCGAACCACGAACCAATCTCTGCAGCGTCATCTTGATATTCTACGAAATCAATTGGCCAGTTGTTTCGCTTCAGTCCCTCTCAAAGGTTTTTTATCAACCTACACTATAAATATCTGTTTTATAAATATAGTTTATTATATATCGGTAAAAATATTTACAGGAACACACGATGGTGCCAATTTACAAAATATCGACAGCTATATCGAGCGATTAGAATTTTTGTTTACCAGCGGCAGCAATTCAGACACTTCATTCCGAAACGCGGTGCAAAATGCTATTGCCCAATTCGATCTGATAGGATGACCTTCGTCTCCTTCCTCACCAGCACCGGCACTGCCTCCGCCGTCGTCACCCAATGTCGCAACGACTAATTCGAAACATCGCTCGTCAAGGCACTTGCGAAAGTGATGCGTTCAACGCAGTACAAATATTATCTTATCTCGTACATAACACCCATTAAATTACTAATTTAATTTTTTCACGTGTTCTGTGAGTTTACTCGATAGATCTCTGCAAAATAATAATAATAATATTAATTAATTAAAGTCAATTGAATTTATTTTAAATCAATTACTTACCTGAGTGATTTTGCATTTTGCGGGTGATGGTATCCTCGTTGTAATTTAATGATACCTTGTTGTACTTGTGTGATTATTATTTTTGACAATTCTCGTGTGTTTATTGATTGTAAAAGTTCCCAAGTAGGTTGCGAATTTGATGGTAAATAATTAATCAAAGTTGAAGCAATAATATTTGCTAATTTTTCTCTAAAAAATAAAAAATAAAATTTTATTAAATAAATTTTCAAGTTCACAAAAAAAATTTCTTCTTATATATATATATAAAAAAACAGCAAAAATAATTTATAAACTTTGGAGTAATTTTTGTATCAATTATTAGCAAAGACTTATATAAAATAAAAAGTAAGTTTCTACTTGCGAGAAAAAAACTCCACCTAGCGGTGAAAATAAATAATTATTAAAAAACTAACCTCATAAATTTTTTCTTATATAAAACAATTAATTTACAAACCTTGACTTTACTTCTGAGTAATTTTGGTACTAATTATTAGCAAAGATTTATATAAAATGAAAATTAAGTTTCTACTTGCGAGAAAAAACGCCATCTAGTGATGAAAATGAGTAATTACTAAAAAAAATTTAACCTCAAATTTCTTCTTATGTAAAAAAATTTAATTTACAAACTTTGATTAACTTTAGAATAATTTTTGTATCAATTATTAGCAAAGACTTATATAAAATAAAAATTAAGTTTCTATTTGCGAAAATAAAACGCCACCTAGCGGTGAAAATAAATGACTATTAAAAAAACTAACCTCAATTTAAAATCACTTTTGAAATAATTATTCCCGCAGACATAATTGATAAATTTAGCCGTTTGTTGCTTATGAGGATGATGTTCATGAGTCCTTATATAAGCCTCGACAATATTTCCCGAGCACTTTAAAACAATCGACTCAGCAATATACTTTTTATTCTGAGCGACAGAAACATCTAGCAGATGATTAATCAGCGCCATCACCAGATACCCGTGTTTGTGCATTGAATTATCTTGAGAAATTTTAAGAAACACCGCTAGTTTTTCCACAATAAAAACCGAAAAATCACTAGCGGTGTCTGTGAAGCACCTGGTGAGTGATTCCGCGACCCGAAATCCGTCTCCGGACTCAGTAACAAGAAGCGGAAGGTACGCCTGAAGCAGATCTGATACTAAATTGATCAAAGTAACATCATTCTTAGCATTAGCAGACTCCAACCCCAAGATGACCATGGAGAATATCTTCTTGCTCAGGTGTCTCAGGTAAGAATCTTCATTATTCTTAATCAGCACAAACTTGTTGATGTAATTAAGCAGCATGCTAGCATGAGTTTTGGTGTGCATCATCGCGCCGCAGCAGAGAAATATCGTGCCAAAACACCTGTAGATCCACCAAGCCAATTCGCTGTCCTGAGTTTCAGGTCTTATTGGCCCTAAGACCCACTTATCAAGATTCATCAGCACAGACCTAGTCCTGACATCCAAAGCTGTATCTTGTGCAGTCCTCCGTCTGTTATTCAACGCCATAGCCCAGGAAATCAACGACTCAGATTCTTTAATAAACTTCTCCCTTTCTTGCTGAGTAAACAGCTGGCGAATTTCATCAAATTGAACCACGCAGCGTTTAATTTCTTCCATCTCTCCCGAAGAATCCAACCCATGAATGCAGCACTTGAACCAGGCCTGGATGACAATCAAATTAAAATTCTTGATCCCCCTGATACCTTCCAGCTCACTGTGCCCCAGGACTCCAGTCAGATAATTCTTGATAATCCTCGCGTCTTTGACCTTTAACGTCGAGGTAAAGTGAACAAAAAGCGAAGAAGCTTCTTGCCGATTAGCTTCAGCAACGTCTTTGTACCTAGCCGCCTGGACAGTGAACTCAACAGCCAGCTTCGGAAGGTCTTCATAGTAATCCCCAGAGAATACCATTGTGCGAAGACACCCAACAACATTGACCATCAAAGTAGCCAGGACATCTCGGCTGTCCTTGTTCAGCATCTCCAAGACCAGCTTCAGCAAAACTGGAATCTTGCTTTTGGGACACTCTCTTAGATACCTGTCGATCCACCCACTGATCAAGAGATGCTCATCTCCTCTACCCACCACCAAAGTACCCAAGGTGTCGATGAAGGTAGACATCATCGACCTACCAAATTCGTCCTGTCGGCAACAGATAACGTTAACCATCTCAACAAACCTGTCAGCAATTGGCTGTAAGCTCAAATCATTCTCCCTGTACAGAAGCAGAGCACACAGCTGTCCTTTCCAGCTCAGGATAGTCCTCTTGGAATTATTGTCCGGCTGCAAGACAGGTGGCAGCAGATTCAGCATCACCGTGCAAACATCAGCAACATCAGCAGTGACACCCAGAGTTAAGAAGAGAGAAATGAAGTTAAGCAGCGCTGCTTCGTTGAACTCCTGGACCTTGAACTTGTTGAACTTGGAGCATATCCGGCCCTTGATCTGGTACCAGTAGTTCTTCTTACCAGAAGTTCCATCCTGGCGCTTGAGGACGCAGCCCAGGAAGTTAAGGAACATCCCGTAGCTGGACTCAGCATCCTTGCCGTCAATTCTCTCCTTGACCTGCTTCAGCAACTCTTGAGGAGTCTTTCTGTCCATCGAGAGCGACCACAGGCCCTGGGAGGTCAGGTACGGGTGCTCCAGTCTCCGGGGGAAGTACTCCCAGAGATGGTTTATTATTATGATTCTAAACTCCCACCATTCAGTGGTCAGCTTCTTCACCAGCGGGATCAGCAGCTTCAGCTCCTCGTCGACGTCTCCAGGGTGCCGGGAAAACCCTCGAAGGATTCGTTCAATTTTGGTGTAATTATCCTTGATCCTCTCGCTGCTGCTACCTTGGAAGACCCCGTCGGTGCTGTACCCCTGGAGGATCCCCAGGTGGTAAATCAGCCATACGCTGAACAGCTCGCTCTTTGCTGTAGGGGTGATTTTGTCCAACGCGCAGTTCACGTACTCCCAGAAGCTGACCTCGACCTGGTCACAGTCCTCGATGATGACCTGGATCATCAGCCACAGCTCTCTAGCACAGGAACAGCTGTACGGAGTCTTTAGTCTCAGGTCCCCGGAGTGTCTCTCGAAAATCTTTAAGGATATGTAGATCAGGTCGTCGATCACCAGCTCCAATGTTTTGCTCAAGTCGTTCATCATTTCTGCTACAGTGAACTTGCTCGCTCGCACGTAGGTGAATAGTATTAAGAGCCAGCGCAGCTCCAGGTGCATGTGGTACAGGTGGAACTCTGGTTGGGAGCACTTGTTCCCGATGTTGGAGACTGCGTAGTGGAAGATAGCAGCTGGAACTCGGGTTCTTAGTCTGCTGATGAACGTTTTTAAGACCTGCAAGATCCGGTCGATGTCTTGCAGGTCTAGGAATTGGGAGATTTCTTCATTGAACCACGCATTGTCTACACTGCTGATAAATTTCATTGTGTAGGTCAGAAAATCGCACACTGACTTACGGAGCTGGTATAAGTTTTCCGGGGAATTTGTTTCTAGGATACGCGGGTTGTACTTCTCGTAGCGCGTTAAAATCCGCAGGTTCATCCTGGAAGATTTTATTTTTAGTTGATTTTTGGTTAATTCTTCTCAAAGGTTGGGAAAAAATTTTTTTATTAAAAAAATATGTCTAAAAAATTTAAAGGTAATTTTACTAAATTTATAGATGTGAATTTTTTTTATAATCTATATTAAGAGATTTAGAAAAATTTTCTCTTCAGGATAGTCGTATAATAAAATCGGTTTTTTTTTTTTTAGTGAAATTTAGTGTCATTGCAAAGGTCTTGATTTGAATTTATGCCTTTTCAAGGTTTAATATCATTCTCACCGATAGTCAATTTATAATGATAAGTATTTAGGCTGCATTCGAAAATTCTCTATCTCTAGATACATAATTAAGAAATGAGCTTATATCTTAAGAACTATAGACATCTTTAAAGATATAAGCTCATCCCGACATTGCACTCATCGAGACCTTTCATTTGAGTACCCACATCAATTTTTCATATATTTATAAATATTATATATATATATATATATGAAAAATATTTAAAAATGCATGTGGGTACTCAAATGAAAGCTCTTGATGAGTGTAACATCGGGATAAGCTTATATCTTTAAAAACATCAATAGTTAAGAAAGTACAGTTCAATTCAACAAAAATTATTATTTAATAAAACAAAATTTTATTCATTTATAATTCTCATGGCAGTCACGTAGTGACTGCAAGGTTGCTAGTTTAGTTATAAAAAATCAAAAAAATTGACAGATTGACACTATCACAATCTTTTATGACATAAAAATTAGCAACCTTTGACCATTTTTTAATTTTTATTCAACAATTAAATTACAATGAAAATAATTTAGCAAAAAAATTCCTCGTGTAGAATTTAAAAAAAAAATAAAAAATTCGAATTTTAAAATAATTTTTTTTTTTTCTTATAATTATTGATTTGTAATGAAAATCCAAAAAAGTAAATTATTATGAAAAAATTTTAATATAAAAAATTGATATCTAGAGATTGAAAAAAATTACAAGTGCAAATTTTTTAAAAATATTTGCACTTGTAATAAAAAATGGCAAATTAATTTTCATAATTTTTACTCCAACCTTTGAGCACTAGGTGATATAAAATTATAAAAAAATAATTAAAATATACTCTACGCATTCTATTAGAGGCTGCAGGTGCAGGATCGCAATCGCCCCGGGAAGCTCGTGATCGAAGAGCAGCACCCGGTCGTCAATAACTTGTAATTCTTTGCAGCGGTCCAGCTGTTCCTTCATCAGTCCTGCAGTTTTTGTCAGGTTAGTGTCATTTGAATTAATTTTTCCAGCACAATCGAACGTCACAAATTTACTCATAGTGTTTTTCTTTTGTTTCAGGTTGACTGTTGCTATTGAATTTCAGAGAAGACGCGGTTTTGCCGGTTACTCTACAGTTTGTGTCAAAATCAGCTGACAGCTTTACACTGTACATATGTAACTATTAACTCCGGGATTTAACTGTACAATATTAATGGCGACCATCATGGACAAAGATTCAATATCAATGGAAACTATACAATAAAAAACAGACAATAATTTTTAATTGTTATTACGCTCGATGCTAATGCATTGTTAATGATAATAATATACTTGTGATATTAATTTTAATTAATATAGTTGAAGCTGGTGGGTACTTGTAAGTTTTTTTGGCATGCTGGTGCGGCGCGCTTCAGGTTTTTATGTCTAGATTTTGTATGTATTTGTCAGTGGATTGAAATTTTTGTGTTGGTTTTTAATATTTGAGTTTGTTAATTGTTTAATTCGATTTTTTATTTTTTTTAAGGAATGTCAACCTGGGCACAATGACCCATTTTTTGGAACTCAGTGATGGGGTAAGTTTTTTATGGTTTTAAAAATTAGGAATAGTTTTGGAAAATTAGTATGACTCATATTTCTCTTAAATTATTTTTTTTTAATTATTCATAATTTAAATTACTTAGTTTTTTTTTTTTTTTTTTTTATTTTTTTTTTTTATTATAAAATTTACTATGAGTTTTTTTTTTTTTTTTCTTCTAATAACTTGTTTTAAAATGTATGAAAAAATTGAACATAATAATTTTTAAAAATGAAATTTGTGTTTCAAAAAAATTAAAAAATAAAGTTTAAACAATAAAATTAATTATTTTTAATAACAATTATTATTATTATAAAAAAGAATTGTAAATATTTATATGAAAAACTGAATTTTTTTTATACTAAATAAATTTTTTTTTATTACTCTAATTATATTTTAAAAATTAAAAATATTAAATTGCGATATTTTATTTAATTGAAAAATGTTCATTGTAATTTTGTAAATTCTGTATGTTTAACCTGTAAAATTAATTTTTTAATTCTGATCTTGATCAAGACAGCAAAATTAATTTATAAAATATTTTTCTTGAAACCAATTTAATTAATAACAAATATTTATAAAATAGAATGTAAAAGTAAAATTTTCCCTTTTGTTAAAATTTTTTCAAGTCAAAAATTCTAAGAATTAAACTTTGACTCAAAATTAAGGATTAAGAATATATTTAGATACTTAAAAATTGACTTTACATTTATAGAATTGATTAATTTACAGCCACCATTGCTGCAAGCGATTTTCCTTGGTGACATCCAAGAAGTTCGCTCTTTATTGGCGACACAGCAAGAAAGTGTCCATTGGAAGGATGAAAAACTGCGTACGCTGGTTCACGCAGCAGCTTTTATGTAAGAGTATAATCTTATACTGATAAAATAAATCATTAATTTAAAATCAAAAGTTTATTTCGAATACGGTATTGTATTTTTTTGATACTATGTCGGGTAAATATTTTTAAAACTCCAATAAAATTATAAAATTTTGTAAGTTTAGTCTACTGCAATAGCTACGATATACAATAATCTGTGAATTGCACTCACTTTAACTTTACCATAATCTTTAATTTATTAAATTTAAATTTGTTGTTTATTAAACGTCATTTTAATTATCAAGATTTAATAAGTAATTGAAAACTTATTTTTTGAAGACTTGTAAACTACTCGAATTTACAATTTCGCGTGGAAGTTCTTCTCAAAGCCTTATTACAGTCACCAAAAAAGATTTTTCCAAATAGCTTGTAGTGAAAAGAGGTAGTTTGAAGGAGGTGTGCTTTTTTGCAGATAATATATCTATACGTAGTTTCAAACGAGTAAAAAATTTATGGTAATTGTTTACAAGTGGGATCCACTATTTTAATTTTCATTTTTTTGAAGGTAATTTCTATTTGATTTTATTGATGTATATTTTTTTGGAAAAATACATAAAAAAATGAAAAATTAAAAAAAAAAGTTGATTATCACAACTTTAACAAATTTTCAAATAAATTTATAAATTTTTTAGAAAATTGTGATATTCAATTTTTTTTTCTTTTAAATTGATCGTTTTTTTATATACTTTTCAGAAAAAAATCTATAAAAAAAAAAAAAATAGAAATTTTATCCATAAACATGAGAACCAAAATTTTTTCCAACTTTTGAAGGCAAAAAAGCTATCGAAATCTTTATTTTTTTTTATCATAATTGCGCCGTATAAACAAGCAGAATCAAAAAATGTTAATTTTTTACCTAAATATGGCCAAAAATAGGCTGGACCCCACTTGTAAATAATTACCAAATTTATTTTGAAAAATATTTATGATCAAAGATTAAAAACACTTATTTTTTAGACCAAAAAAAAATCGAAAGAGAAAAAATTATATTTTAGTAATAAAAAATCCTGAAATTTTTTTTATAAAAGTAAACTATTTTTCATACTAATTAAGATCCAGAGTTGCGATTATATCTGATTTTAAGATCTGTAATTTATTATTGAATACTGTTAGTTGTAAATATTAAATAATCCCTAACATTACAGTGGAGATCCAGAAATCCTTGAAGCGTTGATCCTAAGCGGAGCCGGAGTGAACAAAAAAGACAAGCACTGGCTGACACCGTTGCACCGAGCGTGTTGTTCAGGGAACGTAGCAGCAGTGGAAGTCCTGCTGAAGCACGATGCAGCGGTGAACATCCGAGACACGACCTGGCGAACGCCGTTGCACGTAGCAGCGGCGAACAACGCAGTAGAATGTGCTCGCCTGATCCTGCCAAAATTATTCAAAAACATAAACTTGATGGACCGAAGAAGAAGGACCTGCTTGCACTACGCGGCCTCGAACGGGCACCTGGAGATGACTCGCCTGCTCCTAGAGCAGCCAGGTTGTGCAATAAACGCCCGGGACAAGGAGGACCGATGCGCTCTGCATTACGCGGTCTCCGAAGGTCATGAAGAGATTGTAAAAATTCTCCTGGAGCACGGAGCTGAGGTCGACGTCAAGGATCGGAATCTCTACACTCCCTTGCACGTCTCGGTAGCTGCGGGGAAATTCGGGTGTCTGAAGATCCTGATCGAGGCAGGGGCTGATATCGAGGCGAAGAACTCCTACGGGAACACGCCGCTCCACGTCGCCTGCTTGAATGGACACGCTGCGGCTGTTGCTGTCCTGGTCTATCATGGCTCCAATATTGAAGCTGTTAATTACAGAGGACAGACACCGTTGCATATAGCCGCTGCGAGTACTCAAGGTGTCAGCTGCTTGGAGATTCTCCTCAGCGCTGGGGCTGATATTAATGTCCAGTCCCAGGACGGTAGGACTCCGCTTCATATGACTGCTATTCACGGCAGGTTCACTAGGAGCAAAAGTCTCCTGGATGCTGGAGCCTCTCCTGACACCAGGGACAAAAATGGAAACACTGCCTTGCATATTGCCGCTTGGTTGGGACACGAATGCCTGACCACCACTTTGTTGGAGTGCGGAGCTTCTCCTGCGGCTAGGAATGCTGAACAGAGGACGCCCTTGCATTTGAGCTGTCTTGCTGGGCATATTGAAGTCTGCAGGAAGCTACTACAGGTTCATATTTTTTTTTTTTTTATTAATTTAACTTATTTTGGTAATTATTTACAAGTAGGGTCAACCTAATTGCACACCTTATAAGCGAAGCGTTGAGGTAATGCTCTATTCTCGACATTTCAAAAAAAGCAGTTTTCTCGAAACTGAAATTGACTTTTTTTATTTATATCCCACTTACAGGTTAATCTGAGTGTACTAATATCAAGTCAAATAATTTGTCAGGCACATAAAATATATTTCAATAGCAATTATTTTGCTTAACATAGTAAATAATAACAATAAAAATAATCTTTTCTGGACGTCCGTGTGTCTGTGTTTATGGATTGGTGTATGTGGCAGGAAAATTACTCGAAAAAATGATTGTACCAGAATAATTTTTTTTTTATTATCTAAAGTAACACACGATAGACTTTTTCAATTAATATGAGCGTTCAATTCACTGTCGTTAAATTATTATTTATAAAAAACTAATATATGCCTGTGTATTTTTTTTTATATCTATCTATACATTTTATTGTGGTATTTTTTTTTCACCTTAGAATTATAGCGCCACTAAACCATAGTAGAGTTTTTTATTATTTTGCTTTTTATATTTTATTTTAATCAATTTCCCATAATAAAATTGAGATGAAATGTACTTAAATATATCATGACAATAAATATGACGCGCGCGTTTGCGCGCGAAAATTAAATTCTAGTTACTGTGAAAAATGAGATTATGAGGCGTGCACTTTTGGATTTTCCAAACTTTTTAATTTTTTTTTTTATTCTGCTTGTTTTTACGGCAGATTTATGATAACAAATGTCATGAAAGGAAAAAATAGAGATTTCGATAACTTTTTTGCCTTTAAAAGTTGGAAAAAATTTTTGAAAAGTACATAAAAAAAACGAAAAATTAAAAAAAAAAAAAATTTAACATAGCCTAGCATGAGTGGACCCCACTTGTAAATAATTATCAATCTTTTAAAAAATTATCGAGATTTTAATTTAATTGAAAAAAAAAATTAGAAAAATTATAATTCTTGTAAGAATTTTACCGAATTTTCTTTGTTATTTCTAAAATTTATTTTTCTTGCAAATCATTTTAGGACTAACAAACACAATGACTAAAGAATTTATTCTTATTTACCCTTTGAATTATAAATAAATGTCGATAATTGATAAATAAATTCTACAAAAACGAACTTTCTTTCTATTTAACTAATTTTCCGAACATAAAAATTTAATTCGAATTATTACAAGGATTGAAAAAAAAAAATATCCAAATCAATCTAGCCGTTCTCAATTAATACGTTTACCAACAAACAGCATTTAATTTATATTTATATAGATATTGTATAAAAAAAAGTTATAAAAAGAAAAGATATGAACTACAAGTAAATCAATAAGCATTAACTAATTATAAAGCTAGTCTGATTTTTAACTTAACACCAATTTTTTTTCTAGGTGGACAACAAGAAAATTGACTCCCGTGACATTTGCGGGCGAACGCCCTTGCATTCCGCGGCATTCAAGGGTTCAGTGGACTGTTTAGACCTTCTGCTGTCCAGCGGAGCGAATTTCCGACTGTCTGACAACGACAACAGACTGGCCCTGCACTACGCCGCGAACCAGGGTCACTATTTGTGCGTGTTCACCCTGGTAGGGTACGGCAGTGACCCGAATGCCCAGGACGTGAACGGCGCGACGTGCCTGCACCTGGCAGCTGGAAGTTTTTCAGTGATTCACAGCGGTGACTATGCTGGCGAGTGCGTCAGGTACTTACTTACCCACAGAGCGGACGCTCACATCCGAGACAAGCGCGGATTTACCGCGATTCACTACGCCGTAGCCGGAGGAAACCAGTCCGCCTTGGAAGCGCTGTTGAACGTCTCCGCGACGGTCATTTCTAATAATCAGTCCTCGACTTTGACTAATTCAAAAAGCAGCCAGCCTTCGCCCCCGATTCGCTGCGAAAATATTTCACCGGCTTCTCCAGGTTAGTATTGAGATGTAATAGTTTTTTTTTAATTTTTTTTTTTTGTCATAATATTGGTTGATAATTTTTGATTTTTCAGAAAATTTAATAATTTGGAAAAAAATTTGTAATATTTTTTACTTATTTATTAATTTTTAATAAAAATTAACAATATTTTTCTTTTATTATAAATTTATGGAAAATTTGAAAAATTTTAATTTTAGTCAAGGAATTTAGTAGTAAATTTTTTATTATTCTTATTAATATTTATAATTTTTTAAATAAATAAACTAAACTTAAACTTGACGCGATTTTTTAGTATTTTAAATTTTAAATTATGATAACTTTATTTCAAGAGATAATTTAAAAATTAAATATCTAATTAATTATCATTTTTCCAGTAGATCCTAGAATTTTATTTAGCGTTTAGAAAAAATTTGAGAATTTCAAAACAAGCTTTCAGTCGTTCTTTCAAACTAGAAAAAAAAAGAAATTTTTCAAAAAATTCAGCCGTAAAAAAAATGATCAATTTTTTATGAAAAATTATTTCTCAAAAAAAAATAAAATAATAATTTTATAATTCTTAAAAAAAATGTATAATTTTTTTTTTTTTTAGCAAATAACTAAATATTAAATTTTTTAAATATTAAAAATTAATGAAAACAATTAAAAATTTATTGATGCGTTCCTTGAATAAGATTGAAATTCCCGGAATTTTTTCAGTTTTTAAAATCAATTGTCAACCTGAATTAATAATTAGATTAAAATATTCTTGAATTTTTCTTAAGAAATTCTTAATTAAAAAAAATTGTTCCTTATTTTCATAAAAAATTAGTAATTAAATAAAAATACTAATAATTGTTTTTTTTTTTTTTTTTTTTATTATGAATTCATCAAAAAAATTGATATTTTTTTTCTAATTGCTACTTTTTTTATTAAAATTACTATTATAATTCTTCTAACCATTAATTATTGAAAAAAAATTTTATTAATCACAATTTATGATTAAAAAAAAAATAAATCATTAACAATGATGAAAGATTAAAAACTAAAATTTGTAAAATATTAAAAAATAAACAATAAAAATTTTTTCTTTACCCAGGTTCTTCAACCCCATCATCAGTAAACCTCACTGCAGCCTCGTTGATCCAAGGACCGGGGAATCCCGCATTGACGCCGCTCCACCTTGCAGCTTTTTGCGGCCACGGAGAAATTTTAAGGCTGCTATTACCGCTGTTCCCTAGCACGAACATCCGGGAAGACACGGGGAAAACTCCCCTGGACTTGGCAGCCTACTGCGGTCACGAACAGTGCGTCAGATTATTATTAAGATGCGCAGCCCTGGTCTCGGTCCAGGACAACGTCACCAAAAGAACGCCAGTGCACTGCGCAGCGGCAATGGGTCACGCGGACTGCCTGAAACTCCTTCTGAACAACATGGAGGACCCCTCGGTGATCGACAGGTACGACATTAAGCATCGGACCGCCTTGACCCTCGCGGTCGCCAATGAACACACAAAATGTGCAGCTATTTTACTGGAATACAAAGCGGACTGCAATCTCCCGGATATCAATAAACACACGCCGCTGTTCCGCGCTGTTATTCAAGTGCAATATAATCCAGATCCTGTGCTAGATCAGCTGTTGAGACACGGAGCAAGAGTCTCTGTTCAAGACAACTCTGGGAAGACTCCAGTTCATTTGGCTGCTGCGGCTGGAGGGTAATTTTTATAATTAAAATTTAATATGGGCTAAAAATTCTGAGACCGTTAGATTATATTTATTTCATCGATGGATCTAGACGCACTTACTCAAGCAAACGCTTAAATAAAAATATAATTTGTTTGGTTTAATTTAATAATTTAATTATGAGAGAAAAAAAAAAGAGTGCATATAATTCCTTAATTTTGTTGATGACCAGTTGCTAATGTAAGCAACAATAATTATGATAGTTGTTTTAATATTTAAAATAAAAGTCAGCATTTTGGAGATTTTCTCAATAGCAAGAGTAACGGAAGCTTAATAAATTAATTAATGTCCAAAATGATAAAAATTTGATGAAAATTAATTTTATTACAGGCTGTACGCTCTGGAAGCTTTACTAAAAGCAGACCCGAGTGCAGTGTCTCTAAAAGACGACCAAGGCTGCACTGTCCTGCACTGGGCGTGTTACAACGACCATTCGGATTGCGTGGAGTACCTTCTGCAGCAGAATTTTGTCGACACGCTGGAAAGCAACCCACTGTCTGCGGTCCACTGTGCAGTTCACCAGGGCTCGGCAGAGTGTCTTAAGCTTCTAATCGACAAGTTCGGAGGCAAAGCTGTCGCTGCTGCGCCACGAGATAATCCTGGGGGCAGGTTACCCCTCCATGTTGCAGCTGCTTCAGGATCCGTCGAATGCGCTAAATTAATTCTTCACTCCGTCGGGGCTAATCTTGCGGGTCTTGAAGCTCAAGACTACGCGGGGCGAACTCCCCTTCTCAGTGCTGCTCTTGCAGGACAAACTGCTACAATAGGTAATTTTTATTTTTATTTTTATTATTTAATTATATAAAAATTTAATAATTAAGGATAAATGTCGAAAAAAGTCACCTTGCTTATTTACAAATGGAGGAGAGTAATGAGAAACTTGCGTTGAGACACAAACTTGAAAGTTAATTTTTTTTATTATTTTCAAAATTTATTTTTTATAATTATTTTTAATAAAAATTGAGCTGTCAAATTTTTTTTTATTTTTTTATTGCGGATTTAAGAATTTTTTATTGAAAGTTTACTTGAGGACGTTCATGCGTAAGACTTAATAGAAAATATAAATTTATATTTTTTAGCTTTGATAAGTTTAATTATAGTGATCTTCCCTAAAAAATTAAAAACTCGCTCGATCGATTATTTAAAAAAGTAATTAATGATTAAAAATTAGATTTTTAACATACAACCTTATAGCAGATCAGCGTTTTTTTAATTTAAAATTATAATATTTATATTATTAAATTAGTTTCAATAATAAATAATTTTTCAAAAAATTATCTGATTTATGTAGCTTATATAAATGCATCAAAATATACAGAGTGTTGACGAACGTTTAAATTAATTATTTATTATTTTATTTGGTATAATTAAAATTATTTTAGTTAATTTTTGACCGTACTGAAGACAACCACCTTATACAGCTTATTGATGGGCGTTAAATCAATGACTTATTTATATCTACTGATTTTTTAAAATAGATTCCTAAAAAATATTTCAGGTAAATAAACAAATAATTGTAAATCATTATAAGATTATTGATATAATTTAAAATTTTTCTCAAGACCCAAATTAATTTCATAAAAAGTTAGTACTCATTTGATTGTAGCGTAGCGCATGAACGTCTTTGATTTTGTAAAATTTATAAAATCAAACCCAAAATTTTGAAAATTGACTTATCAAGTCATTTTTGTTTATTATATTCTTAATACAGAATATAAAAAAAAATATTTAATAATCATCAGATAAACTCTAAATTATTGATCAAACGTCAAAAACAAATTTTTCTAAAATTCATAAAAAATTTTTCAATTACGTGACACATTTTTTAATTTGTTCTATTTTTTTTTACATCCGACAATTTTTAGGATTTTTCTCATTAAAAAACTTATAAAAAAAATAAAAATTTCACATGAAGTAGATTTGAAGAACTACAAGCGCAATTTAAAAAAAAATATTTCCTCAAGACCATCAACCATAAATATAATTTTATACAGTACAACACTTTATATTATGATAACAGCAATAATATTCTTAGCCATAGTTGCTTGTTACAACACAGTTCTGATGTATATCAATAATTTTAATTATTTGTTATAATTATGGATTGAATAATTTTTTTAGAATTATTATTGGAATGGAAAGCAAACATCCAAGCAGTAGACGCTGGAAATAACACAGCTCTTCACCTGGCTTGTCAAAGAAAACACTCACAAGCAGCTTCTCTTCTCCTGGATATAATCGAATCATCCCAGACTGTACCTTTAATCAATTCAACTGAAAATTCTCAGAAGAATCCTTCAAAGCGGGTGGAAATTGTCAATATGGCTAACAAGCAATTGAAAACTCCACTTCATTTTGCTGCTAAAAATGGTCTTGTTGGCGTAAGTTAGAATACTCATAATTCAGAATTGAAAAAAAAATTATTATTTATAATAATAAAAACAATAATTATTTTGAGAAACAAATTTTTATGAGAAATAAGGATGTATTTAATAAAATATTATTATTATTCTAGATAACAAGAAGACTAATTCAATTAGGAGCTAGCATAGTTGCTGTGGATTTAGACGGATTGACTCCAGCGCTAGCTTGCGCGCCCAACCCCGCTGTTGCTAAATGTTTGGCAACTATTCTCGCAGCTCATGGTATCTCAATGAATATATATATATATATATATATTTATAAATATGACTTATTATTAATATTATTAACATTAGTAATTGATAATAATTTTTTTTTAGGGCAAAATTTGGAGTCTACACAACAGCCGTCAATTCAACAAACCTCTGAGATTTATTTAAACGGCAAAGATTCTCAGCATAGCTCGGACTCTGAATTCTACTGACGACGATTGACAACGCTTTGTCGTCAATATCATCTTCATCATCGTCATCTAAATCGTAATTATAATCACAATCATTATCATAATTATAAATGCACTCACTGCTTGAGTTTCATTTTCAAATTAACAATAATGCCATCTATTAAAATTAGATAACGTGAGACACTTTTTACAATTATTAATTATAAATAATAATAATAATAATTTTTAGATATTTTCAATTTATTGGCTATCCAGTCTAATACAACAATTTTTTTCTGTCTAATTTTTCGTAATATTGTTAGTCTGTATTTCTCTCCAGGCATAAACAATTTAGCCTATAAAAAACATCTACTGGTCCTTGACCTAATATGGCTTAAAAACTTTAACTAAAATATTATCAACTAGGTCTTAAAATTTCATGAAAAAATATTATATTTATTATTATTATTATTATTAAAATATGCAAACAATGGAATTGCTATTTTTGAAGAATAAGCCGTCTTCTTTGCTAATGCCTAATATTTAATATTTTACAATACAATTATATTATGAATAAATATAGGTGTATACATACTTAAAAAGGAATCAGCTTGCTCAATAGTTATTCTTTATATAACTAATATTAATATTTTAAATATTTGAAAAAAATATATATTATATATAAATATTGAATGTATGTATTTTAATCTATTGTAATACTGTGGCAAAAAGTTTTGAGATTTTTTGGTACTAGAACAAAAATAACCCTTACAAAATTTTTTATAACATGTCCAAATAATTATTGTCAGTATTTTGATTACAAAAAAAAATTTTTATGACGTACTATTATTTTTTTTATTTTATCTCAAAATTAATTTGAAGATAAAAGTACAAGCTGTAATTATTAAAAATTGTATCCATTTTTTGAAATTATATTACCAATTTATTAGGTTAAGATTTATTTGCCAAATTTAAATTAAGTGCTTCCTATTTTTTAATAAATTTTTTTGATAAATTGAAATATTAACAATGAAATTCAAAAATGATTTTTTAATTTTTTTAAAATAATTTAATTATTTAATATTCATAAAATTGTTAAAAATGGAAGCAGATCATTTGAATAATTTAAAAATGGGTTATTAAAGTAACTTACCAAATGTTTTTATATTTATTTAAATTTCCATATCTGCACAAATTTAAACAATAAAAAAAATGTCTAGTGTGTATTTTTACTGTAAATATACAATATAGAGGATTTGAAATTTTTACTCACGTATTTTTATTTTATAATTTTAAATAAAATGAGTAACAGTAACCAATAACATGCTACATAAAATCATCCGAATCATAACCGGCTTCCGTATTTGCCGTCATTTTACTGTGAGAGAACAGCGAAGAGTAGCTCCTGAAAAATTTTTCATAAATATTATAATAATAATTGTAATCCTATATTCTTATAAATAATATTTATTTAAATTAAAAATAAATTACTTTATTTCAGCTTCTTCTTCCCGCTGTTTCTTCTCAGTTTTTTCCTTCTCCCTCAAATCTCTTTGCAATTTCTTCTTGTCTTCCCGCTCATTTCTGTCTCTTTGTTCGCGCAGCGCTCTCAAATTCGGGGTTTCAGAGCGCTTTGTTTTGTTGAGCCGATTCACGATCGTGTTAATCCGCTTGGGAACGTGAATTTTCCTAACCTCTTTTTCCTTGTGGAACCCAACTTGCCCCACTTCCATACCAGGAGTTTTTTTGAGGTTAGCCCACATTGTATACACAACGTCAATGTCATTCACTTTGTTTCCTTCAATACTGTTCGCTTTCACTAGCTGGGCTGCGTCGTCTAACACTGAGCTTGGAACGTCATCAATACTTTGTCCCTGTTAATTAATTATTAATATTTGATAAATAATTCAAATAAATTAAATAGATGTTTTCTTCTTTAATTATAACTATTTTTTTAGGTTATAAATACTTTAAGTATTTTGAAAGCGTGTTTTAAATTTTTCTTCTCAAGAAGAAATAAATAAATAATTGCAATTGACAATTTTTTAATAATTTTATAAATTAATAATATATATTTTAAGAAAGATTTTTTTCAACAAAAAAATTTGACATGAAGAAATTGTCAAAAATTATAATTACAATTTTCTAAAATAATTTATTTTTTAAATTAAATATATAAATAGTCAAGTGTCTGCTGAATTTAGATTTTTATTAATTTTAAATATTAAATCAAAAGAAGAAATGAGCTATAATTTTTTTTTACTAAAAAAGAAATAAATTATAAGATAGTTAATTTTTATTAAACTAATTAAAATTAGTAAATATTACCGGAGCAAGACGTAAATACACGTGAGCTGATGAGAATTTGTCGACATGAAACCAAACATCTTCTGGCCATCCCCATTTTATTAAATCTTCATCTGAAAATTAAAAAAAAATTGTGAATTTTAAATTAAAAAAAAAATTTATTAATAATAAAAATAATTTAATAAAAAATAATACTTAACAATTACAATACTTACTTTCATGTTTATCAACTCCCATGAACAAAACCACTGGTGGTTGAACAACTGAAATAATATTTTAAGTAATTAAAAAAATTTTTAACACATTAAAAAATTACACTAATTATAATTTTATAACAATGTACAATATATATAATTGAAAAATAATAATATTATAAAACATAACCTTACCATCACTTTCAAAATAATACACCATGTTTTTTAATTTATATTAATCAATTCCAAAAAATTATATCTTCCTTCCGTATGGAGAATTAATTTATTGTTTTCTTCTTACGCATTTAATTTTTAAAAACACATTTAATTTGTTTTGAAAAATTAACAAATTATAAAAATGAAATGTGACATTTATATACACTGATTTACACAGCACTGAAAAAAAAGTGAACAGCATCGATTGTAGATAAGAAGAAATTAAGAGAAAAGAAATCTATATTATCATCGTTTATATATAGATATAGATATAACGTCGGATCAACCCCTAAAATTGTTCAACCCTTGTACACATTACCAATAGAAACAAAGGGAGAGACAGAGAGTCTGGAAAGTATTCTGTAGTGTAACTCTCTGGGTGTAATGCATGTACAGAGAAGTTATGTGAGGGTAGGTCGAATTCGAACTCGGCAACTCGCGGAAGTACCAACGCGGGGGTGATATAATCTGTCATATGGGGTCGAGGAAGGCGCCGTGTCGGTTCTTTTGAGCCAACACGGACGCCTTTAAGTCGCATCGATAGCTCTACTTTCAATAGACATTTTTAAAATAGTCTTTTTTTTTATATCCTGTATCAATAAATATCCAACTATTTATTTATAGTTCAATCATCTTCATTAAAAGTTGCGCTGAAACAGAATCATGAAAGTAGTTAAAGTGAAGTGAGTGATAGTTTGACCTGGAGTCTCCGTATAAATGGGTCAATTCAACTTAGCAACCGCACACGTAATTTTCGCCTGGAATTATTTCCAATTTTTATAAATATTCTTTTTAAAATTTAATTTTTTTATTTCTTCTTATACTCATAAATATTTATGAATTTTTATAAATTAGCAATATTCAACCCAGATATTTTAATCGATTATTTTTTTGACTTGCACCACTTATTAAACAATCGATTAAAGCTCGTCTGCCAAGATTTTAAAGATTAAAAAATAGCTTAATAAATTAGTCATTTTTAATTATTTTGTTATTGATTTAAGCTATTTTTAACAAAAATTTAATTAGAACTAACAAAAACAGTGTTTTTCTTTTTAGGACAATAGGAACAAATTATAAATAAATAGGGAGATAACATTATAATAAATATGGCGACGTGTAAAGCACCGGAAATGACATACACGTGTGAGATTTGTGGCCTCGAGGGGTTTAACGATGAAGAAATGCGATCTCACATGGTCCTATATCATCTTCAGGGTGCTGCCAGTTGTCCTTTTTGCGACCTGGGTGAAATATCTCCTGCTGAGATGCTTGTACATGTTAATAGTGCCCATTTGGATTATTTGACTCCCAGGTAATTGTTAACACATATTTGTACTTATATTTTTATTTTAATTACTGCAGAAAATTATATCTTATCTTACAAAACTGACTTTTTTTTTTAAAGCAATCATAACAATATCATGCAGTTTGTTAAAATTTTAGAGATCAAATTGCTCAATAATGTTTTTTAAGAAATTTTACAAATGTTTAATGATTAATAGTAATAATAATTGCATAGATTTTCATTTTTAAAAAAATGAAGCTAGCTAATTTTTTTACTTTGATTAAAAAAAAAAAATTTTAATGGTTTGATAAATTTTTTTTTTTTATTATAAAAGTATATCTAAAGTACCTAAGCAAATAAAAAAATTTACTTGAATCAAATAAATAATTTTAAAGAACTTCATCTTGTTGATTTGAGTAGAAAAATTATTAAACTAAGAAATTATTCTTAGTTTAACAATCTTTTGTCTTAATTAAAGAATCTTCTTTCTTAGGTTTAGTTCAAGAATTTTTCTTTTGATTCAAGTAAATTTT
>CAJNRD030001120.1:5575898-5597484 GCA_905319865.3 Cotesia congregata | reverse complement strand
TTTTTTTTTTTTTTTATTGTTTAATTGAAATTTTTTCAATAAAAAAATTTCTAAAAATTTTGAAATGTCGACTAACTTCATTTTCATAAATAAATTATTATCAATGAAAAAAATTGAAATTTTTTAACAATAAATCTTTTAAGTTGTAATTTTTTTCAGTCTTACATTAACGAAGAAATGTAATTTATTCAAAAAAATAGTTAGGAAAAACATGGAAAAAATAAATATTTTTTTTAAGCAGAATATTTTCTTCCAAAATTCTTGTTTTGAAAAATCTTCCCTAGCATTGTAGCTTGGTAAATTTCTTCTAAACAAATAAAATTTTTCAAAAAAATGCTCTGACAGACAATAAATCATTTATAAATCTATTTATTATCTATTTATTAGCACAGCGTTTTTTTAAAGTTTTTAATTTTTTTTAATTTTTATTTACAGTACAAGTGCAACAAAAATAGTACGGTGTCTTTTAATGAGTGCAAATAGAAAAACAAATGGGTTCTTAGAAAATATTTTTTAGTTTGAAAAAAAATTTTATCCTTCTACATTACATTGGTTAAATATTTCATACCTAATTTTACATTTAAATTTATGTAATTACTGAAGTACACTTGAACTTATATATTTTTTTTCGATAATTACAATTTTAACATTTTAAAAAATCGTATGCCTAAGCATTAAACATTTTAATTTTTAATTTTTAAATAAAAAATTTATTTTTGTACAAATAAATTTTTATAAAATTATCTCGTTATTTTGTGAATAAATTTAATTTTTTATAAAACTTTTAAAAATTTTAAAAAATTACATAATTATTATTATTAGCGAGAGTTAATTTTATTCAAATAAATTTAGCAGATACCTATTTAATAATTTTTAGAATTTTTTTTTTTTTAAATAAATTATGGCAAAAAAAATTAGAAAAAAAAATTGACATGTAGAAATTTTAAAAAATAAAAAATACAATTTTTTAAAAGTAATTTTTTTGAACAAATTTGTTTGTTAAAAAAAAAATTAAAAATTTTTTTTTTTTTTTATTGTTTAATTGAAATTTTTTCAATAAAAAAATTTCTAAAAATTTTGAAATGTCGACTAACTTCATTTTCATAAATAAATTATTATCAATGAAAAAAATTGAAATTTTTTAACAATAAATCTTTTAAGTTGTAATTTTTTTCAGTCTTACATTAACGAAGAAATGTAATTTATTCAAAAAAATAGTTAGGAAAAACATGGAAAAAATAAATATTTTTTTTAAGCAGAATATTTTCTTCCAAAATTCTTGTTTTGAAAAATCTTCCCTAGCATTGTAGCTTGGTAAATTTCTTCTAAACAAATAAAATTTTTCAAAAAAATGCTCTGACAGACAATAAATCATTTATAAATCTATTTATTATCTATTTATTAGCACAGCGTTTTTTTAAAGTTTTTAATTTTTTTTAATTTTTATTTACAGTACAAGTGCAACAAAAATAGTACGGTGTCTTTTAATGAGTGCAAATAGAAAAACAAATGGGTTCTTAGAAAATATTTTTTAGTTTGAAAAAAAATTTTATCCTTCTACATTACATTGGTTAAATATTTCATACCTAATTTTACATTTAAATTTATGTAATTACTGAAGTACACTTGAACTTATATATTTTTTTTCGATAATTACAATTTTAACATTTTAAAAAATCGTATGCCTAAGCATTAAACATTTTAATTTTTAATTTTTAAATAAAAAATTTATTTTTGTACAAATAAATTTTTATAAAATTATCTCGTTATTTTGTGAATAAATTTAATTTTTTATAAAACTTTTAAAAATTTTAAAAAATTACATAATTATTATTATTAGCGAGAGTTAATTTTTATTCAAATAAATTTAGCAGATACCTATTTAATAATTTTAGAATTTTTTTTTTTTAAATAAATTATGGCAAAAAAATTAGAAAAAAAATTGACATGTAGAAATTTTAAAAATAAAAATACAATTTTTTAAAAGTAATTTTTTGAACAAATTTGTTTGTTAAAAAAAAATTAAAAAATTCTGTAGTGGCTGCTAACTTTAATGTCATGTTAATTTTTTATAAAAATTTTTAGATTGATAATTTTTAACTTATGAAGAAAAAAAAATTACTCAACAAAATTAAGAAATTGAATTTTTCAAATTTTAACGCGGGAAAAAAATATAACTTACCAACTGTTAGTTCTTCTGACAGCTGTGTGTGTTTCGCACAATTTTTTTTTGTCAAAAAAAAACGTTACACATTAACCTAAAATCCCCAAGCCTAACATTCAATATGCACTCAAAAATTGTGCGTTCTAATTATTAAAATTTTTATTTATTATCAAAGACAATAAAATAAATTAATGTACAAAAAAAATTTTTAATAACTCTTTTATAAAAGTGACAATTTCATTTAAATTTGTAAATTTTTTTCCGGGTATAAAAAATAAAAAATAAAAAATAAAAAATAAAATCAATAATGACGATAAAAAATCAAATCGGATGCAGCAGGAAGCGTAAACGGTAATTGAAAAATAATTTAAATAAATGATAATTCTGACAAGTGTGAAAAATTAATGGTGATAATATACAATGTGTTCTTAACAAATATCAAATATTAGGATTTACGATAAAAAATAATAAATCACAGTGACAGCAAATAATAAAAAAATAGATATGAATTATTTAGCGCTCCGTTACGTAATTGAATTAATTAATTAATTATTCAAATGTGGTCTTGTTTTAGCACTCCGGAGAATGACATGATGGCGTTCATTGACGATGATTCCCTGATGGATGACTCGATAAAAGAAGAAGAGTCACAAGATTTATCGTCCTCCTCATCTTCGCTGTTTACTCGCCCGCATATGCTTAACGGTTGGAGCGAGTCATCTGCTAGGAATGGAGAATCTTCGAGTTGTAATTATAAATCATCCTCGTCGAATGATTCTCCTAAAAATCATTCGTCAACGTCTAATGTCAATAATATTAATAATAATAATAATACTCCAGCTAGTAGCATTAATGGTAACTATTTATTTTATAATTCTTTTATCTGATCATTTTTTTTTTTATTTAAATTTAAACTAAAAATATTATTCAAAAAAATATCATTCACAATTTTTTTTTGATAATTTATTTGTCCAAAAAAATTATCAAACGTCTGATGATTGTAGTATGTATTATTATTTTTCAACTAAATATTTAATAGTGAAGACAAAAATATTGACAAATATGGATGACACTGAAGTTGACAGCCATTAAAAGTTTTTTTTTTTTATAACTTTATAGCAATGAAATTATTATGAAAAAAATTTAATTAAAAAATTCCATATGTGAAAATTAAAAAAAAACTAACAAACTGCAGTCACAATGTGACTACCGAAAATTGCGAACTATAATAAATAAAATTTTTCTTAATTATATATTGACTTTTGTTAAAGTGTACTGTACTTTCTTAACTATTGACGTTTTTAAAGGTATAAGCTTATCTTGATGTTACACTCATCAAGAGCTTTCATTTGAGTACCCACATGCATTTTTGATATATTTTTCATATACATACATATATGTAATATATATAAATATATGAAATATATATGAAAAATTGATGTGGGTAGTCAAATGAAAGGTCTCGATGAGTGTAACATCAGGATGAGCTTATATCTTAAAAAATGTCAAAATTTCACAAGATACAAGGTCATTTCTTAATTACGTAATATATATTTTAAAGATATAAGCTCATCCTGATGTTACACTTATCATGAGCTTTCATTTAAGTACCCATTTGCATTTTGACATATTTTTTATATATATATATATATATATATATATATATATATATATATATATATATATATAGTATATATAAATATATAAAATATATGAAAAATTGATGTAAGTAGTCAAATGAAAGGTCTCAATGAGTGTAATGTCGGGGTGAGCTTATTTCTTCAAAAATCTCAATAGTTCACAAGATATAAGGTCATTTTTTTTAGTATATAGCTAGGAGCTAGAGCTTTTTCGAATGCAGCCTAAATACCTATCATTATAAATTAACTATTGATAAGAATGATATAAAACTTTGAAAAGGCACAAATTCAAGTCAAAACATTTTTAATTACACTAAATTTCACTAAAATACAGATTTTATCATGTGCCTATCCTGGAGACAAAATTTTTCTTATTCTCTTAATAATATAGATTATTAGTGAAAATTTTTAAAAGCATTTTTTTTAGTGTAATTGATTTGATATAAAAATTAAGAAAATTGACAGTTGTCAGCTAACTTTAACATCATCAAAGATGTTTATAATTTCAAATTTTCTAACACTATAGTTATTGATTTTTTTTTTTCCAAACACTGAAAAAAAAAAAAATATTAAATACACAAACAATTTAATTAAATACAGACTTTTCAAACAACTTACAATAACTCATTTCTTTAGAGAAAAAAAAAAAAAGTGCCAGACGTTAATTACAGTATTATTAAAATTCATGATACTAAAAATATCAAAGGCATCTATTAAAAATTTTTTAAAACTTGACAAAAAAAAAAACTTCATTCATAAGAATCTAAAAAAAACTTATAAATCTAATTTTTTCAAATATTTAATAATAAAGATAACTTATTTTTTAAGTCTAAAAATTTATATTGATTAAAAATAATTTAAAGTAAGAATTATTAATTTAGTTTTATTTTTTTAATATTCTTAATACCATTTAATGTCTTCAGTATTACAGATATAATTTTATAAAACTAAAAAACTTTTTTAATTACTGCAGGTGAACACTCAGCAGGACACGGTTCACCACTTCGTACGAGCTTAAATTTACAATTACGTTCATACGCAACGCCAAAGCCCCGTGTTCAGGAGTGTCCGATGTGTCCATTTAGTTCCGACAATCCCTCAAAACTAGAAGAGCATATTAATCGACAGCACTTTGATCTCACTTCACCGTCATTTCCTCCAGAGTCACCGCCTACTCGTGATGGCTCATACAATTGTCCTCTGTGTGTAACATCGTTTCCTAACCCGTCAGACCTTGAATTACATGTCAACATAGAGCACAAAGATATTCTCAGGTAACGTTTAACAACGTTTAAAAAAATTTTTTTATTCAGTGACATTTTAATATACAGACAGTATTTGTAAAATTACAAGACGAAAACACGTTAAAATAAAAAAGCAGGATTTTATTATGAAAATAAACAAATAAATCAAATTCTAGATTAAACTTACAAAATTATTAATAAAATTAGAAAATTTTTGTAATCTTTTGAAAATAAACTTCTTAAATAAATTTATTAGCAGATATAATATTTAAAAAAATATCATCATAAAAATTTATTTATGAAAAATTATCTTAATGTTAAAATTGAATAATTGTTCATGATTTTTTATTTAAGAAAAATCATATTATAATAATAATAATATTAATTAGTAATTTTGGGCTACCCCTCTTTATATCTCAGCAATAACATCTCGAGACAATAATATCTCAATTATAAATTTCTCGGTGGAATTTTGAATTTTTGTGCCGATTTTATGCTCGAAAATAGGCCAACACAAACCCCCGTAATCGTGTTGCGCCCTTTAACATGGTTTTTTGGGTGTTTTTATGCTCAAAAATAGGCCAAAACACACGAGATATTATTGTCTGAGATATGATTGTCGAGATATATTTATCAAGATATTTAAGACTGAGAAATTATGAGGGGTCACCGTAATTTTGCAGTCACTATGTGACTACCATGACTTGCAAACTATAAATAAATAAAATTTTGCTTTATTAAATAATGAATTTTGTTAAATTGCACTGTACTTTCTTAACTATTGACGTTTTTAAAGATATTAACTCATCCCGATGTTACACTTATCAAGAGCTTTCATTTGAGTACCCACATGCATTTTTATATATATTTATATATACATGTATATAATATATATAAATATATGAAAAATTGATGTGGGTACTCAAATGAAAGGTTTTGATAAGTGTAATGTCAGGGTGAGCTTATATCTTTAAAAATGTCAATAGTTTTCAAGATACAAGGTCATTTCTTAATTATGTATCTAGAGATAGAGAATTGTCAAATGCAGCCTAAATACTTATCATCATAAATTGACTATTGGTGAGAATATAAAATCTTGAAAAGGTACAAATTCAAATCAAGACCTTTGCAATGACACTAAATTTCACTAAAAAAAAATCAATTTTATCATATGACTATTCTGGACACAAAATTTTTCTTATTCTCTTAATAATATAGATTATGATATTAATATATTTCCCGTAAAGTAATTACAAGCATGATAAACATTTGGTTAAAAAAAAAAAATTTCTATTTTTTTCAATCTATTACTAGTAATAAAAAAACTTTAAATTAATAATAATAAACAATTTTCAGTCCAGCAAAAGGTACAACATCAACCCCCGAGGTGTCATCAAACGAGCCACCAGCATGTCCAGTGTGCCTGAGCACGTCTTTCCGCACAAACGAAGAGCTAACCGTCCACATAGAAGAGCACTTTGCAAAGAAAAGCAGCACACCCTCGCCGATAGACGTCGCAGACAGTTCTCTGACGTCAAGCGACCGGATGCTGGCCCGGGACATGGAACGCCGGGAGAAGGAGGTTAGAAAACTACGGGAGCAAAGAGAATTTGAGATGCTCCGAGCTCAGTACGGAATGGACAACCAGGGGAACTTCCGGGAGCAAAGTGTGACAAACATGCAGCGCGCGGTTTACGCTGGAGAGATGACTGTTGCTGATTACTACGAGCGGCAGATAGAGCTAAAAGCTGCAGAGAACAACGGGATTGATGACGGGAGTTCGTGTACCCGCGGACTGGTTTCGCGGGTACGAGCAGTCTCCCAAGCTTGCCACAACGTTATCAACACCTGGATGTGTTCAACAGTGGACCACTACGCCTCTACCTACGGAGACAAGGGCTGGGGCTGCGGGTACAGAAATACCCAGATGCTGATTTCTTCCCTGCTGCAGCACACTGGCTTCAACGAGCTGGTGTACCGCGCCTGGAGCTCAGTAGCCGCCGGTTCTACGGCGAATCCCATGCGCAGCTCCATGCCCTCGATATCAAGGCTCCAGAGGATGATCGAGTGGGCCTGGTCGCTCGGTTTCGACGTTCAAGGTGCTGAGCAGCTCGGAGGAAAGCTCGTCAACACCAGAAAGTGGATTGGAGCCACCGAAGTCGTCACGCTGCTGTCCAGTCTCAGGATACGCTGCCAGCTCGTGGACTTTCATCGGCCAACTTCTCCTGATGGAAGTCACCCGGAGATGTTCCAGTGGGTCCTTCAGTACTTTCAGAGGAATGACGAGTTCAAGCCACCGCTCTATCTTCAGCATCAAGGACACAGCAGGACTATCATGGGGGTTGAACAATTAAGAGATGGCTCTATTACTATGCTCGTTCTGGATCCTAGTCACACTCCCGTCCAGATGGGACAGTTTAATAGCACGAGCAGTGCGCCTGGTGCTATGCGGTTGATCAGGAAGTCCACCGCTGCTATGAAGGCTAGACAGTATCAGATTGTTGCTGTCGTTGGGACTGTGGAAAATGAATCTCGGTATCAGGTATTTTTTTTTTTTTAATCTGGGGGAGAATTTAATTTTTTTAATGGTACTGTGGAATTTTTTTTTTTTTTTTTTTTTTTTTTTTTTTTTTTTTTTAATTGAAATTGAATGATTAAAAAAATGAAAAGTTTTTTCAGTAAGAAAAAAAAATTTACTTTACAAAAATTGAATTTATTTTTTTTTTTTTTTTTTTTTTTTTTTTTTTTTTTTTTTTTTTTTTAATTGAAAATTGAATTGATAAAAAATGAAAAGTTTTTTCAGTAAGAAAAAAAAATTTACTTTACAAAAATTGAATTTATTTAAATTTAAAAAAATTTCTAGATGGGCATTTTTTTTTTTTAAAGCTATTTTGTTAGTAAAATTTGGTATCGTAAAAAAGCTTTGGATGTAAATTTGTGGCTCTTTAAAATTTTATATAATTTTTTTGTGATTTTCAATTTTTAGTAGATTTCATCAAAATCTAACTATCGTATTTGTTCTCATGACACAACTCGGCTGCCCAATTTTAAAACACAGTAACTGCAAAATTTTTATACCTGGTTTTTTTTTTAATATTGATGCATTTTTTATAACTTTTAAACCTTAATTTCAAGTATTTTTTCTTAAAAATATTTATATTTGAGTAGTTTCTATTTATAAATCAAATTTGTCATTAATTTGGCGGGCACACTTTTTTTTAATAAGAAAAATTGAAAAAAATTTTTAAATGTTAGTTACTGTGTTTTGAAATTGGACAGCCGAACTTTCCCAAAATTTTTCTATTTTCTGACCTAACTCGACGAACTGAGTCAGAAAATACATATATCATTAAACAGTTTATATATGTATGTACAATTCTTAAGGGAACTTAAATTAATAAAACTCAACATACTTATTCTATGGATGATTACAAAGGTCTAGTTCAAATTTGAGCTGAATCGGACAATTAGTTTAGAAATTGCAACATTTTAAAATTTTGAAAATTCGAAAATTCCATATTTTTTATGTTTTTTCTTCAATTAACTCTTGAACGTGTTGACATATTTAAATTCTGTAAAATACATCTGAAAGCTGAGAAAATAAGCTTCAATTTACATATTTAAATTTATTTCTAGACCTAAAAATATCTATTCTGGGTTAATTTCAATGAAATTTTACTCTTGCAGTCGTTTGGTTTGACTTGATGATTGTATTTTAGGGTAAAAGACCCCATTACTGACACTTTCTTTGATTTTGGTTTCTTATTCAATTAATTAAATTATTAATTTCAATAATGAATATTATATATTACTTCAAATCTTTAAGACATTTAGATCAAAAAAATTTTTATTCCAAGTAGAACATTTTTTCATTGAAAGAAAAAGTGCCACTAATAGGGGTTAAATGTGCTACTAATGGGGTCTTTTACTTTAATAATAAATAGAAATATTTTCAATAAGTTGATATTAGAGAATTCTACTTACAAAATTTACACTATTGCTGTAACAAAATCTGCAAATGCTTATTTTGATATACAAACTTAATTCTAAATAGTTTTAAATTAATTATTGAATTTTTTTTTTTTTCTAATAAATGAATCGAGTTATATTTATATTATTATTAACATTATTTTATAAAAGATAAATTTTTTTTATTTGACGAATCTATTTGAGAAAACAGTTTTGAATAATTATTTGGCTTTATAATATTATTTTTTTAATTAATTAAAACATACCCTAGCTATATATTTTTTATTCCAAGATATCAAAAAATTAAGTCAATTTTTTTTTCTTTATAATTTGTAATTCTTTGCTGTAACATGGTGATTCCAAATTGCTAATTGTAATAATTTTATTATTATTATGATTATTATTATCATAAAATTTCTATAATTAAAAAAAAAAAAAAAAATTATCTAAATTATAATTCGACAGTAACTTTAAGAAAAAAAGTTTTTCAATTCTTAAACAATTTTTTTTTAACTTAAACTCGTAATTTAAAATAATTTTTTTTTACATTTCAGATGAGTAAAGTGCTAAGAACAACACGAATCCCCCAAGATAGGTGAGAATTAGCAGAAATTATCAAAATAATTACTATCATGATAATTATTTTTACTGGAAGGATTTATAAATTTCAAATTTTTATTGTAAGAACGCATTTGTTAATTGATCAATTAATCTAGACCATTGATTAATTAACAAATAATGCTATCACTTCTGTCCATTTATATAAAAAAAGCTACTGCTCAATGTTATAATTTTTTAAATTCGTACTATAGGTTTTTATTATCATCACTGATGCTGGAGTTGGTGAATTTTTTTTAACAAATTGACTCTGTTTTTTAAATTTTATTTTTATTTCTTCTGATTCTTTATCAACTTTTAATAATTAAGAATTAATTGACAGTCAGTATTTTATGATTAATTAAGTAATAGTAATTGGTAAATAATAAAAATAAATATTAGTCAATAATTATGTCAATCCAGTGTTTGTCACTAATTTTAGTCTCAGGTTTACAAAAATTTAAATGCTGATATTTCAATGCATAATAAATCGTGTCTCTAATATTAAACACAATCAGCATTGAGTTGATGAATTTATGAATAATTTTTATTAATTTAATTTAAGATAATTCTGTGAATTAATTGTCAAAAAATGAGAACAAAAAAAAAAAAACGCGGATGTGTGCCTTTAGATTGTAAAAATATTTAACAAATTTATGTTAATAAATTGTGAGATAAATAATTGTGAATTTATTAAAAATCATTGTTTAATTATATTAACTTGAACAAATTAACAATAAATAAATTTTTTTAATATTACCGACACGATAAATTACACTTATTTCAATTTTAATTACAATAAGTTTAATAAATAATTAACTAATTTAATCAATTAAAAAAAATAGACAAGTGCACGTTACCTCACGAAATAAAAAAAAAAAATCACGAATTATCTGACAGTTAAAAAAAATAAATGTAAAATTATACTTTCATACTAACAATTAATAATAAATAAATTAAAGAGTATATTTAATAACAAAATAAAGTTTAAAAATAAAAATAAAAACATTAAATCACAATTGACCTTTATAGTCTGTAAGTCCACGTAAATTTGCTGTGAAAATAAAAATTAATCAATAAATAATTTATTAGTGATAATTTTATATATTTTTTTTTAACTTATTTATTGATTAATTTTTATTTTCACAGCAAATTTACGTGGACTTACAGACTATAAAGGTCAATTGTGATTTAATGTTTTTATTTTTATTTTTAAACTTTATTTTGTTATTAAATATACTCTTTAATTTATTTATTATTAATTGTTAGTATGAAAGTATAATTTTACATTTATTTTTTTTAACTGTCAGATAATTCGTGATTTTTTTTTTTTATTTCGTGAGGTAACGTGCACTTGTCTATTTTTTTTAATTGATTAAATTAGTTAATTATTTATTAAACTTATTGTAATTAAAATTGAAATAAGTGTAATTTATCGTGTCGGTAATATTAAAAAAATTTATTTATTGTTAATTTGTTCAAGTTAATATAATTAAACAATGATTTTTAATAAATTCACAATTATTTATCTCACAATTTATTAACATAAATTTGTTAAATATTTTTACAATCTAAAGGCACACATCCGCGTTTTTTTTTTTTTTGTTCTCATTTTTTGACAATTAATTCACAGAATTATCTTAAATTAAATTAATAAAAATTATTCATAAATTCATCAACTCAATGCTGATTGTGTTTAATATTAGAGACACGATTTATTATGCATTGAAATATCAGCATTTAAATTTTTGTAAACCTGAGACTAAAATTAGTGACAAACACTGGATTGACATAATTATTGACTAATATTTATTTTTATTATTTACCAATTACTATTACTTAATTAATCATAAAATACTGACTGTCAATTAATTCTTAATTATTAAAAGTTGATAAAGAATCAGAAGAAATAAAAATAAAATTTAAAAAACAGAGTCAATTTGTTAAAAAAAATTCACCAACTCCAGCATCAGTGATGATAATAAAAACCTATAGTACGAATTTAAAAAATTATAACATTGAGCAGTAGCTTTTTTTATATAAATGGACAGAAGTGATAGCATTATTTGTTAATTAATCAATGGTCTAGATTAATTGATCAATTAACAAATGCGTTCTTACAATAAAAATTTGAAATTTATAAATCCTTCCAGTAAAAATAATTATCATGATAGTAATTATTTTGATAATTTCTGCTAATTCTCACCTATCTTGGGGGATTCGTGTTGTTCTTAGCACTTTACTCATCTGAAATGTAAAAAAAATTATTTTAAATTACGAGTTTAAGTTAAAAAAAAATTGTTTAAGAATTGAAAAACTTTTTTTCTTAAAGTTACTGTCGAATTATAATTTAGATAATTTTTTTTTTTTTTTTTAATTATAGAAATTTTATGATAATAATAATCATAATAATAATAAAATTATTACAATTAGCAATTTGGAATCACCATGTTACAGCAAAGAATTACAAATTATAAAGAAAAAAAAATTGACTTAATTTTTTGATATCTTGGAATAAAAAATATATAGCTAGGGTATGTTTTAATTAATTAAAAAAATAATATTATAAAGCCAAATAATTATTCAAAACTGTTTTCTCAAATAGATTCGTCAAATAAAAAAAATTTATCTTTTATAAAATAATGTTAATAATAATATAAATATAACTCGATTCATTTATTAGAAAAAAAAAAAAATTCAATAATTAATTTAAAACTATTTAGAATTAAGTTTGTATATCAAAATAAGCATTTGCAGATTTTGTTACAGCAATAGTGTAAATTTTGTAAGTAGAATTCTCTAATATCAACTTATTGAAAATATTTCTATTTATTATTAAAGTAAAAGACCCCATTAGTAGCACATTTAACCCCTATTAGTGGCACTTTTTCTTTCAATGAAAAAATGTTCTACTTGGAATAAAAATTTTTTTGATCTAAATGTCTTAAAGATTTGAAGTAATATATAATATTCATTATTGAAATTAATAATTTAATTAATTGAATAAGAAACCAAAATCAAAGAAAGTGTCAGTAATGGGGTCTTTTACCCTAAAATACAATCATCAAGTCAAACCAAACGACTGCAAGAGTAAAATTTCATTGAAATTAACCCAGAATAGATATTTTTAGGTCTAGAAATAAATTTAAATATGTAAATTGAAGCTTATTTTCTCAGCTTTCAGATGTATTTTACAGAATTTAAATATGTCAACACGTTCAAGAGTTAATTGAAGAAAAAACATAAAAAATATGGAATTTTCGAATTTTCAAAATTTTAAAATGTTGCAATTTCTAAACTAATTGTCCGATTCAGCTCAAATTTGAACTAGACCTTTGTAATCATCCATAGAATAAGTATGTTGAGTTTTATTAATTTAAGTTCCCTTAAGAATTGTACATACATATATAAACTGTTTAATGATATATGTATTTTCTGACTCAGTTCGTCGAGTTAGGTCAGAAAATAGAAAAATTTTGGGAAAGTTCGGCTGTCCAATTTCAAAACACAGTAACTAACATTTAAAAATTTTTTTCAATTTTTCTTATTAAAAAAAAGTGTGCCCGCCAAATTAATGACAAATTTGATTTATAAATAGAAACTACTCAAATATAAATATTTTTAAGAAAAAATACTTGAAATTAAGGTTTAAAAGTTATAAAAAATGCATCAATATTAAAAAAAAAACCAGGTATAAAAATTTTGCAGTTACTGTGTTTTAAAATTGGGCAGCCGCGTTAATCAATTGTACTTAATAATTATCCAAAAAAAAAAAAAAAAAAAAAAAAAAAAAAAAAGTTCCACATTTAGAAAATTTAAAAAACTATAGCTGCAATTTTTTTCTTAATTCTCAAATAAAATTAACTTCTTTAAATCTGCTAATTTCAATATCATGAAATTAAAAGAAATCTGTCAATTTTTTAGATTTTTAAACAACTAAATTGTTTTCAAAAAATTTTAATAAAAAAATTTACATCTAGAAATTAAAAAAATTAAGTGTGAATTTTTTAAAAATACATTTTTTTTTTTAATAAATTTTTAATGGAAATCTAAAAGATTGTCAGATATCTGGTGATTTCAGTATCATAAAACAATATAAAAATTAATTTAAAAAATATTTGACAATTTTAAAAATTTTTCTTACAAAAAAATTGTGGCAAAAAAAATTGATATATAGAAATTTTAGAAAATTAAAGATGGACTGCTAACTTTAATGTCATTAAAACAACAAATAAACAATTGTTGGAGCTCTATTAAGCATTAAGTGACAAGAGCAGTTACATAAGAAAACATCCTAATATAAAATTGAGATGAAATGTATGTGGCATCAAACTATTCGTAACGTGATTGGTCGAATATATCATAAGCATGAAAATATATGCAAATTCCATAGTCAAGCGCGCGCTTGCGCGCGTTCCTAATATAAAATTGAGATGAAATGTATGTGGCATCAAACTATTCGTAACGTGATTGGTCGAATATATCATAAGCATGAAAATATATGCAAATTCCATAGTCAAGCGCGCGCTTGCGCGCGTAAATTCAAATTCTAGTCCCATAATAAAATTGAGATGAAATGTATGTGGCATCAAACTATTCGTAACGTGATTGGTCGAATATATCATAAGCATAAAAATATATGCAAACTCTATAGTCAAGGCGCGCGCTTGCGCGCGTAAATTCAAATTCTAGTGTTTATAAAAATACTTAATGATCGTTGAAGAACTCAACTTTTGCTAGTCTTCTAATAAATGTTATCCCATAATAAAATTGAGATGAAATGTATGTGGCATCAAACTATTCGTAACGTGATTGGTCGAATATATCATAAGCATAAAAATATATGCAAACTCTATAGTCAAGGCGCGCGCTTGCGCGCGTAAATTCAAATTCTAGTGTTTATAAAAATACTTAATGATCGTTGAAGAACTCAACTTTTGCTAGTCTTCTAATAAATGTTATTTTTTTAATTTACATATTCGTCATTAGTTTTGATAATTCTCTTTTGATAAAGAACGACAAATGTTCAAACAATTCAATATCTTTTGTCAAAATTTATTACAAAATGTCAAAAACATTTTTATAAAAGTATCAAATACATTAAAGAATAAAAATTTTTATTTAAATTATCAATGTAAGATACAAAATAAAAAACACACGAACTTAAATTAATTGAGTTGCTTAAGCAACTTTTTAAACAAAAACTAGTATAGCGTCAGTAAATAAAAAGTAACTTCTTACACAAAAGATATAAGAAAGATATTTCTTCATCAAACTTAAACATAGAAAATATTTTTTTTATATATTATTAAATCATTATATTCTTGATATTTTCTTTTATCAATATAAAAAATAATTGTTTAAACTTGATTAATATTTAAATTCAAATGAGTAACATTTTTTTATATTAACTTTTTAAGTTAATACACAAGTTGTAAGATTTTTCTGTCATTAAAATCAAATATTGATTATAAATCACGCAACTTAAATAAGAAAGTAATTAATAAAAATAAAGTTTTAATGAAAACTTTAAATATTTACTTTTCTGCAGCATAATGATAGCATTGATCATCAAAATTAATGATTTTATGATCAATTCCAAAAATCAATTTTAAATTCGTCATTTGCTTTACAATTTCAAGATCCAAATCGTCTTTATTTTCAGAGCAAAGAAGATCAAAAATGAACAAATTAATTTCAGAATCAAAAATACAATCATAAATGCTTTGTTTCGCGACTTCCATACTTTGTTTAAAATAATAAATTTGTTGAAACATATCAAAATTAATAACAAGCACACCGCCTGTTTCACTCCACTCTACAAAGTCAATCATATTTTCTTTGCTTAAAATGTACAAGTTCATTTTATTCCGATTGCTGAATTCCGTTCTCCACATCAAAAATTTACTGATCCACGAATCGAATTGGCTGTGAGAGACAACCAGTATTATTTTACCAGAATTCAATGCTGCTAATTCAATGGAATTCAAAGTTGTGAATGACAACGTTGCGATGTAGGTAAATTTATCTTGATCAGTACATTCTACACAAATTGTCTTAATAAGACTGACGTCTTCTTGGTCGCTGGGATCATAAAATCTCTTCCAAACAAACTTCGTAAATTTAACGTGCTCGTTGGATTGATTAGTTTGATACATTTTAGGGACAAGTATTCTGTCTTTAATATCAGCTAAATTACTTAAATCACTGAGAGCTTCTTTTTTGACGTCATCAATTTTTTCTATTTCTTCTTTCTGGCTAAAATCTATTATTTTGTGAGACAATCTAGGAACTTTACTTGGTATTTCTTCTTTTGTATTACTGAAGCGCTTGTTTTTGTAATCCGGGTCACTGAAAATTATAATTACAAATTTAGTTTAAAGAATAAAAAAAAAATCAACATTATTAAGACAGTAAGCAAAATTTTTGTGACCAGTATATTTATATGATAAAATGGGTTTTTATGGTTAAATTTGGTATCGTTGAAAAAATCTTGATCTGGAGTTACGCCTTTTCATGGTATCATATCATTTTCACCAATAGTCAATTTATGATGATAAATATTTAGGCTGCATTAGAAAATGCTCTATCTCTAGATACATAATTAAGAAATGACCTTGTATCTCGTGAACTATTGACATTTTTAAAGATATAAGCTCACCCCGATGTTACACTCATCAAAACCTTTCATTCAAGTATCCACTTCAATTTTTCATATATTTATATATATTATATATATGTATGTATGAAAAATATATCAAAAATGCATGTGGGTACTCAAATGAAAGCTCTTGATGAGTGTAACATCAGGATGAGCTTATATCTTTAAAAATGTCAATATTTAAGAAAGTACAGTGCAATTTAACAGATATCTTGCGAACTCTTGACATTTTTAAAGATATAAGCTCACCCCGATGTTACACTCATCAAAACCTTTCATTCAAGTATCCACTTCAATTTTTCATATATTTATATATATTATATATATGTATGTATGAAAAATATATCAAAAATGCATGTGGGTACTCAAATGAAAGCTCTTGATAAGTGTGACATCGAAATGAGCTTATATCTTTAAAAATGTCAATAGTTAAAAAAGTACAGTGCAATTTAACAAAAGTCTTTACTTGATAATGCAAAATTTTATTTATTTATTTATAGTTGACAAGTCACGGCAGTCACATAGTGACTGCAAGGTTGCTTGTGAAAATTAATTTAGCAGACATTTAACAATTTTTAGAATTTTTCTAACAAATAAATTATGAAAAAAAAATTGACATGAAGAAATTTTAAAAAGTTAAAATTGGAATTTTTTAAAAATAATTTTTCGAAATAAATTTGTTTGTTAAATAAAATTAAAAAATTGTTAAGACTGCTAACTTTTAATATTATTAAAAATTAATTTTGCAGATATTTGATAATTTTTTTTAACAAATAAATGACAAAAAAAAATAAGAAAAAATTAATTGACATGTAGAAATTAAAAAAAAAAAATAAAAATTGCAATTTTTTAGAATTAATTTAATTGTTGAATAAAATTAAAAATTGGTCAAGTGACAACTAACTTTAATGTCATAAAAAAAAGAAATTACCTGGGAGATGATGTAAAAAAACTTTGCGAGTCGTGAGTAAAATTCTCTAATTTTATTGAAATCAAAAGAGGCTGAACAGAATCCGCTTGCAGTAGATTAGATGCGTCAGCGTTTGATGAAATTAAGACATCTTTAAAGGACTGGGATAATTGGTCGGTGCCATCCATACTCACAGAATTGGTAGTATCTTCATCTTCTGATGCGTATAGACTTATCAGTTCACCAACCCCAACAGACTCAACTTGAAATTTACTGACGTCTCGTATAAACTCACCGCATTTTTTTTCAATCTCATTCAAATCTTTTTTTAAATACTTCATTATCTTCAGATAGTCTACTAATTTTAATATTTTGCAGGGTTTATTTTTCAAGCTACGTATTTTCTCTTCTGCACCTTCAAATTCTGCAGCAGTTTCAAGATTGGTCAACGTTTTTTTCAGATCGTTGGTCAAAATATCAATATCAGCTTTTAGCTTCTCAGTTAATTGCGTTTTTGTAATGTTTCTATTTTTATTTGGCGAATTCATTGTTTTTTAATATAAATTTTATCAAAATTACTGGGTTAAAATTTTATAATAGAAAATGGACGCTGATTAAGTGATTAGTGTTTTTACGTCCATATGTATCATCCCCACTTTTTAATAATAAAAAACAGTGGTGCCATCTCTAATAATAGAAAAAAAAAATTTGCATCATAATACAAAGAAGATAAGGCGGTTTTTTGATTTTTGCTTTAATTTTAAACTAACAATTAATAATTAATTAATTATTAAATGATACTAAAATTAGCTGAAGTTAAAAAATGTTTGATTTTTTATTTTAATTAAATTATAACTAAAAAAATATTTTCAAAAAATTGCACGTACAATTTTTAAAATTTTCTACATGTGAAATTTTTTATTTTAATTTTTTTTAAAATAATTTTTCAATAAAATAAGTTACAAAAATTTTCAGATGTCGGCTAATTAATTTTTATTGTGAATAAACGTAAAAAATTTAATTTTATGAAAAAAATGTCCCTTATGATTTCTTCTTAGGGCCAATAGAAAGCTGTAATTTCAAAATTAAAATTTTCATAGCTGGCAATTAAGAATTTAAACCATTCATTACGAATCTTAATTCTGAAATTACGGTGAAAGTTTTAATTGTATAAAAAAATCATGACATTTTTTTAAAAAATTTAATTTTCCACAACTTATGTTTCAAAATTTTTTTTATAAGGCCAATATATTCGCTGTAATATCAAATATTTAAACCATTCTTAGCAATAATAAAAATTTTATGGAATAAATTTTGAAATAAAAAAAAGATTGTAAATTTTCAAGATTGGTCAACGTTTTTTTCAGATCGTTGGTCAAAATATCAATATCAGCTTTTAGCTTCTCAGTTAATTGCGTTTTTGTAATGTTTCTATTTTTATTTGGCGAATTCATTGTTTTTTAATATAAATTTTATCAAAATTACTGGGTTAAAATTTTATAATAGAAAATGGACGCTGATTAAGTGATTAGTGTTTTTACGTCCATATGTATCATCCCCACTTTTTAATAATAAAAAACAGTGGTGCCATCTCTAATAATAGAAAAAAAAAATTTGCATCATAATACAAAGAAGATAAGGCGGTTTTTTGATTTTTGCTTTAATTTTAAACTAACAATTAATAATTAATTAATTATTAAATGATACTAAAATTAGCTGAAGTTAAAAAATGTTTGATTTTTTATTTTAATTAAATTATAACTAAAAAAATATTTTCAAAAAATTGCACGTACAATTTTTAAAATTTTCTACATGTGAAATTTTTTATTTTAATTTTTTTTAAAATAATTTTTCAATAAAATAAGTTACAAAAATTTTCAGATGTCGGCTAATTAATTTTTATTGTGAATAAACGTAAAAAATTTAATTTTATGAAAAAAATGTCCCTTATGATTTCTTCTTAGGGCCAATAGAAAGCTGTAATTTCAAAATTAAAATTTTCATAGCTGGCAATTAAGAATTTAAACCATTCATTACGAATCTTAATTCTGAAATTACGGTGAAAGTTTTAATTGTATAAAAAAATCATGACATTTTTTTAAAAAATTTAATTTTCCACAACTTATGTTTCAAAATTTTTTTTATAAGGCCAATATATTCGCTGTAATATCAAATATTTAAACCATTCTTAGCAATAATAAAAATTTTATGGAATAAATTTTGAAATAAAAAAAAGATTGTAAATTTTAATGACATTGAAATTGGCAGACACAACAATCTTTTAATTTTTCTTGAATAATAAACTAGATATAAAAAAATTATTCATAGAAAATTGCATTAATAATTTTTTAGAGCTTCTAAAGATGGAATTTTTTAAATTAATTTTTTTTGCTATAATTTGTTAATTAAAAAATTTATAAAGACTTTCAGTCGTCTCAATTTCAGTATCATTAAAGTTTATGAATTTATTTCTTCTTTATTTTCAAAAAAATTTAATGTTTGCTAATTCTGCAATTACATTATTTTATCAAGTATTACAACATTTTTTATAAATTTTTTCATTACATAATTACTTTTTTTAAAAAAATTCTAAAACTGATCGGAGTCTCTCAGTTTCAGTATCATAAAATGTTAAAGAATATTTTTTTTAAGGAAATTAATCTTCTATGATAAAAATTTTACAAGCATTTTTTGGAAGAAGAAATGATAATAACAATTTAAAAGTATTTTTAATAAATAGAAAAAAAATAAAAAAAAAAAATATCATTCGCTTAATTTACGGAAAATTTGACTCATATTACATAATAATATCCTAACAAAAATTGTTTTATTGAAGAAATTGTTGAGAAAATTATGAAGATTTAAATTAACTTATTTTTATAATTGAAAAAATTTCCATCCAAATTGATTTTTCTACAGTCTTAATTAATAATTTTGAAAAATTGAAATTGCACTGAAGCTTATAAGTAATTTTGTAAAATTTACGATTGAAAAAAAAATTTAACCCGACAATCATACCTATTTACATTCAAAATAGTTTTTTTTTTTTTATCGAATCTTTACTAAATATTCTAATAAACAATAAAATGAGAAACCAATAACAATAACTGTTATTCTAAAAACTAATATTTTATAATGATACGAAATTAAAAGACATAATATGAATACTTTGAAATAAATTAACAATAATAATCACTGACATATTTAACAATTAAGTAATTCAAAATATTAATTTTTAAGACTCAAAAAATTCTCGGAAGATAATTAAAATGAATATGCTACGTATTAAAGGTTTGAAGGACTTAATCACTATCACTCTCTGATTTAACCCAATACTTAGAAAGAACAAAACTGTTATTTTTTTCTAAAGGTTTAGAAAAAAATTTTCTGAGTGGTGGATTTTTTTTCGATGAGCTCGGTGAATTAATCTGTGAAGTTTTTTCGCATATCTGTTCTTCATTTTTGTTACCTCTTTCTTCTGTAGATTTTTCACTCCATTTATGTCGAATGTCATTGATTAGGCTGTTAATTAAAAACAGAAAATAACGTTAGTGGTATATTATTATTTTATATTATTTTTAAGCAACACTTAATAAACAATTCTGATAGCAAAAATAAATTTAAAAGGTACCAATCTACGCATTTTTTTAAATTTCATCCTAAAAATTGACTTTTGAAATAATAGTTGATCGGCTTGGGTTCATATGAATCAGGATTTCTTTAGAATGGCCAGCTATTAAAAAGGAATAAGTAATAGAAGAAAAATTTAGTCTATGAAAATAATAAAAATAAAAATTATGCTTATTTTTATAAGATAATAAAAGTAGCTAAAGTTAATTATAAAAAATATAGAGAACCTTAAAAACTATCGATGTAAACTTATAAAATTGTGTTTATGAAAAATTAAAAAATTTTCGGATAATTTTTTAAAATTATGTTCTTTTACCAATTATTTTTTTCTCGAGTCAAGGTCAATTTTTTATCAATGTATAATTTTATATTTCAGTATTTATCTGTAGTAGGGTGGCGCAAAAAAACCGATTATTTTTTTTTTTAGTCTCGAATGAAAAAATGTCAGTTTTTGATGTTTTAAGAGCCCTCTCCAAAGAACAGTTCAAAAAAAAATTTTTAAGAGGTCGCTCCAAATTTTTTTTAAATTTTAAAAATCGTCAAAAATCGAAAATTTTTTTTCTCGTTACGTCATAATTTTACAGACCAAAAAAAAAAAATAAGTTCCTGAAAGTTTCAATTCAAAATTTAAATTTAGAAAGGTCGCTCGTAATTTTTTGTAAATTTCAGTCAAAAAATGCTAATCCAATTAAATAGTCACTAATAAATTAAAAAAAAATTATGTGAGCAACCTTTTAAAATTCACATTTTGAACTGAAACTTTCAGGAAAA
>CAJNRD030001120.1:5510546-5556797 GCA_905319865.3 Cotesia congregata | reverse complement strand
TAATAGTAAGATCATTATTTATTTTATTATTTAAATAAGTGTTATATTATGATGAAATTCGGTAAGATAAATAAATTATTTATGAATTATGACTATCCAAATATATTATAAATCAATTTTTATATTATATTTATGATAAACTCATATGATACATTAAGTATAGAATCATAGAATCATTATTGTCTAAGATAGCAGCACAGCAGACAGAGACTTCAAGACGCATGGAGATCACCAAAGTTAAGCAGCATTGAGTAGGGTTATTAGTTGGATGGGTGACCGCTGGTGTTATAGCCATAAAATTAGATCTAGATATTTTTTTTGCATTTTGATCAGTTATACAGAATTGCGTAGGACCATATTAAATACTCTATCCGTAAAATTAACCCAATAATTAATTAGATGTAATAAATCTATAATTAAATATTGTTATATATAGTTATATATAATTATACATAATTATATATAATTAGATATGATTATATTTGGCCATTTTTCATATATAATCATATATAACCAATTTATATATAAATATATATAATTATATATAAATATTTTTTCTCGGGCGGCTACCTACAAACCTGTGAGGAAACCGGGACGTAACAACTGTGTTTTGAAATTGGGCAGTCGGTCTGCTACAATTACACTCATATCTGATTAGACATAATTTTGATGAAAATTGCATGAATGAAAGTTTTATTTTACCTGCATTCCAAAATTTCAATTGACGATAAATCTCATATTGATTACCAGCGAAAGTATGCAGTAGATATATTCTGTCATTTTCAATTGTAAATAAGAATATATCTCCGCGGTCAGAAGCAATAGCAAAATAATCACCTTTAATAAAAAATAAAAACATTTAAATTTAAATCACTGAACTAATTTAACCAGTACAAATGTAACTATATGACATGAATAACTTGCTTACCAAATGCGTCACTGCATGTTATATGATTATAATTAACTAAATTGTCGCGAAGATTAAAAGTGATGAATTTAAAACTACGTTTTGAATATACTCGCCAATATCCATAAGAATGTAAAACATCCTTCCAATTTTTATCCAATTCCTTTGGACTGTACTTCTTTACGTAAGAAAATAGTTTTTCTTGGATCTTCCAAATCCAGGGTTTTATACTATTGGTCGAACACAAATTTTTCCATGTATAGTTGTTCTCAATCATTTCTTCAATAATATTTTTGAAGGGTTTACTGGTCCAACGCAGAACCGCTAACTTTAACGGGCTAACATGTTTAAAAATATCGAGCCATATATAATCAGGTATAAATATATCCGTACTTTGTATGGATGATGAATTCATATTAATGTAAAGAAAAGTCAAAAATTTTTTGATAATAAATAAAAAACACGTTATTTAATCAAGCTACTCGATCAAGGATTGAAAAGCTATTTTACAATAGTGTGAAACACTATATTTATAAGTATTTTTGTGTTTGACAGAAATATCGACAAGCTTCAAGAATTTACTATCAATATTATCAAAAGTATACCAGCAATTACTTTAATTATTGCAATAGAGTACTGGCAATGATTCATCACGATATTTTGTTAGTATATATATTAAAAATTGCAGAGTAGAATCATCATGTGTATTCTATTATCACTAACTGGATTCTTAATTTTTTATTTGTCGTTACACATTATTTTTAAAATCGTCGACAAATATTGTTATTAGGTACTAAAATTTTCTCATTCTAGAAATAAAATATTAATTGTAACTAGTAACTTCCAGTCACTGTGTGATTACCGAGATTTACGGATTATGAATAAGAAAATTTTGACTTAATGATTTTTTGATATTACTTATTAAATTACACTATACATAGTTAGGGTGCTTGTTAAATAAATATTGAAAAATTATGTAGTTGATTTTATGACAGGATCAATTACAAATAATTTAATGAAAGATTTGGCCGTACAAATTCATAAAACCTATAAAATATTCAAAATCGCTTCAAAAATTTATCATAAAATTTTGAGAGTACCAAATTTAATAATAAAATTACTTTTAAAATAATAATATGTTCACCGCAAAATTTTCCTTACTCTCATAATTATTCAAAATTAAAATCACTATCGCTGAAAAAATATTAAAACCAATTTAACGTGGAGAAATTATAAAAAAAAAAATTTTCTCAAAATTAAAATTTTTTTTTTATAAATTCAATTTTTTTTCCAAGTCCAAAACAAATTTTTAATTCGAGGAAAATTTTTTTTTGATTTTTTGAAATAAAAAAAAAAAATTTGGTTGTAAATTTAAAAATTAAAAGAAAAAATTTTGGAACGTATTTAGTGTGCGTGGTTACAAAATATTTTACTTTTTATGAAATTCGTAAAATATATCTACTAGAACACAAAAAAAATTTGAAGTACACAATGACGCACACCAAGTATACTTATGTGTTCTTATTCATAATCCGTAAATCTCGGCAGTCACATACTTACAGCAGGTTGCTAGTTGTAATATAACTAAATTTTAAAGATTTTAATGAGCTATTTATAAAATTGATACACAATTATTAATTAATTGGTTTGAGATTGTATTTATTATTTGCAAAAAATTCTACAAAAAGCATTTACTTATAATTTTCATAAAGCATTCCTTTGGCTACAGGAAGAGCTGCTTCCTTATTTAACAACTTTTCAACAATTGCTAATCCAAAGGCATACGCAGTCGCCGGTCCTCTGCTCGTGATAATGTTCCCTGCAGAAACAATAATTACAAATAAAATGGATGAAATAAAATTGATGACTTATTTACCAGAATAATTAAATAATTCTCACCATCAGTTACGACAATGTCTTCCAAGTATTTATAATAATTAACCAACTGGTCTTTCATTGCCGGGTAAGATGTTACTTGCTTTCCTGGAGCAATACCATGAGCTTTTAAAGCTGTTGGTGCTGCGCAAATAGCAGCAATAACTCTTCCTTCACTTTCTTGTTTTTTCAGCAATTCTCCAACTTCTTTGGACTAAAATATACAATGAATTTTATTGATAAATTATAGGAGTCATTAACTTTAGAAATAAGTAGATATTAAAAAATATTGCATCTTAAAGCAATAGTTGAATACAAATTAAAAAAACAATTCAGAATTCATTTAAAAATTCTTAATGGATAATATTCAACAAATATAATTTATATATACCATAAAATTTTTTTTTTTATTTTAAGAACGAATAAAATAAGTTAAAATAAATTATGTGAAGTACAAAAAAAAAATTTACTATGAAATTGAGAGAAAAAATTTCTTTTGAAAAAAAATTAGCGTTTTCTTAGCTGAAAAAATGAAAACTTCTCGCAATATTTATTTAAAATCGTTTTTTCACAGATCATGAAAACTTTTTTTCAATAAAAATTAATTTAGCAGACATTTTATGATTTAAAGAATTTTTTAAATAAATAAATTATGTCAAAAAAAAAATGAAAAAAAAAAAAAAATTGACATTTAGAAAATTAAAAAAATAAAAAATCCAATTTTTTAGAAATAATTTTTCGGAGCAAATTTATTTATTAAAAAAAAAAAATCAAAAAATTTTCAAGGGACTGCTAACTTTAATGTCATTTTTTTTTTTTCAACAAAAAAGTTACTAAGAAAAATTTTTATTTCTTCAGCTAAGAAATAAAATGATTTAAAATTTTGAATAAACTAATTTCTTCTTACAATATTGTTCATTTTTTTCAAAATTAATTTTTTCTTAGTGTACTTATCGGTTTAAAAATAAATATTTTTTTTTTTTTACAATAAATAGTTACACTTCAAAACATCAAATAGCCAGCTAATACCTTACCAAGTTTGCCAGTAGAATTTTAATAATTACTCTTGCTAATTATTAACCTTCTCAACAATTTACAAATCCCAAGAAAATAATATATAGGTAAACTATAATTAAATAAACTTACACTGGCAAGAGCTTTTGAACCACCTAAACCACCAGGTAGAATAACAGCATCGAAACTGTTATTTTTCACAGCATCCAGCTGAGTATCAGCACAAATTTTGACATCCCGACTGCATTTAATACAGTCATTTCCTGTTATGCTGGCTATTGTTACATCAATCTAAAGAAAAGAAATTATTCAATTATAATTATTTTATCATAAATGATATCTATTATGGCGATAAATCATAACCTTAACTTACCCCAGCACGTCTTAAGACATCAGCAGTTATCACAGCTTCCATTTCCTCGGCTCCATCAGCCATCAGCAAAATAGCGGTTTTTTTAGCCATCGCAAATGTTGTAAATAATTTTTTTGACAAATAAAACGAAGAAAGTAGTTTAGTCGAAGTCGTAGAACCTCTAATACGAACATGAACCATTAGCTGGAATAAATATAGACGTATAAAGTAAATACGTGTCAGAAAATAGTTGATATAAGCATGTATTTTATACAATTGTATACATATATATATATAATAGAGCCTCTAGACATGTGACATTTTTTTTTAATTCAGAAATTTTAATCACACTGAAGTTAACTGACATTAGAAATTTTTTTTTAATTTTTTAGTAATAAAATTGTATAAAAAAATTATCAGTGGAAATTTTTTAAAGCATTTTTTTTTTTATTGTAATTGATTGTTATAAAAAATAAAGAAAAATATGAAATTAAAGGTAACAGTCTTCTAACAATTTTTTAATTTTTAGTTAATAAAAAAATTTTTTTCAAAAAATATAATTTTTAAAAAATTGCATTTTTTATTTTTAAATATTTCATGTCAACTTTTTTTTTAATTATTTTTTGCCATAATTTATTTGTTATAAGATTTTTAATAATACTAAAGTTAGCCGACGTTTTTTTAATTTTTATGAAAATTAATTTATTAGATAATTGATACCTAATTTTAAAAATTTTTATAACAAATAAATTATGGCAAAAAAAAAATTGACAACTAGAAATTTTAAAAAATTAAAAAACCAATTTTTTAAAATAGAATAAAATATAATTTTATTTGTATCACCATATTTATTTAGTGTTTTACAAAACTGTTACCATATTACATTTACAAAAATAATTGCTTTTTACTCATTTTTCTTTGGTACGCTCTTAGTTTATCACACCACTCTCTACACTACATTTTATTTTATTACATCCACTTACAATTATCTTTGATTTAATCTAGTATATCCCTGGTGGATCTGAAATACCGTAAAATTACGGTATTAAACGGTAAAAATACGGTCGATATACCGTATGGCCACCGTAGATTACAGTAGCATTCTATTTGCACGGTAGAAACCGTAAAACACCGTAACGTACAGTAAAGAACGGTGAAAATACGGTATAGAACGGTAAAATTACGGTACAACTACGGTAGTGTACGGTGAAAATACGGTAGAATATATACTTCTGAACTTTCCGCACTACCGTATTCCAATGGTAACCTACCGTCAAATATACCTTATTTTAGCGATAAGTTACCGTTTAATTACGGTAAATTACCGTACAATTATGGTACTTTAGCGTACAAAAACAGTACTTTATTTATCGGATAATTGGAGTATTTTACTAACAATTACGGTATTTTACCATACAATCACGGTATCTTATCGTACAATAACGGTAAATTACTGTACAATCACGGTACTTTTCCGTACAATCTCCGTAATTTACGGTGTCATACTGTATTACGGTAAATCATTGTACGTACCGTACCCTACCGTAAATTTGCCGTACATTACCGTACTCTACCGCACTTTGGACCCGTCAGGGATCACACTCCTTACAGCTTTTATAACAAATAATAATTTTATACTATACAAAATTACTAGTATCACATTTCTGTTCTTACTCTTATAATTAATTTTGCATTTTTTAGTATACATTATATATGTCCGCAGCGCCTTGACAATTTTTGTTATTTAGTGCCTTTTCTTTAAACACTCTTTCTACATCTCTTATAAATGTACACAAGTCTTTTTTTATCTCCCCTTTTAAAGTTTCTATCATTAATTCACTGGACACATCGTTATTTATTACCTCTTCTAGCCATTTATTTTTTGCTTGTTTGCCTTCCACTGTTATTTTTTCATGAATTTCCTTGCACTTTATAATGTGAATAATCGTTTCTTGCTCTTTTTCACAAATTCTGCACCCCCAGTTATTTTGCCCTTTTTTTTCCGTCCCTCCAAATATTACCGCATCGTAATCTAGCCCATGTTTCTTTATCTTCACTTCTTATGTTGTCTCTTTTCCAATAGTTGTTGCTTTCCTCCGTTTTTATATTTTTATATAGCTCGTTGTATGTGGATTTTTTTTATTAGTACCTCCTCTTTTTCATCCAACATCCACTTATAATTTTCTAATCCGCTTTTTATTTTTTCCTCCACGTCGTCACTGCTGCAAGCCACATAAATCATTTTCGGTAGTTCTCCAATTCCTATTTTTTGTAAAAATTTTTCTATTGTTTTTCCCCACTTTGTTGGATTCTTGTTCATTATCTCTCTCATCTCATTTTTTATGCATATTTTTGTCCACCTGTCATCGTCCATCCTGACTACATCTTCCAGAAATCTCAAGGCTCGTTCCTTTATTATGTACTCCATGTGTTCAATTCCCACTTCTTGTCTGATTATATACGCCGGTGTATTTCTTGCCACCCCCAATGACATCCTGTTTATCCTGTTGTAAAATGTCTTGATTTTCTTTGGCTCATCCCATCCCCAAATTTCCACCCCATATAGACATCCTGCTTTTACCAACGAGTTATATAAATATATTCTGTCTCTTGCATTGTTCCTCTCTGTTCTTTTGATTACTCCCCATGTCGCGTTAGCAATTTTATTTGCCTTATTCACTAATTCGCTTATGTGCATCTCCGGTGAGTTTTTTGTCGTGAATCTGTATCCTAAATATTCAAAGTTTTTCACCATTTCTAGTTGCTCTCCTTTGTATTTTCCATGATTCTTTTTTGCCTCTTCCCCCTCCTCTGAAGATCAATATTTTTGTTTTTTTTTTTTACATTTACCACCAAGTTGTTTTTTCCCCACATATTTTTCTATTTCTTTTAACATATCTCTTAATCCACTGGCTGTATCCGCTATTATCGCCGCATCATCCGCATATTTTGCTATAAAAATCTTTTTTTTTCCTATTACTGTACCTCCTATACATTATAAATTTTTTTAAATAATTTTTTGGAGCAAATTTATTTGTTAAAAAAAATTAAAAAATAAACAAGTGACTCCTAACTTTAATATTATTAATTTTTTGATTTTTTTTTTCTTTTATTAAACCAGAACTGAAAAATGTTTTTTAAAAAAATTGCATTTATAGTTCTTCAAGTTTTTTACAAATGAAAATTTTTCTTTATTTTTTTGTAATAATTTTTCAATTAAAAAAACTTCTAAAAATTTTTAGATGTCGGCTAAGTTAATTTTCATAAAATCTTTAAGGGCCAGTTTTTCAATCCGGGATAAAATTTTATCCGAGATAAAAGTACTGTTAATATAATAAAAAAAAAAAATAAATAATTTAGCGACGTGATATTGCTCTCAGTTAGTTCGCCATGAATTTGGTCATTATTTAAATAAAAAATAAATATGTCATAAAAATAATAATAACCTCTTATTGTGTTATTTAAATTATTTTAAATTAATTCACACAATTATAGATTAATAATAGATATGTCAAACGCAAGATATGAGCTCGAAGAGCTCAAAAGCATAGAACAGCGACCACTTTGAGCTCAGAGAGCTCAAAATAACACATAAATTGTAATTTGGAGCTCGAAGAGCTCGATAACGTTACAAGTGCAATTTCAAGCCCTTGGATATGAAATTAGCGGGAAGTTGCAGGGATGGCCTTCAGGGTCATCCGTTTTTCTATTTTTTATTTTATTTATTTACAATCAGCAAGTTGTCACAGTTGGAGACTGATATTTTTGTGACATGCGGCTAAATGTTTATTTACTTTAATTAAAAATAAGTGACTGAATTCAGGGAGAACTACTTGTACGCAATATCACTGTGCTGAATTATTTGTTTTTATTATTATAATAAATATTGGCAGTACTTTTATCTCGGATAAAATTTTATCTCAGATTGAAAAACTGGCCCTAAATTATTAAATTAATTAAATATATGCTAAATCGATTTTTATAAAAAAATTGACAGCTGTCAACTAATTTCAGTACTTATTACAAAATTTAAAAAATTTGTGATGGCGTTGCGGTCGTTTTAATACGACTAATAATAGTAAGAAATATAAGAAATATCACATGACATAACGTGTGACTTAAAAATAAATGACATAAGTGTTTTGATTCGTTTTTTAAAAATGTTATCAACTTTATCTGAAGAATAAAAAATTTCATCTTAAATATATTATTATTTAACTACTATAATAATTAAATTATCTAGAGTATAATTTTTATTTTTTCAGTAAAATAAATGATAAATGTAAGGCGAATAAATTATAACCTCTAAATATTCAAAAAATCATCGAACTGCAATTGGAAAAAATGTTAAAACGAGTAAGTAACAAAATAATATTTGAACGCTTAAAAAAATCACTGACACGAGAATTGCATGTCAGTAATTACTTAAATAGTGATGTAAAATTATCATACGCGTCGTATGATGCCTCAAAGTCTGATAAACCACCAGTTATAATAATGCACGGATTATTTGGCTCCAAGAATAATTGGAATACACTTGCCAAGGCGATAAACCAGCAGACTAAGAGGCAAGTGATAACTGTTGACGCTAGAAATCATGGCGAGTCTCCGCATTCTAGTGAAATGAACTACCCAGCGATGGCTGGAGACGTGAAAGCTTTGATGAGAGATTTGAATTTTTGTAAATCAGTCTGCATTGGCCACAGCATGGGAGGTGCTGTCATGATGCTGACGGCGTTGAATTATCCGGAGCTGATAGACAAACTGATCGTCGTAGACATGTCACCGGTAAAAACCAGCCCGAGTCTCTACGAGATGACTGGGATTATTGGTGCGTTGAAAGCTATCGATTTCAATAATTACAAGACTCTGTCTGAAGCTAGGAAAGGTATCGATCAACAACTAGCTAAAACTATCTACGCACTGTCCTTGAGACAGTTTTTGGTGACCAATGTCATGGAAGTTACTCCTGGAGTCTACAAGTGGAGAGTTAACTTAAATGTTATTGCAGATAATTTTTCTAACAACATTGCTAGGTTTCCGGAACTGGTTCCAAGTTTGAAGAACAAAGTTTTCGACGGACAAACTTTGTTCATCGCTGGTGGCAACAGTGATTACGTCAAGCGAGAAGATGAAGACAAGATTAAAAAACTTTTTCCCAAGGTTGATATTAAGTATGTTGAAGGTGCTGGTCACTGGGTACAATCGGAAAAACCTGCAGATTTTTTACAGTTAGCTTGTCAATTTATAAATAATTGATTATTGTGTTAAAATTAAATTGAATTTGTAAATAATTAAATTATTTAGTTAAGTTAATGAATAAATAAAATTGAAAAATAACTTTTTTTTTTATTTTAACAGTATAAAAGTATATCAACAATATAAACTTAGTAACGATTTGTATAAAAATATTTATAAGGTAAAAGACCCAGTTATTGACACGGGCTTAATTGTATGACACTTGCAATTTTATTCTAATTAATTTAAAAAAATAAAATGTTCTCAAAAAATCAATTATCTTAAAATTTATAATTCAAAAATTATATTTATTAATTTATTAGAGTTGATTTTTTTTTTTTTATTTCAATTAAAATAATTAAAATAAAATAAGAGATAAAAAAATTGTAATGTTTATTTTGTCAATTAAATTTTTTTTTTTTTTTTTATGTTTTAAAAATACTTTGGAAGGCTACCAGACATTTTTTATTCATTTTAATTATAAAATTGTTATTAATTTTTATCTAATTGCAGCTGATAATTGTAGTTAATATTTTAAAATTATAAATTATAATTTTTTTTAAATAACATTTAAAATTTGGAGCAAATAAAAATTAAAAAAATTTAATTAACTTCAACTGATAGTTAAAAAAAATATTATTAAATATTTATCATGACTATTAAACTGTATAAAAAAAATTTTGAACATAAAACTAATTTATATCATGATAATTAACTTAGCAGATATTTAATTTTTAGAATTTTTTTTAACAAATAAATTATGACAAAAAGAATAAGAAAAAAATATTGACATGTAGAAATTTAAAAAAAATTATAAATGCAATTTTTTAAAAAATAATTTTTCAGAAAAAATTAAAAATTATCAAGTAACTGCTAACTTTAATGTCATATTTATATCAGTTAACGTCAAATTTATGTTCTACGATTTATAGCATCATAAAAAAATTAATTTTCATTAGTATCTAATACTTTCTATTTAATATGAACAATTATATTTTTTACACTGAAGAAAAAAAAAAAATACTTTTACTCAATTAACAATTTCTTGGTTCGAGAAATTCAATGACGATCAAATATTCTATTATTATTATTAATTGATAATTTCTGAAGAGAAGAACATCAATATTTATCTTTGGATAATAGATAAGCAAGAGAATAGCTTTATTTAAATTAAGTAAAAATTATTTCAATCAATTTAACAAGTTCTTGAGCTAAGAATATATATTTTTGAAAATTTTCAAGAACATGGATTCTTGTATCAAGAAAATTTTCTTTATAGTGTAAAAAGAGAAAGACAATGATTGATTTTTACAAATTAAAAAAAATTATTAAAGTAAAAAAAAATTTTCTAATTGTTCTAAAAAGTCTAATAAATATCAACTTCTAATAACCCTTCGCCGTTATAAAAAATTCTAAATACCCTTGCGTAAGCCCTTATATCACAAAAACAAAAATTAGTCCTTCCAATAATCTAAAGTTTAGAAGTCTGATTCCCCAACTTGACATCCTTAAGATCAATATAAGCCCCGGAGATAACAGGTGAATTATTTTCAACAACAATAGTCTGAAAATGAATCCGCTTGCCTTCTCTCCACATATCAGTGCGCAGAGTCTGTCCAGGAATAACTGGTTTAACGAACCTGGCTTTAACACAATCAAACAGCTCAGTATCACCGCGAGCAAAAGTTTGAAGAATATGTCTGGTGGCGAACCCAAGCGAGCAAAGTCCATGAAGAATAGGCCTCTCAAAGCCACCCATTACCGAAATATTAGCATCAATATGCAGTGGGTTCATGTCACCACTAGCCAGCCGATAAATAGCAGCCTGATCTACACAAGTCTGCTGAGTAACAGAAATATCCGGATTTCTTTTCGGCGCGTCTATCAACGGGACCTCGTGGTCCGAGTTCCTAGGTCCTCCAAAGCCTCCAGCACCCTTAATGACCCCAGCCATCTGTCCAACTGCTAGCTTTTCTCCACTTTTTACATCAATAGTTTCATGCTCTATCAAAATTACAGCCATTTTTTCCTTGTCCAGCGTTTCTTGGATCCTGAAGCGCGTTTCAACATTTGCTTCAGTAGGAATTTTTTTCAGGACTTTCAAATACTGTTCGCCGTGTAAAATCCCCGCGATATTTATTTCACCCAAGTTAGGAAGCGCCGTGACAAGCATATCAGAACCAAGAGCTCCTAGTGGTCCAAATATAACAAAGTAACTAGGCACCACCGAGAAATTTTCGTGATTTTCATATAAATACTGAAAGTCATCTGGATTCTTGGTGGTGGCTCCAACACCCAGTGCATAAAGAATCGCGTCTTTTACGTCATAAGTGTACTTGATCGTGTACTTAGGATCAAAAGACCTCGAGGATGATGAATCACTAGTTTTACTGCTAGAAAGTTGCTCAATTACGTTCATCAACTCACCGGTAGCCTCAGCGATAGACTCGCAGCGTTTAGCGGTAGACATATCAGTAACTTGATCCCAGTTATCACGGACAGTCTCAGGTGTCAGTGAATCTTTAAGACTCTTACGTAAAATACTACCATTGGAACGTATTAGGTGACACTTACCAGCCCAGCCGAGGGCTGATTCAATAATCGAGCCATTCTCGGTGCAATCTTCATGACAGAGCCAAGCTACCACTGGCGCTATCAACTCAGGCTTCAACTGATTGTAGAAATCCGCCGGGACTATGTCTTCGGTCAAACGTGAACCAGCTGTTGGGACAATAACGTTTGTGTTTATTCCACTGGACTGTCCTTCAATTGCAAGAGTGTTTGCTAGACCGACAAGTGCCATTTTAGCAGAGCTGTAATTAGCTTGCCCGAAGTTACCGTAAAGCCCGCTGTTACTTGATGTAAATATTATCCTGCCGTACTTCTGCTGCTTGAAGTATGGCCAGGCGGCTTTTGTTGCACGCATTGCGCCTTTTACATGGACATTTTGTATTATGTCCCAGTCATCTTCTGACATGCGGGCGAATGATTTATCACGGAGGATTCCGGCATTGTTCACCAGTACGTCGATACGACCAAAGTTGTCAATTGCCGTCTTTATTATTTTGTCGCCGTCTAAAACATTGTCGTAATTTGCGACCGCTTGTCCACCTTGGGACTTTATTTCAGAGACTACTGTGTCCGCGACACGGCTCGCTCCGTCGCCGTGTCTGCTGCTACCTAGGTCGTTAACTACCACTTTGGCACCTTTTGATGCGAATAGCAAAGCGTAGGCTTTTCCCAATCCAGCTCCAGCTCCGGTTACTACTACGACTCGTTCGTCGAAACAGAGTTTTGACATCGTGTTCACCAATCTGGAAAATTTTTATATTAGAATTATATTTTTAAAGAATTTTATTTTTATCTAAAGTTGCAATTAAAATTTTGCTAATGTGTTAGTTTAGTATTTTTTTAAAGCTTAAATACTTTATCAAGTGAGATAATAATTAGCTTACTGGTTTAATTTAGAAACCGTTTTAAATTGGATGAACATAATACTCTAGCTGTATTGAAAGACAAAGACAAAGTAATTATTATTTGATCTGTGTACATCAATTAAATAATACTAGCAACCTTGCAGTCACTATGTGACTGCCGAGACTTGTGAACTATAAATAAATAAAATTTTGCTTTATTAAATAATGATTTTTATTAAATTGCACTGTACTTTTTTAACTATTGACCTTTTTAAAGTAATAAGCTCATACCGATGTTACACTCATAAAGAGCTTTCATTTGAGTACTCACATGCATTTTGATATATTTTTCATATATATCATATAATATAAATATATGAAAAATTGATGTGGGTACTCAAATGAAAGGTCTTGATGAGTGTAAAATCGAAATGAGCTTATATATCTTTAAAAATGTCATTAGTTGACAAGATACAAGATCTTTTCTTAATTATTAATATTTTTAAAGATATAAGCTCATCCCGGTGTTACACTCATCAAGAACTTTCATTTGAGTACCCACATGGATTTTTGATATATTTTTCATATATACATATATATAATATATATAAATATATAAAATATATGTAAAAATTGATGTGCTATGTCAGGGTGAGCTTATATCTTTAAAAATTTAAATAGTTCACGAGATACAAGGTCATTTCTTAATTATGTATCTAGAGATAGAGCATTTTCAAATGCAGCCTAAATACTTATCATCATAAATTGACTATTGGTGAGAATGATATGAAACCATGAAAAGGCACAACCCCAGGTCAAGACTTTTCCAACGATAGCAAATTTAACCATAAAAAGCCATTTTATCATATAAATATTAATAATATAGATTAATAAATTATCTAAAAATATTATAACACCTTAGATAAATTTTAATTTCCTATTGTCAAGACTAAAAATACCAATAACTTAGTCTCAATTTTGCTCTTCAGTTTATTGATTAGATTTATAGTCGTTCGAAATTGATTTATTTGAATTTAAAAATTTAACGTTCATATTAAATTGAGCCTAAATAAAGAATAGTATTGTTAACTCCGATTGATTTTATTTATACGTCACAATATAAGTAATGAACTAAAATACTATATCATATGTATACTGTCAATACTTAATTATTTAAAATAGAATAATTAATCAGTTAAAAAAATACATTGTCGTCAACGACCTGGATAAAAAATAACTTCCTTGTATTGCATTGTTTTTTACTGTTTGCTAGTAGCGACATTAAATACTCTTTTTTGTCTTTGACTTTTTTCAAACATTCATAAATTATTTTTAATGCTTTTTGACGTTGAATTAAAATATCTTTTTAACATAAACTACTACAATAATTATTATTATTAAAAATATTATTTACTCATTACAATTGTTATAATACGAATGACATTGATTATTTTACAACTTATCGTTATTTTAATTTTAAATGTGTAATTTCATGAAATAATAATTACATTTTCCACGTCAGTGAATTTTATCATATTGAGTAATTTTTCTTATCAGTGATATTTACTTTCATCTCATTAAATCATAAAAGAAAAATATAAAATAATCGATATAATTATTTTTAAAATCAAAATCTTTTCCATTTGTCACTTTTAGTTTTGCCTTCAATTTTCATACTACTTTTTTCTAATAATTAGATTTTTTAGTAATTATTAATAATTAAATTTTTCTAATTTTTTTATTAATTAATTTACAACTAAAAAGATATTTCTAAAAAATTGCACTTATAGTTTTTCAAGTTTTTTTACATGTGACAATTTTTTTTTTAAATTGTTAATTTTCATACTACTTTTTTCTAATAATTAGATTTTTTAGTAATTATTAATAATTAAATTTTTCTAATTTTTTTATTAATTAATTTACAACTAAAAAGATATTTCTAAAAAATTGCACTTATAGTTTTTCAAGTTTTTTTACATGTGACAATTTTTTTTTTAATTGTTTAATTGAAATTTTTTCAATAAAAAAATTTTTAAATGTCAGCAAACTTCATTTTCAAACAAATTAACCAATTTTGCACAACTAAATAAAAAAAATTAACAATATGTTTTTCAACAAATGTCGTACCTCTTTTTTTTAAACACTTGTTTCAATATCAGCGGGTTCAAAGATCACTAGTCGGAGCCTAAAAAAAAATAATAAAAATGAATGACAAATTACAAATAAATTATAATTGATAATAGAAATATATTTATTACCTTGTGTACTAAATATTGTATTGTAGTAAATTAAAAAAGAAATATTAAAAGTAAAAACTAAATATAAATCCAGTGTCTATATCTGACAATGTCGGTCGGTTAAAACACAGCAGATGAATTTTTAATGTTTGATAATTCAATGACTTGACAAGACTTTAATCACTTGACGTCTCTGGTATCTTGTATCGGATAATGAATAATTAACTATATATTAACTGAAACTATACCCAGATTGGATTGAATAATTATTTAAGTTGTTGTAAACCGCCAGACGGCGACTTGCTCGTCTAATATTAGTGTAAGTGCACGTAGATACAATATTTTGAATAGTGAGGTGAGTTACACACACGGACTCAAAATCAACTGCCAACACTGTACTAGTGTAGCACAAGCGTTAACACTCGTCACGTTAAAATGGAAACAGTGGGACTGAATAATACTATTATTATTATTTAAAAATATATTTAGAATAATAATAACAATAATAATAATATAAGGAATGATTTGGAACAGGAGCGCACCCCCACAAAAGAAAAATGAAACAAAACGGCAGTACAAGATGGCGACGTTTGGGTGTTATGGCTGTTGTTGAATTTATTTTTACGTCCGGGGTGAAACTACCAACAAATTATTCACTTAACTAGTATAAACAATTATTCACACATCATCTATTTATATATTTATTATTAAAGTTATAAAAGTGATTATTTTTTTTCAGTATTTTTATTTTATTCCAAGTGGATGCATAAGTGTATATTATTTTTGTGAATGAAACAAAAAAAGAGAGACGGAGTAACAATGCGAGATTATCGTTAATATACCTAACCATATATACGTGTGGATGGATGTACATATATAAATGTATAAATTTATAGGTAAGCATTATTATTATTATTTTTTTATTGCTTTTATTTTTTTCCGCTAATTGCTTTAGATTTTTTTATCGATTTTTTTTTCTTAAATATATTTTGTATACAGCTTTGACATCATATATTTTTGCCTCTACCTGCATATATATATATATATATATATATATATATACATATTCACACACACACATATGTATACATATATGTATATATATATATATATACATATATATGTAAGAATTTGCTTTATTGTTCTATTTACAACTATAATTAATAATTTTATTATTTTATTGAATTAGAACTGTACGATTTTTTTTTATTTACTAGATATTTACTAAAAATAAAAAAAAATTGCCTGCGTACTTCACCGTGACTAATGAACCACTTAAAAAAATTTTTTTTAATAAAAGGGTTTTTAGAAGATAAAAAATAAAAAAATAAAAATAAAAAAAAAATATTGAAACCTTTGCCAAGAAATAATTATGAAGAATATAAAAAAAGGTTGTAATAAATTTTTTTTTTAAATTATAGAGTAAGAAAAAGCTTGATTATTATTTATAAGTATAGAATTTATTTAAAGAATTATTGTTATTGTTATATTACATAGACCCGCATGCAACAAGTCGAATGTATGTGCATCAATCGTATAATTTATTTGTTATCTAATTTAATTGTATTAAGTAATTTATTATAATACTCATAATAATGTTATTAATAATAATAATTATTTAAAGTAAGTTATATGTTAAAAATTGACATTGTTATAATTAACGAGAATTTTTTTTTTTTTTATTTTTTTTTTTTTTTTTTTTTTTGTTATCGGTGGCTCAGGAATATTCGGGAAAAGAGAGGGATAAGAGCGAATAAGAGAGTGAGAGAGAGGGCGATTTAAAGAGAGCGAGAGAAGGGGCGAGAAAAAAACCGGAAGAGATCGAAACCCAGTCGATAACACTGGAGAAAGACGGTGGAGCTTCGGAGGAGGGGGAGATGTCCGCTGGCACCCAGGGCGAGATTCGGGTCGGTCCATCGCACCAGGTTTGCTAAATTCATTCCAACATCCTCATTTATTATTTTTTTTTTTTTTTGTTTTTTTTTTCATTACTACTGCTGCTACTACTATCATGTTATTGTTATAATTTATAATAATTACTTTTATTGTTATTTGTTAAAAAAAATTATTTTTGATATTGTAATTTGATAAAAATTTCTTTCTGTAAACTTTCTCTTTGTAAACGTAAATTTATCTTTCTCCTGTTATAAATTTTATAAATAATTCGTTTGATCGAGGCTTGTTGGGATCGATCATCGTTGTGGCGAAGGTGCACTCCAATAAGATTGATTTAGAATTTGATGGTTCAAATTGAGCTTGCGTTTATAATTTGAATTTTATATTTGACATTTATAATTGGGCAAAGGTTGTTTTATATTTATTAATAATTATAATTAATGATACATATTATTTATTTATTTTATTTAGTGGTTTTTTAGTCACGGTGAATTATTATTTGAACCGTCTGATAAACAAATCTTACGTCCGCCGTCGATTGCTCCGAGCAAGCCAGATGTTTCAAAAGATATTATTTGAGGGGATTCATTTTATTTGTTTCTTTAAAACTTTATCTTTATACTAGTTTTTTAAAACTTTCAATTATGCCACAAGGATTTTTAAATTTAAATGTTTATTTTACTTAAAATTTAATAACCAATCCGTATGTTTTAAATAATCTAACTGTTTTTGAGTATTTGCTACGTTAATATTAAATATTATATCTAACTTTTTTATTTGAGACATAACTTTTAATTTACAGCTTAACTTTATTTGAACTTTTTAATTCGAGATAGAAAACAATGCGAGATTGAGTACGTTTGTGTGCACTTGAATTTTCAAGTGGATTTAAAGAAATTTCTGATGAAAGTCTTCAATCAACTGCTAATTGTTTTGCTAACGAGCTCAATTTCTTCATTGAACTGTGATCTTATTTTAAATTAAATTAGATTTAATTCAAGCTTCCAATTATAAAAACTTTAAAAGTTAATTATAAAAAAAATCAAATTAAAAAGTATTAAAGTTTATAATTCTACTTGGTAAATATTTACAAGTGGGGTCAAGCATTTTAATTTTCTTTTTTTTTAACGAAATTTCTATTTGACTTTATTGATGTATTTTTTTTTTTTAAATACATAAAAAATGAACAATTAAAAAAAAAAGTTGATTATCACAATTTTAAAAAATTTTCAAAAAAATTTATCTATAAATTGTGATATTCAATTTAATCAAATTAAAAAGTATTAAAGTTTATAATTCTACTTGGTAAATATTTACAAGTGGGGTCAAGCATTTTAATTTTCTTTTTTTTTAACGAAATTTCTATTTGACTTTATTGATGTATTTTTTTTTTTTAAATACATAAAAAATGAACAATTAAAAAAAAAAGTTGATTATCACAATTTTAAAAAATTTTCAAAAAAATTTATCTATAAATTGTGATATTCAATTTTTTTTTTAATTGTTTATTTTTTTATGTACTTTTCAAAAAAATATAAATAAAAAAAAATAAAATAGAAATTTTATCCAAAAATTGAAGTTAAAAATTTTTTATTTTAAAAATTAATAATAAAAAAATACTGAATTTACCATTTTTTATTATTATTTATTTAATTTAACGAAGCACAATACTTGAACTCGTAAAAATAATGTGTAAAATTTTTTTTTAAACCATCATAAATTTTATTTTTTTAATTGTAAATTTTTTGATTTTCATAAAAAAAAAACTTTATGATAATTTTATAAAAAACTTTTCTTCCTCTATTGAATTTAAATTTCCAAGATTTTTCTGCATCACTAATATAAAATAATCTGAAGCTATCAAATATCACGCTCAAATAAATGCTGATTCTTCCTAGTGTGTAATTACAAATCTCAATAACATAACATATACATTAAATTTATCAGCTAAAATTTATTCAGCAACAAAAATTATTTTTTATAAAAAAATATCTTGGGCTGAATCCGGTTTTATCTGGTTTTAAAAATGGTGGTGGTTATTGACAGTAAATAATTTAAAAAAAAAAAAAAAAAAAAAAAAAAAAAGCAATAGTTAACAATAGAGCTTTAGGCATCGATAGCTAACGATGCTGCCTTGAAACGTTGATACAGGAATTGGTTTCTTGTCAGGCCCGTTTGCCTGATTACCGGCCTGGTGTGCCATCAGCAGACCTACCACCAGATCCAGAGTTCACTAAACAAAGAGAAGAATTAAGATGGATCCCAGCGATGTCACTGGACGGCGATCTGCTCATGTACTTAAGAGCAGCACGTTCAATGGCCGCGTTTGCTGGTATGTGTGATGGAGGTTCACCAGATGATGGTTGCGTCGCAGCATCCCGAGACGACACGACTATCAACGCACTTGATATACTCCACGACTCTGGATATGATCCAGGACGAGCACTTCAAGCTCTTGTCAAATGTCCAGTGCCCAAAGGCATCGATAAAAAATGGTCCGAGGAAGAAACTGTAAGTTCTTCCTTTTTTTATTATTTATTTTTTTAATATTAAACTTTAAACTTTTTACTTTCAACTTTCTATAAAAATAATCTTTAAATATTTTTTATGATAAAATATTACTATATTTTTTTATTTACTTATCTATAATATCCGAGTCAATAAATTGATTAATGTTTCCACCTGTTTAAACTATCTATTAAACCACGTATTCACCGAAAATGCTATATCACAATCTAATTACTTTTGTAATCGATAGAATATTAATTTCAAAACAATTTAATGTAGATAATAAATAAAACTAACAATCAGTTGAATTTACCAAGTCTTAGTTAACGATATTTTAGCTAACGATTTCAAATATTAAATTTAAGGTATATTTATTTATTTTAATTTTATTTTAAAGCATTATTTTTCTTTTATCTTAAATAAATTCAATTTAGTTTCTATTCAAAGCTCATGAACATTAAAATTCATTGATAATTTAGCTCATAAAATAAAATTCTTAAAAATAAGATAAAAATTTTTCAATTATTGAAACATCAGATTAAATTTAAATGAATAAAGTGTTAAAAAAATAATTATTATCTTGCGTTTCCTAGTATAAGTAATTAAAGTAAGTGATAGATAAAATTATTTATAATATTTATTATTTTATGTTTATAGAAACGATTTGTCAAAGGTCTCCGTCAATTTGGAAAAAATTTTTCACGTATACGTAAAGATTTATTACCCCACAAAGATACACCAGAATTGGTTGAATATTATTATTTATGGAAAAAGACACCAGGTGCAAACAATAATCGTCCCCATAGACGTCGACGTCAAGGTTCATTACGACGTATACGAAATACACGTAACTCACGTGCGGGTACTCCCAAAGAGGAGACACCCACTGTTCAAACTAAAGAAAATAATATACCAGCAAACACGACGAGTGCTAAGGAAGCAACTACCGAGCCAGAAACACCGTCTGTCGGTGCTTCGGCAAGTAGTAACAATAATAATAGTACAAGTACTAATAATAACAATAACAATAATAACAATAACAATCCGGGCGGTGAAGTTAGTTCTGTGACAGAGGACGATAATTCTGAAGAAGACAGTGATTCACGTGATACAAATACCAACGGTTCAGCATTTGAACGTTCTTGTCAGCATTGTTTTTCGACAACCTCTAAAGATTATCAGATTGCTGGTAAAGATAGATTATTACTTTGTCTGGAATGTCGATCGTACTTGAAAAAAACAGGAGAACTACCTCCACCGCCGCCTTATCTATTTCGACCCGTTCCCGCGGAGTCACCGGACAGTCCCGGTAGAATGCGGACACGTAATAAAGCTAAAGAAACTCCACGTCCAGCACGGCCACGCAGAACTGGGGGTACTGATACTCCGGATCAAGAGAAACAGCAGCAACAACAAAATCAACAACAGACACCAGACAAGAAAAAGAAGTCGAATAAATCTGAGACACCGAAGAAAACTCAAAAGAGGCCACAGATTGATGAAAACGACGAAGATAAAGATCAACAGAAACGTAAACGTGCTGAAAGCCCATCAGAATCACTAACGACCGATTCAAACTCGCTGATGGATGAACCAGAGCGCGAAAACGAAGTTGATTCTAATGAGAATCAACCTTCCTCAAATGTCCCGGTGGTTAATGAAGAACCCATTTCTCCTGAAGCAACACCTGAAGAACCCTCAGAACCTACCCCAGCATCTACTCCTATTCCTCCACCTGTTATTGCAACCCTACCTATTAATATTCCTGTTATTCATGTGCTAGAGAAAAAACCAGTTGTTGAAGAATCACCGCTTGAGATTAAAACAGAACCTGAAGACTTGGTTAATCAGCAACAACAGCAGCAGCAACAAATGCAACAACAACAACAACAACAACAGCTGCAGCAGCAGCAACAGCATCATCAACAACAGCAGCAACCACAACAACAGCAACCACCTCAACAACAGCAGCCACCATTGCAACAGCCACTACCCCCACCACAGCAGCCACAACAACAACAGCAACAGCAGCAACAGCAGCAGCAGCAGCAACAACAACAACAAATCCAACAACAGCAACAACCACCGCACCAACAACCAGTTCCATTAAAATTGGAACCACTTCCAACAGAAACTGAAATGTCTCCAGTAAATGAGGAAATAAAAACGGAACCTGATTCACAGCCTCAAAATTTAAATATTAATCATCATCAACAACAACAACAACAACAACAACAACAACCGCAGCAGCAACAACAACAGCATCAGCAGCAGCAACAACAACAACAGCCGCAACCACAACAGCAACAGCATCAGCAGCAACAACAACAACAACAACAACAACAACAACAACAACAACAACAACAGCTACCACAACAACAACAACAACAACAGCAACAACAACAACAACAACAACAACAACAACAACAACAACAACAACAACAACAGCAGCAACTACCACAGCAGCAGCAGCAACAACAACCAATGATAAATGACTTAAGTCAAAATATACCTCGAAATTTATCACAACCAATGAGTAATCCTTTAATTATTCCTCAAAGTATGCCTACAGCGTTGCCACCACCACCACCCAGTCAATTACCACCTCAACCTCCTCAGGGTCTTCCTCTTAATATGCAATACTCAGGTAGTATACAAGCCGCTCAAACGGTACCACAAAATCTATCGCAAAATCTATCGATACCACAAAATATTCCACAACCAATAGCTCAAAGCTTAGTGGCGTCGCGTGATATGATTCAACCGCCAATAACGAATCATGAACCACAGCCTTTAGCTCCGAGTATACCTGTTCCGCCGTTGAATTTAAATATACCACAGAATTTATCTCAAATGTCGCAAATGCCACCTTCACCGCAACCACTGGGTCTTACAGTAATGCCCACTGATAATCGAATTAACGAGCGACTCAACGACGAAAGAATACCTGAGCGTAAATTGTTCGATCGTATAGCTGACAGAATACCCGAAAGAATGGAAAATAATGATCATCATCATCATCATCCTCACCATCATCATCAACAACAACAACAAGAGCATCAGGATCGTCCGCCGCCAGAACCGGTTAATCTTTTCCAGCCAATTCAGCCCCCGCCGCCAATGATTAACGAGAAACCGCCAGCTATCTACAGTCTTGCCACAACACCGCCTATGGAACCGCAGAACTTGAAAATAAAACAAGAAATCATTCATCCAGAACCTGATCCTCTTCAGAGTTTAAAAGAGGTTAAAGTTCCCGGGTTTCAAGGTGGTTTTCCAGGCCCAAGCTTGGACAATATCAAAAAGGATCCAGATGCCAGTAAACCACCGACACCGAGTAAGCACTCGAGTCAGCCAACTTTGGCCCAGCAGCAACAGCAGCAGCAGCAGCAGCAACCTCCTGTACCAATACAACAGTCAATAGCAGCATCACCAACTCCACTACCTCCTCCCACGTCAATTCCTCAGCCTGTAATGCATCCAAGTCAGCAACCGAGCCCTCACATGGCTCATCCATTCCATCCGCACCATCCTCTAATGCACCATTCACTTTTTGCCGCAATGCATCCGTATCATGCACACGCTTATCCCGGGTACCCACCAGTCAGTGGGTACCCGTCTTTTCCACCTTACCCATACGGACCGCCAGTTCCTCATGCCATTCCACCGCCATCGCCTCAGCGTAGCCAAGAAAGTACGACGATGATGACTGCTCATCACTCCAGCTCGAGTTCCAGTGTGACAACAAGAGAGGAAGGTGAGAATTTGATAGCAACTCATCATCACTCCTCGTCGAGTCATCATCAAGCTGCAACGCTGCATCACGACAAACTACTGAGTATTTCTTCCCACTCGTCGCACAGTCACTCGTCTTCGTCGCACAGTAGTTCACAGCACAATAGTCAGCGTAAACAGCAGCAGCAACCACCACCCCAGATGGTACAGCAGCAGGGTTGTTTGACGCCCTCGAGCACGATGCACCACCACCATCGTGGACCTCCGTCTTCCGTGCCACAAAATATACAACAGCCGCCAATTATCGAGCCTAAAGTTGAGGAAATGATGGAACCAGAGCCAGAAGAGCCACCAAGTCCCCGGGGGCCTTCGCCTGAGCCACGCATCGAAGATTCCGAGTGTCATCGGTCACAATCCGCGATATTTTTACGTCACTGGAATCGCGGTGAAAATAACAGCTGTACGCGTACTGACCTTACCTTCAAACCAGTGCCTGAGACAAAATTAGCTCGTAAGCGAGAGGAGCGCTCGCGCAAGCAGGCTGAACGCGAACGCGAGGAACGGGATCGTGCGGCGCAACAAGCTCGGAAAATGTCTACGCCGGAAAAACAGCCGGAGGCTTGCAAGCCTCCAAGCCGAGGACCAATGGAACCTGTCGTTTCGCCCTACGACAGGTATGCAGCGCAACGTCCTACTGCCTACACAGACACTCCGGCTTTGAGACAATTGTCGGAATATGCGCGTCCACATGCTGGTTACTCCCCGGCAAGACATCCTGGACCTCCGGAGTCTTTGATGCACTATATGTATGCACCTGGTGCTAGGGAGAGACTCGAACTTGAACACATGGAACGTGAAAAACGGGAACGAGAATTGAGGGAGTTGAGAGAGCGGGATCTTAATGATAGATTAAAAGAAGAGTTGATGAAAGGAGCGCCCAGGCCTATGCCAGGAGGCGTTGATCCTCATTGGTTGGAATTACACAGAAGATACGGAGGTCTAGGACCTGGACCTTCTGGGCCACCTCAGAGTCTTCAGCATCTTAGTTTTTATGGTGCACCACCTGGTCCAAGTCAATTAGACCGTGAACGGATGGAAAGATTAGGTAATTATAGCGATGATTTTGTTTTTAATACATCATTGTCGTTTATGTCGTTGTAAGCTTAGATGAATGAACAATCGACTGAATGAATCTTGTTATAAATGGGTAGTAGGCGGTATGAATGTACACTCATTAAAATATTACAAAATTCTAAAGCCCAGGCTATCAATTTTGGCTTTACTTTTCTTGATAAAATGTTTAAGGGGGTATTCTCGTCTAGAAGCCCGAATTTTAGGTGTTTTTTTGATCGTGATAAAAAAAAAAACAACAAATATTTTTACCATCCATTTTTTTTTTTTATATTTAAAGAGTACAAAACATTAATAAAAAAAAAAAATCAAATTTCAAAAAACTACAGACCGGCAAAGTGAGGACTGGTGAAAAAATAGCACATCCTGGTTTGCAGGGTATCAATTTTTCAAAAACAATTAATAATTCTTGAAGAGGAAGGATTTAGTTATCGCACTACGAGACATTTTAAAGAAAAAAAAATTTTTTCACAAAATGGCGGTTTGAAAAATATGTCTTGTTTTTTCCCTGTTTTTCTGCAGTTTGGAATTTTTTAAAAATATAAAAAAAATTTTTTTATTTAAAAACGCTCCGCAGTGTGATACTATAATGCATAAAGAAACGCTGTGTAAAATTTCAAGTAAATCGATTGTGTAAAACTTGAGATATGCACACCGTTTTTAAGAAGTAATTCCGAGAAAAACGCGCTTAAAGTTTGAGGACAAGTCACGCGCAGTCGGAGTCGTTTAACGGCGTGTTATACTCCGTAAATAATTTAAATTCCGAAAAATCTTTTTGTTTGTTTATTCATTTATTTAGAAAACGCCAACCGGCAATATATATCCGTGAGATTACAATAAAAATAAAAAAGAGAAAATATATAATTTATAATTTCGAGAGAAACGAAGGAAATAACAATTTCACATTTTAAAGATTGTCAAAAATACTACAGTTTATCCGGTGAGATTTATCTAAACAAAAAAATAAAAAAAGGAGAGATAAAATGGGGTTTTATGGTTAAATCTGGTATCATTAGAAAGGTCTTGACCTGGAGTTGTGCTTTTTCAAGGTTTCATATCATTCTCACCAATAATCAATTTATGATGATAAGTATTTAGGCTACATTCGAAAATGCTCTACCTCTAGATACTTAATTAAGAAATGACATCGTATCTCGTGAACTATTGACATTTTTAAAGATATAAGCTCACCCCGACGTTACACTTATCGAGACCTTTCATTTGAGTACCCACATCAATTTTTCATATATTTATATACATTACATATATGTATATATGAAAAATATATCAAAATGCATGTGGGTACTCAAATGGAAGCTCTTGATGAGTGTAACATCGAAATGAGCTTATATTTTTAAAAACGTCAATAGTTAAGAAATGACATTGTATATTGTCAACTAATGATATTTTTAAAGATATAAGCTCACCCCGACATTACACTCATCGAGACCTTTCATTCAAGTACCCACATCAATTTTTCATATATTTATATATATTATATATATGTATATATGAAAAATATATCAAAAATGCATGTGGGTACTCTGATGAAAGCTCTTGATAAGTGTAACATCGGGATGAGCTTATATCTTAAAAAATGTCAACAGTTAAAAAAGTACAGTGCAATTTAACAAAAGTCATTATTTAATAAAGCAAAATTTGATCTATTTATAGTTCACAAGCCATGGCAATCACATAGTGACTGCAAGGTTGCTAATTTATTTAATTTAGGAACATAATCTTTTAGGGACATATTCTTAGAATAAAGGTTATACTGTGATAATATGAAAAAAAAAAAAAAATCGATTTTTTTCAAATTTCTAAACGAGAATACCCTCTTAAGATTTTATTTTGTTGTTATTAAAATTAAAACGGGACTTTAGATTTTTGGTAATGTAAAATATTAAATGAAAGAAAAGTGTGTTGACATTGGGTCCGTTGATTGTGCGGGTTTAGGGATTCCCACTGGAGCCGGCGGGGGGCCAGCGGGCGCAGGAGCCGGCCATCCTGTTGCACATCATCATGGCCAGCTTGACGAGCGACTGGCTCTAGCTGCCGATCCGATGATCCGATTACAGATGGCTGGCATCTCGCCCGAATATCATGCTCACACTCACGCGCATACTCACGCGCATACCCACTTGCACCTACATCCAGGACAACAGCAGGCCCAGCAACAAGCACAGCAACAACAGGAAGTGGCTGCCGCTGCCGCTGGATACCCCCTGCCTGGTATGTCTCCCCATAACAAAAACAAAAAAAACCAAACTGATCATCAATCGTGTCTTCAGATAAATTTTTATATAAAAAATCATCTTTTGGTTTTTGCAAATCTTTTTCCTCATGCTAAAAAACATTTCATTCTCTGTTAATTTTTTTTTTTTTCTGATTTTAATTAATTATCTGTAAAATAAATGATTTATCAGAGAGAATGAAATAAATTTTTAGCTCGTCGGCTTTTCTAACAAATAATAATAATAATAAAAAAGGTATGAGTGGAATAATGATATGAATGAGAGTAAGTTTTATTTAATTAATAAAAATTGTAATTATAACATAGTATAAATATTTGTAAAAATTTTTTTTTTATTTATTTAAGTAATTAAATTTATGCTGTGGTTATGAATGGTTATTTAAAATTGAATGACTGCAGTATCATATTAGCACTAATTAAATTTGCTTACTTATTTATATAAATTTATAGTTAGTAATAATTTAAAAAAAAAAAAAAAAAAAACGTAAATTAACTAGTCTTCTAATTTTTTTTTTCTTTGATTATTCATTAATTATTTTTTAACAAGTATTACATAAAAAAAAATTTACTATGTTTTTTATTTTTTTTTTCTTGCTCTATTTTCATAATCCCATAGCAGTGGCTAATGCTAATTATCCACGACCTGGGATGATGCAACGTGATCCAACGCTTGGATTACACCCGGCGGAGTTATTATCACGTCCTTATGCCGACATGGCGGCACATGAACAATTTCAACGTCACTTGATGATGGAACGGGAACGGTTTCCAGCTCATGCATCAATAGTCGCTCATCATGAAGAATATTTAAGGTTTTTATATGCTTTGTTAAGCTAAAAAAAATTTTAACTTATGACATTTATTTTTATTGAGCATTTTATAACTATTAACAGAGATTCTTATTATAGACAACAACGTGAACGTGAATTAAAAGTTCGTGCATTAGAAGAAGCTGCTCGTGGATCACGACAATGAAATAATTAATAATTATTTTAGTTAAAATATATTTATATATACAACAATTTAAATAATTTATATTATAATTAATAATGAATGATAGTAATTATTTAAATAATTCGTCCTGGAATATTAGTATCAATTATTATTATTTGTTTTTTTATTATTCAATTAACTCAATTTATTAATTATTGTATTAATAATAGTAATAGTAATGATAATAATTATTAACTACTATAATAATTTTTTTAAGTAATTATTCTAGATTAACAATTTATTTTTTAACGTGTTTTTTGCATTTTTTTTTTTAGAAAAAAAAAAAAGTGTTCTAATTATTCCAGGATGGAAAAACATTGAATTTTAATTAAATTACTTTTTCTTACAGAAAAAAAATATTTAAAAAATTTGACTATTTACTTATAAATGTTATATATATATATTTATGTATAAATAAATATATATTGAACGTCTCGTTGGCTAAAAAAAATATTTTTAGCGAATGAAACGTTGTGTAATATTGTCCATTGTAAATACGGAGAAAAAAAATAATGAAATAAAAGAAAAAAAAATAAGATCGTGGAAGTAAGAGAAAAAAAATAAATAGAATTTCATAGATAAATAATGGAGAAATAAAAATAAATGAAACTTTTTTAAAACAAATTAATTAGTATAAATAATAGTATTTTTTTTATGTCATTTTTAAGTGTAGAAAAATTTTAACTTTTATGGCAATTGAATAATAAATAATAATTATTAAAATAAGAAAAAAAAGCTATTAACGTAAGATAAAAATAGTATTCAATTGAAATATTTTGTATATTTTAATCTCTTAATCTTTGATGATCGTAATTAACTTATACATAATTAATAATTTATTATGTAAGCGAATTATTATTGATATTTGCTGTGGGATTTTTATGTTACTGTAAAAATGTTTTATGGAAATTACTTAATGGCATATTTAAGATTTTCTTTATTTTATTTAATAAATCTTTAATTTGCCAATTCATTAAATAGTGTATAAATAAATCAAAATGAAGCCTTTAGATGAAATAAATATTCAAAAACAAATATTGTCTCTTTACTTTTAATCTCATTTTTTATTTTATATTATTTCCTTTTTGAAAAGTAAAAATTCAGTCAATAAATGATTAAGGGGGAACGCCACTGGGCGTTATCTTATTAAGGGTACATTAAAGATTATTGCCCTAAATTTTTATTAAAAAATATTTAATTATTACAAAGTTATTAACAATCTCGCAGAGGACCAGAAAAAATTTCTCCTTCCATGGTCGCATGGAAAACTCAAAAACGGATCATCAAAAAATAAAAACTTGGTATTGATTATATTTTATTTTATGATAAAAATTGAACTAAAAAATTTGAACTGTATAATAGAAAATGAAAAAAAAATCTTGAAAATATTTAATTTGAAATAATTTCATACAAACATAAAATAGGAAAAAAAAATAAATCAAAAAATAAATTAGTTATTATTCCTACTGTCTATATTTTAAAAATCTAATTTAAAATAGTGTAATAAATAAAACACTTTAATTAGTTTAACAGATGTAATGTTTTTTTAGCCAGTCACATTAAGTTAAGTGGTTTAATTTTTTTATTCATATTCGTAGTACTAAACCCACTGTCAGTGCATCTCTATATTATGTGTTACAATTTACTTACCACAGTATAAAATAAACTAGCAAAAAATGTAAAACAACGAGAATGAGAAAGATATTAAATAAACAGAGAATTAATAAATGCACTCATATATATTTTAACTCTTGATGAACAAACATCTCTTTAAAATTACTTTTTATCTTTAATTTAAATTAAAAATTAATATAAGATAAAAAAAAATAAAATTTTGTGATCAAAATAAAATTGTGATTTTTAAATTTTTAAATAATGGCGGGAGATAACAATTGGGAAGAACCGATTAAACTGAGAAGTAATGCAAATGCGCGGGAAAGAGATCGTACTTATAGGTAACATTAGTGAGTAATAAATAAATTAAATGTATAATTAACAATTACTAATTTTTTATAGTGTAAATATGGCATTTAATACATTACGTATGTTAATACCGACAGAACCAGTTGATAAAAAATTATCTAAAATAGAAACACTGAAACTGGCATTCAGTTATATCATTCATTTGGACACTATTGTGATAACTGGAATTAATTCTGCTCATGATCAACCATGTTTAAGAAACAATAGTTATTATAAAAAAAAATTGAGTGAATTTAATAAATTTAATAAATTCGATGGGCAATACATAAGATCACAAGTCTGTACTTTTTGCCTTGCGACTCAAAAAAAATTAGTGAGTATTTTTGTTTTTTTATTTCAATAGTATTTTATTAATAATTTTCTTTATTTTCAGAACTTTCTAAATAAAAAATTGGATTAAAGAGACAGAAAATTAACATTTACTTTATAGACTAAGCTAATTTTTTTATTAACAGCCAATACTTCAATTTCAAATTTGTTTTAATTTAAAAAATACTTTTTTTACTTTCTTTTATTAAAACACAATAAAAATCTATAGACCTAAAAAAAGAATCGAATAATAATATATATATATATATAAATACCGATTTAAATAGTATATAACTAATTTCTTTTTAGTTCATTTTCTTTTATAATTATTTATTTTTTAGTTTAACTAAAAACTGTAATTAGATATTAGAATTTTTTTTTGTCACAATTGAAAGTTGTATATAAATATTTAAGAATTATCAATACTCTAGTTGATTTGATTACTAAAACGAGTGTTCTTAAATTATTGAAAATAATGACTTAATTATTTCAAATTATCTTGATAAGATAGTAGCCGTCAAATAAATTAGTACAATTTCTATACAACTGTATTATATAATTTAAAATAAATTTGATCAAGTCATTATGACTTTTTATTTTTTAATATTTATTTTAGTTATGAAATAAATTTTTTAATTAAATTGTTTGTTCTGTATTGACATTTTATTTCGATTTTAGACGTAACTGAAGAATTATAAAAAATATTTTTTAATTATCATGCAGTAGTTTTTCAAAAAGGATTGCTGATAATTTCTTCTTTAAAAAAAAAAAATCCAGTGGTTTTTTTCATATTATTATTTTAATCAAAAAATTAGTCGTATTGAATTAAAAAAATAAAATAAATTTCGTAAAAAGTAAATAAATTAAAAGTATCGGATAATTTTTTTTTTTTTAAGTAATTTGTTATGTAAAAATCATTTAATTATTTAGTATTTAGTCCTAGCGTGTTAGGCTAATAGACCGGGAACTCCGAGTTTTATATTTATTGAGAATAGGTTTCTTTGAATAAATTAATCATTAGTTGAATTTAATACATATATTATTTTTTTTTTCTTAATTTGTTTAAAGTCGCATAAACTACTAAGGTCATGAGCGACTGCGGTAGGGGGTAAACTTTTGAGATTGGAACTCGTTTTATTTCTTGGGCTGAGCAGTATAATCCCATAATAATCCCATAATAAAATTGAAATGAAATGTATGTGAAACCAATTTATTCGTGATGTGATTGGTCGAAAATAAATATTTTCATTCTGATTGGTTGAAAGTGAATATACTATACATAAACGACACATAAATATATCATGACAATAAATATGAGGCGCGCGCTTGCGCGCGAAAATTAAATTCTAGTCCCATAATAAAATTGAGATGAAATGTACGTGAAACCAATTTATTCGTGATGTGATTCCCATAATAAAATTGAGATGAAATGTACGTGAAACCAATTTATTCGTGATGTGATTCCCATAATAAAATTGAGATGAAATGTACGTGAAACCAATTTATTCGTGATGTGATTCCCATAATAAAATTGAGATGAAATGTACGTGAAACCAATTTATTCGTGATGTGATTCCCATAATAAAATTGAGATGAAATGTACGTGAAACCAATTTATTCGTGATGTGATTCCCATAATAAAATTGAGATGAAATGTACGTGAAACCAATTTATTCGTGATGTGATTCCCATAATAAAATTGAGATGAAATGTACGTGAAACCAATTTATTCGTGATGTGATTCCCATAATAAAATTGAGATGAAATGTACGTGAAACCAATTTATTCGTGATGTGATTCCCATAATAAAATTGAGATGAAATGTACGTGAAACCAATTTATTCGTGATGTGATTCCCATAATAAAATTGAGATGAAATGTACGTGAAACCAATTTATTCGTGATGTGATTCCCATAATAAAATTGAGATGAAATGTACGTGAAACCAATTTATTCGTGATGTGATTCCCATAATAAAATTGAGATGAAATGTACGTGAAACCAATTTATTCGTGATGTGATTCCCATAAATATTATTTATTGCACGAAGGATATAATTTGCAAAGATACTGTACAATTTTTCATCAATACTGTTTTTGTTTTTCGTTTTTAGTACTAAACTGAAAGAATTCTTCAACTAAAGCAACTGCTCTTTCTGCAATATCGTTCACTACCTTTACATTTTTTAATGACGATAAACAAGTAGTATAATTTTGATCACTCGATTTGTAGTATTTTTTAGAAGAAATTGCCTCACTGACTTCTTTCGATGATCCTTAATCATTGGAAGTAGAATAAAAATAGTGAAAGCCATAAAAACGAAAGTAAGTCACACTTACAACAAACGTATTGACGTTTATCAAACAATTTAGATTCATGGTCTATCAAAAATATTGGTGATTCTATAACGAAGAAGTATATACCATTATTCGAACAGTTTGAGCTTTTAAGTGATTTCTTTAGTTTACCTCCTTCACAGTGGCCGAGTGATCAAAATTGTAGCAACGTGCTTATCCCATAATAAAATAGAGATGAAATGTTTGTGAAACCAATTTATTCGTGATGTGATTGGTCGAAAAATAAATATTCTCATTCTGATTGGTTGAAAGTGAATATACTATACATAAACGACACATAAATATATTATGACAATAAATATGATGCGCGCGCTTGCGCGCGAAAATTAAATTCTAGTCCTAATATAAAATTGAGATGAAATGTATGTGGCATCAAACTATTCGTAACGTGATTGGTCGAATATATCATAAGCATGAAAATATACACAAACTCTATAGTCAAGACGCGCGCTTGCGCGCGAAAATTAAATTCTAGTACACTTAAATATTGAAAATATTCATTGGTGTACGCCGGACTCGAACCCGGTCCAATGCTTTGGTAAGCAAGGGCCGGATCCGATAGGCTACTGCGCGCCTAATACATATATTATTCAAATTAAAGTTAGTAAAGTTACAAACTATTACAATTACTACAATTATTACACAATGGTTAAAATTTAATATTTTCTTTCTTATAACGAATTTTCAATATTGCTAAATTCACAAATATTAATATTTAAAATGTACCTGATAAAGTTGATGAATCTTGTTAGTTGATTTCACTTTATGATTCTACTTTACTTTTACAACTGTTTAAATTTCAAATGAGACAAAATTACACGTGGTCTATTGAGACTTACTTAAACTGTGTACGATGTTACCACTAGATAGGTCAAAACACGAAGAGAGCGAAAACTTAGCAGTTTTCCGGGTCCGAGATTTTTGCGGTCCCTTAATTGTTAATTGGAGGGAGAAACCAATGCCCAATTAGCTATCGAATTTCGGGGACTCTTACCCTCTCTTCGGATGTTTCGGAAAACTACTATAGTGGCAGTCTACTTTGTATATTGATGCACAAGTATAGATCACAGGATGTGCATTGTACATTTGTGATAATGTATAGGCGCATCTATACACACACACATGCACACAGAGACCTTAATGTTAACTTGTACTTTACTATATGAAAAATTGAGATATCAATATTCTTTAACTTATATATGTAGCTAAATTATTTAAACGCTTAAACTACGATTAAATAATGTATGTTAACAATCGACTGAAAATTTAATCAACAATTAGTCAGTCATTGTTAATAATTAATTTGTAGTTTCCGATTTGTTTATTTTTATCTCTTAATATATAAATTCTATTTTATTTTATAGTTCTATTAATTACTATTCATTTGAATCATTATTTTACTTCTAATTGTTTATTACTCTTAACATTTAAATTCTATTTTGTTTAATAGTTTTGTTATTTAACTATTCATTTTGAGTCATTATTTATTGTCTATCTTTACTTCTACTTATTTATTACTCTTAACACGTGTTTTAACTAAATTATTTTAGTCTATATTTTAAAATTATTGTTTAAGCATTTTACTTATTATTGTAAAATTATTATTTTCCTAAACTTAAGTTATAATTTTTTTATTATAATGTCTAGACAGTAGACCAAAAGATATTTCTTAATGAAATTATAATTACGAAAATTTCCCAGTCCGGACTTTAGTGCCACAGTGCATTTAAGAGCATCTTTAGATTTGAAGATGTCCAGATAATATCTTCCAATGTTTCTTTCAAACGGCTACAAGTTCATTTACGTATAACAAAACTCCCATTTACTTGTTTGTTAAGCTTTAAAATCTTAAATGCATTGAGGTTCCGGGCTAAGTACCTAAGTAAGGGACATGGATCCTAATTATCCTATTACCTGGTCTACGAACGAACGAAAAATTATGACGGTCTTCAAAAAAAAAGAAATTATTAATAAAAATTAATATTAATAAAAAAATGTTTTACATAACAAATTATTACAAGAAATTGAGAAAAAAATTTAATTTAAAGCTCTTGCTGAAATTAACAAACATTTGTTAATTTTTTTAACAACTCAATTATAAAAAAATAGCAAGTACAAATTATTTAAAAATATTTTTTTTTTGTAATTGATTTACTTATAGTAAAAAAAAAAATTGCTAAATGCTTGCTGATTTTAGTATCATATTTTTTCACCTAAAAATCTTAAAAACATTTTTTATTAAAAATAAAAATCTTTAATTTTTCTTATTTTTTTCCTTATAAAAAACAAATTTTTAAAACACTGAAATTAACTGAGAAATTTTTTTATGATTTTGTTGCAATAAAATTATCATGAAAAAAATGTAATAAAAATATTCCACATGTAAAAATTAAAAAAAATTGTTAGTGAAATTTTTTTATTGCAATTGACTTTTTATAAAAATTTATAACTTTAAAATTAGCAGTCACTTGACTATTATTTAATTTTAAAAATTTTGTTCTATAAAATTATTTTAAAAAAATTGCATTTTTAATTTTTTTAAATTTCATTTTTTTTTATGAAAATTAAGCTAGCCGACATTTAAAAATTTTTAGAATTTTTTTTATTTGAAAAAATGATTACGAAAAAATAAAAAAAAAATTTTCACTTGTAAAAAACTTTAAAAACTTTAAGTGTAATTTTTTAAAAATATTTTTTTGTTCTAATTTAATTATTAAAAAAAAAAATCAAAACATTAAAAACGTCGGCTAACTTTAGTATCATTTTTTTTTGTGATAATTTATTTGTTACAAAAATTATTAAATATTTACCAAGTTAATTTACAATACTGAAGTTAGCCGTCAGCTGTCAATTTTAAAAATTTTTATACCGAATCAATTACAATAAAAAAATGCTTCTAAAAATTTTCACTTGTAATTTTTATTAAGTTTCACATGTGAAATTTTTTTAATAATTTAATTGTCATAAAATTCTAAACTATTTTTTATGTCTGTCAACTTCAGTGTCATGTTAATTTATAAAAATTAAGTTAGCCGACATGTAAAAATTTTTAGAATTTTTTTTTATTGAAAAAATTACTACAAAAAAATAAAAAAAAATTTAATTTGTAAAAGAATTAAAAAACTATGAGTGCAATTTTAAAAAATATTTTGTTATCATAATTTAATTATTAAAAAAAAAATCAAAAAAATAAACTTCAGTATTACAAATAAAAAAAAAAAAAATTCACTCCAATAAATACCAAAATTAAAAATTGGCGCGTGTAAGCCCCCGGCCATCTTGTTAGTGTAAAGACCAATTAGAAAAGAGTCGGTTGGTGTGCGATAAAAAAATGAGAGCGAGAGTGATTCCTCGTAGCTACTAACCCAACACACCAGTACCAGCAACCAGAAGCGCTGAGAAGCGCACACGGTAGACAAAAAGACAGTGCGCTCACTCACTCTTACACAGCAAGTGTACTCGGTGGTGCACAGGCAACACAGGCACAGGTAGGTGGTGTGGTGTTTGTAGGCCGTACGCATAACGAAGAACAAAAACGTGTGAGCGAGAAGTTTTAAAAGAGAGACGAGGAAGACAGACTTTAGTGTTAGTGTACTGAGCACGGAGCAGAGAGTGCCAGAGAGGGAGGTGTGTTACAAGTATACAAGGGGCCTCTCGTATATTTTAAAATACGAGGCATTCACCACCACATATATCTATTATTTATTAATTATTTATTTACATCAACAAATGTCTGATGGTGTGTGATAATAAATTAACAACGCAAGTTTGTTAATTACAATAATTACAAGTGAGTTATCATTTATTAACGTCTGGTTTTACAACCCCGGGCTCTGACAATCCCGTGGGAGCAAACCAAACCATCAACCAACATTCAACTACTTATATACATACACATATACATATATATATATATATATATATATATATATAGAATATCACATATATATAATATATGTGATATTCTTTTGCTTTTGGTTTTAGTCTGTACTCTCTCTCTCTCTTCAACCATCTAAGAGACATTTTATTTATTCCATCCCCAGGATCATAAAACTTACAACAACTTTTAAATCCTGCAAGGGCTCGCCCAAAAAGTCCGACAGGACTTTTAACATGGTAAGTTATTGTTATTATTATTAATTGTTAATTTTAATTATTACAGTCATTATTTTTCGCCATTGCGTGCTTTATTTTGACATTTTTTTTCTATGACGTTTTTTTCATTCATTTTTAAAAGCTTTATATTGACAGTTTAGTTTTATTTTACTTTTTTTTTTTTTTTTATAATGATAATCATAGTAGTAATAATACTTATTTCAACTATTATGATTATTACTGGCAAATGTCAATAAAAATTTGTTTACAATATCGTTAGTCATTTATTTCAACTTTCGTTGTTTTTTTTTTTTAGCATTGAAATGATTAACATTTGGGTAGTTATTTTTTAATTTTTTTAATAAATAAGGAGTTTTATATTTTATTTATTTATTTTTATAAATAGAGTTCAGCATCAACAGGAGGTACTGAGGGGTCAAGTCCTGCCTCAAGTCCAGCTTCAGCAGCTAGCCAAGCAATGTCAGCACCTAAATATGGTACATTGGTACCTAATCGTATATTTGTTGGTGGTATTTCTGCGAGTACCAGTGAGGCTGAATTAGCACAATTATTTTCTGCTTACGGTAATGTTAAGGCTACTAAAATAATATCCGACAGAGCTGGTGTCTCTAAGGGTTATGGGTTTGTTACATTTGAAACCGAAGCTGAAGCCAAACGGCTTCAACAGGAGGTAATTATTATTTATTTTTTAATGATATTTACTGTTATAAGTGATAATTAGTTTTAATATTTATTATTTATTTTAGCCTGAGAGTATTATTTTGAGAGAGAGGAAACTAAATATTGCGCCTGCAATTAAAAAACAGCCTTTTAATCGTTCGTTCGATGGTAGTTCAGGTTCACCTCCAGCTGTGCCTACAAGTCCTTACTATTATGCTAATGGTATTTGTTTTAAATTACAATTTTTATTATTATTATTTTTATTTATTTATCTTCATTAAGCTTTAAAAAAATTCAATCGTGTATTATGAAATTTAATCAAAATTATTTTTTATTAATTTTTTTTTTTTTTATTGAAATTCGATACATCAATTGCTGAGGTAAAGGGTTAGAGCTCAATTATTGTTATTGATTGTTTTTAATTAAACATTTTTTAATATTTTATTTTTAAAAATAAAATATTTAAAGTCAATGTGACAAAGATTTTTCTGGTATAAATAATTAATTTTAACAATGACATTGAAATAAAAAAAATTTTTTAAATGTCCAGCACCAAAACAAACTCATTGCAATTAATCAAATAATTTTATTATAAATTTAAAGCTTTAATACATTCTTTTATATTTAAATTTATTCCATTAAAAATTATATGATATTTAATAGACTCAAATAAATATTTTGAATTACTCAATTAGAGTAATAAAAATATTTAAACTGGAATAACTAAATTAAAGTATGACTTATTTATAAAAAATGACAAAATATTTCTATAATTTTTTTTTGCGATCCAGAATTAAATTGATTAAGTGGCTTTATTAAGGGGGATAGTCACTGAGAGGATCGAAAAAATAGGTGATTTTCGGGAATTTTTTTGACTGGGATAATAAAAGAATTTGGAGATCGAGTTTTATTGTTTTATGAAGTATATATTGAAGATCATTCTCCTAAATTTTTATTAAAAAATATCATGTTATAAGCATTTTTGTGGAGCACCAAAAAAATTTCCCCCACCATGGTGGGATCTCTAACTCAAAAACGGATTATCTAAAACAAAAAAACCAAACTGCGTTGTAATCTGCATGCACGTGGCTATCGTCCCATGTAGAGAATTTTGAAAATTTGGGTTTAAAAAAAAATTGCGACATATTAAAAATTTTTTTGTTTTTTTTTCTCATTTTTTTAGATTCAAAAAGCCCTAAAAAATTTTCAAAATCAAAATTTTCAAAATCCCTCACGTGCAACTATAGCTACTGAATAGACGAATACGTAAAAAAAAAAAAAAAGTTGCAAATCAGTTCATATTTATGCAAATTACAGATCCCACCAGTTCAAAAAAAGTAGTTTCGAGAAAAACGCGTTTTCGTCGGAGCGCCGCGCGTGCAATTGTCATGACACGTTGTTACAAAAATGATTAACTCGAAAAATATTCGGAATTTTCATATAAGAACTCTAGATAAGGTATAGGACCCAGTTATTGACACTGGCCTAGTTGTTTGACACTTGCAATTTTAGTCTAATTAAAAAAATTAAATGTTCTCAAAAAATCAATTATTTTAAAATCTATAATTCAAAAAATATATTTATTAATTTATTAGAGTTGATTTGTTATTTTTTTTTAATTAAAATAAAATTGTAAATGTCAATAACTGGGTCTTTTACTTTACATATTTTACAATATTTAATAAATATTTACATCATTACTTGGATATCAGATATATTTATTAGCAAATTTCTATTAACGATAAATTTGATCAATAAACTGAAATGGTAACATCAAGGTTCTACAATTGCCAATATTTTGTTAATGTCAATAGACATTAAAATCCGACTAATTAGTTCTAAATATTTAGAGCAAAACAAATTTATCCTACACTATAATCTGATAATTATTTAGCCGCTCATATTGACATCAGTTCATTGAATTGGAATGTGTCAATCCCTTATTACAAATTTAGTACAACATTTTATAGTAACACTTTTTAAAAACTATTACGATTCTAACTTTATTAAAAAAAAAAAAAATTAATATCTCTTTAATAATTAATTATTGATTAAAAATTTTAGGCATGGGACTACCTTACCAAAATGGTTTAACATTTTACAATACTGGAGCGCCAACTCCTGGTAATCCATTAGCACCACCAACTGATCCAGCCGCTATTTATCAAGCTGCTAGTGTTTTTGGTAATTAACTCTCAGTAACAAAAAATTCTGATTAAAAAATTTTAAATAAAAACACAATTAATTATTTATCCTCAGGACCTCAAGCTGCATCAACACATCAAACGTTTGCTCCAATGATGTATCCATGTCCCGCACCTTCACTTTACATGCCACAACAGTATCAATACTCTCCAATGCCTGTAAGTCTATCACTAATTAATAAATAAAATTTAAAATAATAATTTAAAATTCAAGTAAAATATTTAATTAAGATAAAGGTCAGTAGATAAAAAAAAAAAAGGTTAATAGTTAATTGTTATACGTAAAAATTTATAATAAAACAGACAAACGGTCTGATGGGAGAAGCAATACCACCGGCCTTTCTACCGAACCCTCAGCAAATGCCTACTTATGTACTTCTCGACGCAATACAGTATTGAGGTTTAAAGGTACAATAAGATTGTCAATTAAACATAACTACCAATAAAAAAAAAAAAAAAAAAAAAAAAAAAATAATAAACCAAGCCAACAAGCCAAAGATAAAATAAGCCATCACTTATATTATTTATTTATTTTATAAATTTATTATTATTTGTCAGCATGATAGCTATTTTTATTTTTTTATTTTTATTAAGGTCCAGCACGTACACAGGCATGCTCAGGATCACCTGTAAATGTTACATTGCAGTTAATAATTAAAAATAATTAGCTTATAATTTTTTTTTTATTAAGCTTTTGTTTTAGCCCTACGCTGCTGCCAATTATTTGTTGTGTTTTTATTTATTTTTTTTTAAACAAGAAATAATATAAATAAAAACAAAAAATAAACTACTTAAAATTAATTAGCGAGTAGACAAGCAGTTAATTGAGAAATATTGTTATTTATTTTAGTACGAGTCGTATTACACGGGAGCAGCTGGTGCACCTCAGTATGTGTATGCAACGAGTAACACAACGAATAATGGTAATCCAAATGGCGGAGGCGGTGGAGTCGCTGGAGGAGGAGGTGGCGGAGGAGGTAGCAGTGGAAACAACAGTATAACTGGTGCAACAAGTCCACCATCAAATGGACCACATGGACTACAAACGCTTACCGCTCCGCACTATTATACTACTGGTACTCATCCAGCAGGAGTTCCAGCAGCAGTCCCGCCGCCTGCATCCGGATCACAATCATTGGATCATATTTATTATAGTTTTACTACTGGTACACAACAACCTCAGCATACACATCAGCAGCATCAAAGTAACACATTGCAACATGGATCTATGAGTATTGGTGACCAACAACCACTGCTTCTTTATACGACCGATGGATCTTGCCAACAGTCCGCCAGTTCTGATGCTCAAAATCAACCCACAGAGGTAATTTTTTATTTTTAGATTTATACCTACTGTTCATTCTTTCACCTGACGACTTTTAATATCTAGTGAGACCGTTTTTTCGGGTAGTAAAAAATATTTATCTGAGAATTGATAAGAATAATTTCTTGAAATATTTTTTGAATAAAAGTTGTTTAAAATTTAATTTTAGAAAAAAAATTTTTCTCATAATTTTTTCGTAAAACCAATAAGAAAGCCAAAGTTTTAAAATTAAAATATTAAAATAATTATCAAAAAATTGAATTATTCATTATGAATATTAATTATAAAATTACAGTGAAAATATTGGTGGTATAAAAAAAATTTTTTAATGAAAATTATTCAAAATTTTATTTTATAAAAAAAATTTCTCTTATAATTTTTTATCACCAATAAGAAAGTCAGAATTTTAAAATTAAAATGTTTAAATAATTATCAAAAAATTTGAATTATTCATTATGAATCTTAATTATGAAATCACAATGAAAATATTGGTCGTGTAAAAAAATAAGAAAAAAAAAAAATTAGATCATCATTAGTTGACAAAATACAATGTCATTTCTCAACTATTGACGTTTTTAAAAATATAAGCTCATCCTGATGTTACACTCATCAAGAGCTTTCATTTAAGTACCCACATGCATTTTTGATATATTTTTCATATATACATATATATAATATATATAAATATATAAAATATATGAAAAACTGATGTGGGTAATCAAATTAAAGGTCTCGATGAGTATAATGTAAAGATGAGCTTATATCTTTAAAAATGTCAGTAGTTGACAAGATATAAAGTCATTATTTCTTAGTTGTTGTCATTTCTTAAGATATAAGCTCACCATGACATTATACTCATTGAGAGCTTTCATTTGAGTACCCACATGCATTTTTATATATTTTTCATATATACATATATATAATATATATGAATATAAGAAAAATTGATGTGGGTACTCAAATGAAAGCTCTCGATGATTGTAATGTCGGGGTGAGCTTATATCTTTAAGAATATTAATAGTTCACAAGATACAGGGTAATTTCTTAATTATGTACCTAGAGATAGAGCATTTTCGAATGCACCCTAAATAAGTATCATCATAAGATTGACTATTGGTGAGAATGATACGAATCCTTGAAAAGGCATAAATTCAAGTCAAGACCTTTGCAATGATACTAAATTTCACTAAAAAAACCCGATTTTATCATATAACTATCCTGGACACGAAATTTTTCTTATTCTCTTAATAATATAGATAATATATTTAACAGGTATGGTTCCAAAACCGACGAGCCAAATGGCGCAAGCAAGAAAAGCAATGTAAAGTGGGCATGTCATCTCACATAACGGATGCATGTCAAGAAGTCCAGCAGCATCATCAACAGTCAGCACATCACCATCACCATCACCATCTTCACCACCAGCAGCCGCAGAACACTGATCAATTATTGTTGGAAGCTCCACTTGGCAGCCCGCCGTCCATTTACTTGGGAATGGAGTGGGCTGGCTTTTCACCGTTTACTAATGTCACTACAACCTCACCACTCATTATCAATGGGCTAACTAAACCTCCAGAGAGTGATGATAACCCACTTTTAGATCCTGATTTATTGCAGCTCAAAACCCCTAGATCATAATTGTTTTTTTATTTATTTAAAATAGTTTTATCGTTGATATTTATAATAAGGCTTAATGATATAAAATTATTACTAGTCTAAAAAATTTTAGCTTAAGAATTTTATTCTATATATAAAAGATAGGGTGTAATGGATTAATTTAGGTAAAATTTTTTTGAATATTTCAGTCATTTTTAGAAAATTTATTTTTACAGATAAATTATTTTAAAAAATAATTTTAACTTAAAATTTTACTTTGAATTATATTTGGGCTTTTTACTAAAAATTTTTTTAACCGGTTTATAAAAAAAATAATTTTGCTTAATTATTTTTCCATTTTGACTACCCTCTGAATAAGTATATATAAATAATATAATAATAATAATTATATAATAACAAATAGAATAAAATAGTAACGTTTTCTTTATTTCAATGTGCATATATTACATTTTTTTAATTGTTTATTTTATTTTAATTATTTATTATAATTAATTAATCAAATGATTAATCAATTAAATATTGTTAACTAATCAATTTGTAATATAAAATTAATTAATTAACATTTTTTTATTTATCTCCTTAAACTTACGAGCAATCAAGCATTTTATAGTACCCCGTAAATGTAAAATAATATTTTAGATCCACGATAAAAATTAAAAATTTCCCTGAATTTTTGTGATTTTAAAACTCTGAGAATGGCAGGAGTATTAATGATCAATTTTGAATTAAAAAACTTAACAAATTTAAAGTTAGATCAGAAGAAATATAACCAATATTTGATTTGTGATGAATAATAAATAATAATAATAATAATTTTGAAATAAAAAAATTATCCGTCATTATGCAACGTATGAATACTCGTCAGCACTATTTTGAGTACGTTCGATGTATTGTTTGTCAATCAGTGCTTCAATACATTTTTTTATCATACTTATTGTTGGAGCAAATTTCACTTTTGATTGCCCTAGTATCTGAAACAGAAAATTTATTCATCACTATAAGTTTTACATTCATTTTAATGATACTGAAATTTATGAAAAATTAAGTTAGCCGACATTTAAAAATTTTTTAGAAAATTAGAAAAAATGAAATATTTTATTCAAACTTTTTACTGTCTTAAAGATATATGTTTAATAAGGAATTACTGAAATTAAATAAAAAAAAAAAAAAATATTCAAAACTCTGCTAATGTGACGTAATTTCCGATGAGCCCTCGGAAAAAAAAGATGCGTTCGCGTGATCAGCAGAACTCCTTGCAGGGTTATTTGAAGTGAAAAAAAAATATGTACTTTAGTTAAGACTTTAAACTAGGTCTTGAACGGAGGAAAAAAAAAATGAAAATTGGATTTTTGCCAGAGGTTTTTACAAAAAAATTAAAAATTTGGCTAAAATTTGCGGCATTTTTTTTAAAATAGTTGTAATTGAAAAAAGAAAAAAAAAAAAAAAATCTTTCGTTCAAAACCTTGTAAATTATATCTTGAAGACCTGTCTAAAATTTCATCAAGATCGGTTAAGTAGTTCTCGAGAAATCGTGGGTACCGTCTTTGAAAACATAGTTTTGAGAAAAACGCGTTTAAAGTTTTTAGTGACAATACAACAGCGCCCTAAGCGCGCAACTTTTTAAAAATGTATCTCCGAAACTATTATTCGGATCGATTTGAAACTTTAGGACAATATTCTAGAGATGTTGTAGAATTTAATAAAACATTTAAAAAAATCGATTTTTTGAAACGGTGAAACCCATGTAACCCCTTAAGGTATTTTGCACGCCTCATAACGCAATGCGGTAGTGCTCCACTCTCACTTAATCAAAGTTGAGTAATTTTCTGAGCAATTAAATTTTTTTTTTCAATTTTACCGAAGCTATGTTGAAATTTATCAGATATTTTGAGTATTCTTCCAGTACAACCGAATCCGCTAGGGCATTCAAATTAATAAAAAATTCCTTTTCAGAATGTAATCTCAATAACAAAACCTAAAAAAAAAGCATAATAATTCCCATGTTATAAAGAAAAAAAAATTACCTCTTGAACTAACTGATTATGTCTCAACATTTTCCGACTCTTCAAAATTCTAACAATAGCAGCTTGGATGTACAACTTGCGATCATCATCAACACTTCGCCTGGTAGCTTCCATCTCCGCAGGTACGTCCTTCTGGAGCGCCCCAGTAACCCTGAACTTGGTGCGCTTATTATAATACTCTAAATTCAAAATGAGCACAGTGTCCTCTTCAAGGTCTCCTTCATCGCCAGACCTCTTGAGAATTTTGCAGTCAACCAAGCTCGCGGCGTGCTTCACCAATTGATCATGAGACAGTCTCAGAGAAGCAGCGGCTTCGCGACAGGACATTGAGTCGCATTGTTCGAAGAGCAACAGCAACGCCATCTGGTAAGTCTGAACCGTAACTAAGTACGGCTTCCTCAAGTAATTGAACTTAAGTTCCCCCTGGCACAGCGGATGAAGCCAGGTGAGCTTGCGGCCACTGAACTGGGCGTGGTAAAAGCTTTCGAAGGCCTGAATGGAGCGTTCCAGTTGCTGTGGAACGTGGAACGGGCCCAAGGAAGGGGGCAGACTGAGCGGCCAAGCGCCAGCCTGGAGCACGTAGACGACGAACCCGATTCCCAGTTGGTTCTCGGCGTTCCGTTCTCGCAAGCTGCTCGTGAACTTAGTGTTGAGATCCATCGACACCGACATGTCAGTGAACATACGATGCAGTTTATTTGTGAATTCATACCCGCAAGTTTGCTTCAGCCGGTCGATCATAGTCTCTTCCGCGTCCATAGACTGGGATTGCTGATGAATCAACCTCTTGGCCAGCATTCGGGCGTAGAATTTCTGAAAAACGTCTTTGTCGTCGACGTATTTGAATACAATTATCGATTTAGCTAATTTGTCGTCGATTTTCTAAAAATTAAAAATGAGCTTAAATCAATAAAAACCTGAACGAGCTAATGAGTGGTTAATTATAAAAATGGAAAAATTTTTTCAATATAAACTTTAAAAACAACCGAGATAAAATGAAAATTTTTTCCTGACCTACTTTTAAAAAATAGTACAAAGTTATTTGAAGACTTTATTTCAATAAACTTTTATCAATATGTATTGTATTGTAAAAAAGTCTCTAGACTCAATTTTTAATTTACTTTTTTTTAAATATAATTACTTATAAAATTATTTGCTTATCATTGAATGATTTAGGAAAAGTATGACTATTAAAATGGTCATGACTCGGTGAAATAAATTATACAACTCATAATTTTTTTTTTTATCCGAAAGTTTAATCATTCTTAGTCAGCAGAATTATGCTAAAACTTTTTTTTTAATCTCAAAAATTAAATGCATAAATGTCAGAGTACTTTTATGCATTTAAATTTTTTTGTTATTTAAAAGTTAACGTCATTGATCTTCTTTTAGTTTAAAGTTTCTAGAAAAGGGTATTAAACTTTTCACTTGAGATATTAAGTCGTTATCGTTTAATTGAATCAAATTAAAATTAAAACTCCTTTCTTTTGGACTTTCAAACTAACTTTAAAAATTGATAATTAATTTATTTTTTAACGTGTGTTAAACTTTATATAATAAATTTTGATATTAAAAAAAATCAATCCTCAGATAAAAATTTCCAAAGAACAAAATTATAAGAATTATAATTACTAGCAACCTTGCAGTATACCTATGTGACTGCCGTGACTTGTGAACTATAAATAATCAAAAATTTCGCTTCATTAAATAATGACTTTTGTTAAATTGCACTGTATTTTCTTAACAATTGACATTTTTAAAGATATAAGCTCATACTGATGTTGCACTCATCAAGAGCTTTCATTTGAGTACCCACATGTATTTTGATATATTTTTCATATATACATATATATAATATATATAAATATATGAAAAATTGATGTGGGTACTCAAACAAAAGGTCTCGATGAATGTACTGTCGGGGTGAGCTTATTTATTAAAAAATGTCAATAGTTCACAAGATATTTGTTAAATTGCACTGTACTTTCTTAACAATTGACGTTTTTAAAGATATAAGCTCATCCCGATGTTACACTCATCAAGAGCTTTCATTTGAGTACCCACATCAATTTTTTCATATATTTTATATATTTATATATTT
>CAJNRD030001120.1:5494721-5510236 GCA_905319865.3 Cotesia congregata | reverse complement strand
AAAATGCTCTATCTCTAGATACATAATTAAAAAATTAGCTTGTATCTCATGAATTGTTGACATTTTTTAAGATATAAGTTCATCCCGATGTTATCCTCATCGAAACCTTTCATTTGAATACCCACATGGCATTTTTCATATATATATATTATATATATGGTATTTGTGAAATATATAAATATATAAAATATATGAAAAATTGATGTGGGTACTCAAATGAAAGGTCTTGATGAGTGTAACATCGGGATGAGCTTATATCTTTAAAAATGTCAATAGTTCACAAAATACAAGGTCATTTCTTAATTATGTATCTAAAGATAGAGTATTTTCGAATGCAGAGCCTAAATATTTATCATAAATTGACTATCGGTGAGAATGATATGAAACCTTGAAAAGGCACAAATTTAAGTCAAGACCTTTGCAATGACATTAAATTTCACTAAAAAAAAAACCAATTTTATCATATACCTACCCTGGACAAAAAATTTTTCTTATTCTCTTAATAATATAAATAATAATCGACTCTTATAACAAAGACTTAACGTTAATACTAAAAAAAAAAAAACTGAAAATCGTAGGACACACGCTCAACATCGAGCCACTCAGATCATCAGTCACAGCATCGTCAGGCCCAATCAACTGGCAACGAGTCAAACCACCTATCACTTCCGCCAGCTCCATTAATACCTTTAATGCCTCTAAAATATCCATTAGCAAACCGGTATCCTTACCACCCTCACTCCCAACACTCTTTAGCTCTCCAACCCCAATCATCAACTCAGTCTCTGTGTCCTGAATCAACAGAGGATCCAATGCAATGTCGCATCCTTTACCACCCAGTTTACATTCCAAACCCCTACAACCCTACTTCTTTACTACCCACTCCCATGATACAAAACACGTCATACGATTCATCAAAGCGTGACGGTCATCTAAGCAAATCTCTTTCCTTCAATCGTCCATTACATCAAAATTTACATATTTTTCCTTCAATGCAGCACCAAAATTACACCAACAAATTCAATAAATTTCCTCCCTTGAATCGGGTGAATTCGCACAAAAGAAATTACAATTCTTATTCCCGCACGACTAACCGGTCCTTTAGTGGTACTTCACCAGCATCTTCTGGTGGAGCTAACGCGGGTACTACAGCAGTTGCGACGACAACCGCAGCTTCAACGACAACGACGACTGCTAAAAGTCATATCGATTCTCGTAAAAAAATAAATAATTCGTATGTTTATAAATCAAATGACAGTGATTCGAATGCTGTTGAATCTAATGACGTTAAAATGACAACAACAACAACAACAACAACAACTACTACTACTACTACTACAACTGTGACTACATCAACAGCAACTTCATTATCATCTTCATCATCATTAACTCCACCTCCAGCACCATACTCACCAATGACACATCCAATTCCAAATTATTCCCATCAAAATCTCCAGGTGTTCTACAGTCAGAGCCGTTATTCATCAAATCAATTGCAGTCACAGCCTCAGCATCACTATCATCACCACCATCATCATCAACAGCAGCAGCAGCAGCAACAAAATCAGCAGAATCAGCAAAGAAGGTATGGAAATACACAAAACTCAAGTGGATCAGTACGTAATAAATCTGATAAATACAACAATTCAACTCAGTCAAGTGCTCAAAGTGTTATTTTGCGTAATAATAAATATAAAATGAATGGTATTATGCAAAATAATAATAGTTGTAGTGCTGGTGGTAAATCATCATCTAATAATGCTGGTGAAGATAATTTAGGCGGAGCTGGTGATGCACAACAGACAGTTAATCGTAATAATTTGCCATTAACACCACCAGGTACTCCTAGAAATTTACAAGACTCAAGTCAAATTAGTGATACGTGCCATCAAATACAAGCACTTACACTTTAAAACCTCTGATAATGTTTAAAATAATTTATTGATAAATAATTATTAATTATTAATATTTATATTTATTAATAATACATAAAAAAAACAAAAAAAAAAAAAAAAAACATAACATATTAATGATAATTCGGAAGAAAAAAAAAAACATTTTTTTAAATTGATAAATCTTTATTATTGGTGCGTCATACGTTGTTGTTTCTTGTTGTACATTTTTTTAAGATGAGGGTATTAATTAATTATTAATTTAGGTTATTGTTTTTGTTATTTAAATTTAATGTTTATTTATGTCGTAATAATATTTGACTAATATTATTTAATTTGTTAAGTTATCTTATGATATAAGTATTTATTTAGTTGTTTATAGTTCGAAATATTAATAACGTATATTGACGAAAATAATACCCTCAGCTTAGAAAATAATGAATCTTTAAATCTTAAATGAATCGTTATATATAAATATACACATAGTAATTAAAAAAAGACGTGTATCGGCATGTTAAAGATGATTATTAGTTAATATTAATGATTTAATATAAATAACAATAATTATTATAATATTAATAATAATGATAAATATAATAATAATAATAATAATAATAATATAGCTCTGAATATAAAAAAAAATGCTATAATGAATGAAAACAGTATAAAAGGCACGCTTTATCAATGATTAATTAATAAATAATTAAAAATTAATAAGTATTAATAATATTTGGAGGAAAATTGTTTGCGGAATTATAATAATATGACGACTAATTTATAAATAAATAATTCCATTATTTATTAATTAAGCGATTATTGTAGGCTCGGCGACAAACGTTAAAAAAAAATGTTTACTAATAGTAGTAAAAATAAAAAATAAAAATACAAAGAAATATCCAATCTCGCGAGCAAGGCTAGATTAGTTTAGAGATACAAAAAAAAATAATTTAATTGCTGAGTTAGTGATGGAAAATAAATAATATAATAATTATAATAAAAGATATGGAATGGAATATATTAAATGGAATAATTTAATGAATATTAAATATTAAAAAAAAAAAACGTTGTTAATTCGTACAAAATACGAGCGATCTGTTATGTGTTCAAAGACAAAAACAAACGTTTATAAATAAAAACGCATTAAAAATAAATAATTTGAAAAATTGGAGTTAGTAATTACTAGCTTTGAAAAATATAAAAAATTATTTAACAATGTTATTGTTGGATTGAGATAATTATCCGTTTATTTATTTTGTTATGATATACAATTTAAATTAATGTAGTATAATAATTTATATTACTCGGTGATTCAATTTATTTTAATTACAATATGTAATTAAAAATTAAAATTAAAATATTTCGTCAAAGATGGCTCTTTATTTTTGTTTGTTTAAAAATTAAAAATTTGTATTAAATTTATGAATAATTTTTTGAATGTAATTATTAATATTTATTGTAGAAAATAAATATTAATAATTTGTATAAGTTGTATTTAACAATTGTAAAATTATAATTATAAAATACGTTTACTTCATTGGTTGTTTGAAAAAATCACTAGAGTTGGTAAATTATTATATTAAATTAAAGTATATAAAAAAATTAAATGGTTGCTCAAAGCACTGCCATGTCGATTAATTTTCTTTATTTATGACACTGTTAATGAGTAATTATTTGTACAACAAATGCAAAAGAAAAGACAACAACGTACTTAAAAATTGTAACTTGTAATGAATTTTGTTTATTTATTAATCATTTAATTTTAAGTTTGTTTATTTTTATGATTTAACTTATAATATAATTCTTTGTGTCATTAATTTAATTATTATTTAGAGCAACTGAGATGATTATAATTATTAAAGAGTAATAAGATTAGAGATTGGATAAATGATAATTATCTCATTGTTGAGTAGATAGAAAGACGATAATTAAAAAGATATTAATAAATAATTAAAATAAAACGTGTCGGCTGTGAGCTTCCAAGCAAATAACAATAATTAAATTATTATTAACATTATTGAACGTGGAAAAGAAAAATTAAAGGTAAATAATAAAAGAAAATAGAGCGAAAGAGAGAAAGAGAGAGAGAGAGAGTTTGATGATTATCCGCAACACGTTATATATTTAAGATAATTAAATATAATAAATTGTTATTTAAAAATAATGAAAAAAAAAAAAAATATAAAACCATAATATAATATCTAATAATTATTAATATTAATATAATAAAATATTTTTGTTTAATTTTTTTTTCTTTATTTATTTCCTGCGTTTTATTTAATTATAATTATTATTTATGAAAAAATAAAAATTTAAAAGGCCTAGAATAAAAATTTTTTCTTTTTTTTATAATTATAAATTTTTACTATATACAATAGAGTGCCTTCTATTTGTTTATTATTTATTTTTATTATCTATTAAAATTATATTTATTTAAAATTTTTAACACAATAAATATTTCAGCAATATTAAAAACTAAAATATCAATAAAATATAAAATTTATGTAATTTAAAAATTTTAATAATAAAGTTTGAAGAAAAAAAAAAGTTCAATTGATAAAAAATTGTAATTTATTTTTTGTTATACACGCACAAGTTTTATAAAATTAAAAAAATTAAAATTGTTTAAAAAATTCGAATTGTTGATAATTTAATTTTTTATGAAATTTTTCGAGTTTTTAAATAAATTATCATTGAACTTTTTTTTTTTTCTCAAGAAGAAATTGTAATTAAAATGTTGATTTGCCAAGTTAAATAATTGTTGAAGATTATGAAAAATAATAAAAAAGAAGAAAAAAAAAAAACTAGATTAATAAAAATAAACAAACGTGGATATGTCAGATTGGCTGTGACTACTGCGTGGAAGTTTGAAAAATGTTGTTATTTAATTATTAATTAATCATTATTAATGTTGTATTATTAAATAAATTAAATCAAATATATAAAAATAATAATTAATATCTAATGAATAATACATTTAACTAATGGTTAATATATTAATAATAATAATTGGGAGTAATAATACCAATCAATTTAATACATGATTAATGATCCTTCATTAGTATTAATTATACATTTTTTCCGATCAATTTAATATGTAATAATAAAACGAACTAGCGGTAATATTTAAAAAATATAATGAAGGTGAATTAATAATCATGGTCCTACAAAAATAAAATATTTAAAAAATAAATAGTATATATTAATAAATAAATAAAAAATCCACTATTAATTTAATTAAAAACGTATAATATATGAAAATAGTTATTAAAAAATATTTAGAAGTCGCTAGTTATTAAAATATCGTAGAACAACAATGAAAAGACGATAGATATTAGACTTATCAATAAATAATTAATTATATTAATAATAATAATAATAATAATAAATAAAAAAATTAATGTTACTTTATTTCTTCAATTGTTAAATAAAATTACGGGTTAAAAATAATAAAAAAAAATTTGCCACAAATATTTTTATTTATTGATAAATTATTTGAAGATTTGAAATTCAAAATTATATTTATTATTATTAATATAAATCGAAGAAAATAAATCTGAATAATAATGAAGATCATTATTAAAATAATAATTAATTTTAAGTAAAAAGAAAAAGTGATGATATTATATTTAGACTGTACTTATACATAAATATATAATTATTATTATTATACACATGATTATTATTATATAATATGAAATAAAAAATAATGCGAATATATGTATACAAAAATATATATATGATATATATTCAAGAATATTTATTAATTATTTAAAAAAAAACTATAACAATATACGAAACAGTAAATAAATAAAACAATGATCTATGATAATAATTATAATGAAGAAATATACTAAATAATTTAAGTAAAAAAAAATAATAATAATAATAATGCATTAAAAAAACATCTATTAATAAATGCAATACACCTTACGATAATTTAGGTATTAATTAATAATAATTATAACAATAATAGCATAATAAAATACATCAAGAAAACAACGTACTAATAAATATATGTATGATATATATATATATATGATGGAAATAAAAAATATTATAGAAATATATTTAAATCTTCAGGCAATTGGCGACTCGAATAATAATAAATGAGAATATTGGTGATTATGTGGAGAAAAAAATTGAAAAAAATGTAAATCTGAAAAAAATTTAATGAAAAAAATAAAATAAATACATAACTCTACATCAATGTAATTCTTTCATTTATTTATTCAATTGTTTAAATTGTAATTTATGGAATGAAAAAATATTATTCAATTTGGTAAGTGAAATTTTAAAAGAAATAAATTTTAAGTTTTATTTATTTATTTATTGCAGAATCGTTTATTTGAGAAACCTCATAAGTTAAAAAACTAAATTTTTCATGACACTGAAGTTAGCAGACGTCAAAAAATTTTTGATTTTTTTTATTTATTAAATTACAACTGAAAAGATATTTTTAAAAAATTGCACTTATAGTTTTTTAAGTTTTTAACATGTAAAATTTTTTTTTTAATTGTTTAATTGAAAATTTTTTCAATAATAAATTTTTAAATGTCGGCTAGCTTTATTTTCATAATTTTTCAGGGGAACCAAAAAACATTTTTCTAAGTTAAGTTTGTATTAACATCAGGAACCAATGATGAATAATAATAATGTTAGCATCCCTAAATAATATTCGAGCATGAAAAAAATAAATTGTTAATTACTACTATAAATAATAATGATTTAAAGTAGTGCTGTACAATTGGCAATGGCAGCAATTATTCGGACGTGTCTCGGAAAAAAAAAGTACAATTGCGGTGCCCCTCATAACTTGGTGCTGGATCATCTGAAATCAAAAAATGATAGTTCATTCGTTAGATAATAGTGTTTCTCCGGTAACGCTGTCGAGTTTTTTTCGAAATTTCAATTTTTCACTTTTTTGGAACACTTTGAAGGGAAAAACGTCATTTTTACGAAAAGAAATCGGCTAATTTGAGACTACACAATCGTGTCTCTGCGCATACCGTTTACTATGGGAACTTGTAAATTTTGTACCAGTTTTCCTATAGTTCAGTGTTATTATGTGCCCATAGTAAAATTCATTGGAAATTTCTCACCGTGTAAAAAAAAAAAAACGTAGAATTTTTGTACTCTAACACAGAGTGTATCTGTTTTTGAATAAAATTGTACAAACTACTAAAATCAGTGTTGCATCAAAAGGTAGTACCTCCGCGACAATCCAGATAAAAAATTTTGACTCGCTATCCATGTTATACGTATCGACAGAGCTAAGGTTGTAGGTTAAGATTTTTTAACGTTACTGTACTCGTCGCTACTATATTCTCTATACATATACACATACACTACGGTTCAGTGACTAGCGGCTGTTTTTCGTACCCCCTCTCCTAAAAATAATCCTCTAAAAGTGAAATTCATTTTAATTAATCTCGAAAATTACATGGTAAATAATTTTCATTTTTTTTTTTTTAATTATTGTTCGAAATATCATATTCTTCAATCTACTAGTTTTTTTATTAAGTCTTGAAATTCCTTCGATGGAAAAAATTAAAAATACTGTCATTTTCCCACGCTTCTCCTATGTTACATGTACAAAAATGTCATTTTCAATTGCAATTATCCCAAGTTTGGTATGGTAAATCGTCTTCAAATTTTAACAGCATATGTATTATGTATTTAATGACTTATATTCAAAGTTTCGAGGATTTCTTAAAATATTGCTTTCATAATCGTACTACCTTCTTCAGGTTTGTCTACATCTTGATATGGCCATATCAACCCTGATCAAGTCTGATATTGCCAATTTTTATATTAGATCTGATCAGAATATTTTTTCACGGGATATAATTAGATATGGCCATTTTTTGGATCTGATCATATATAAACATGTCTGGTCATATATAATCAGATCAAGTTATGTATGATTAGACCTGGCCAATTTTTGGATTTGATCATATATAGACGATTATGCATGATTAGACAAAATCTTTTTTCATCGGGTGTTTATCTTTAAAATCATGAAATGGTTAGAAATATATTATTTAGGCTTTCGTGAGTATGAGAAATATAATGTAATTGAACTAGATAATATTTTACGTATTGAAGAATTTGGTGGCCCTGAAAAGGGCCGTTTGGTTTGGTTTTAGTCAGAGAGAGGAAATTTACTTAGAGCTGGTGTACTTAGTGACGGCTTTGGTTCCTTCACTGACGGCGTGTTTGGCCAATTCACCGGGTAACAGAAGACGGACAGCTGTTTGAATTTCCCGTGAAGTGATGGTGGAACGCTTGTTGTAGTGAGCGAGTCTGGAAGCTTCAGCAGCAATACGTTCGAAGATATCGTTGACGAAGCTGTTCATGATGCTCATGGCCTTGGAGGAAACACCGGTGTCAGGGTGGACCTGTTTCAGTACCTTGTAAATGTAGATAGCGTAACTTTCCTTCCTCTTCTTCTTGCGACCCTTCTTGTCAGACTTCGTGATATTCTTTTGGGCTTTGCCAGATTTTTTGACGGCTTTTCCACTGGTCTTGGGCGGCATGATGGCTACTACTGAGTTGAGTATGTAAGTACGTACAAGAAGCACAGTAGACGAATGATAGTGAGCCCAACTTTGCTTTCGCTTTTAAAAGAGAAAAATAGGAAGTTGAGCATCGGGGAAGGATAGTCACAAAGAGTGGGGATGAATACCAAGTAAACCGGCTTGTCAATGGAACATAATTACAATAGTAACCCTCTTCAACACTAACTGACTAACCCAAGGTATGCTCGACCCCCTCCAACGTTCAGCTGCCAGAACATTTGCCGCATGCTCCTTACACAAGTCTTATAAAAGTCAAGGTTTGGAGTGCCAACCGCATAGTCAGGACTTATCCGTTCAAGTAAATAGTTCAGTTTATAATTCTCTAATCTTTTCATCATGTCTGGTCGTGGTAAAGGAGGTAAAGTAAAGGGAAAGTCAAAGACCCGCTCAAGCCGTGCTGGTCTCCAATTTCCAGTGGGTCGTATTCATCGTATGTTGCGTAAAGGAAATTACGCTGAACGTGTTGGTGCTGGTGCTCCAGTTTACCTTGCTGCCGTCATGGAATACTTGGCGGCTGAAGTTTTGGAGTTAGCTGGAAACGCTGCTCGTGACAACAAGAAGACCAGAATTATTCCCCGTCATCTTCAGTTGGCCATCCGTAACGACGAAGAGTTAAACAAACTTCTCTCTGGAGTCACCATCGCTCAAGGAGGTGTCTTGCCTAACATCCAGGCTGTTCTTTTACCCAAAAAGACCGAGAAAAGCAGCTCTTAAATTATATCTTCTTTCCCATTTAAAACAAAACGGCCCTTTTCAGGGCCACCAAATTTTTCAATACGTGAAGAGTTTTCTAGTTTAATTAAATTCTTTTTATTCAGCCTAATTATTTGCTTAATCAAATTATCGTCATCTATCTTGAAAATTGATTAATATAGTTACCAGCACTATTTCATTTTTATTGAGCGAGTATAATATCATTAATTTACAACAAATAATTATGATCTTTGGTATTTGCTAAAATTTCATTGAGGTCGTGGACTATGGTATCTTTATCTTAGGCTTCTCACCATTTTCCATTTTAAAGTATAGCAAGGGAACGTCTAGTGTCATACATTCCTTAGCTATGATAAACGGATTTTGATCGAGATATAACACAGTCAAAGAGAGAGATTGATTTTACTATAAATTTATATCTTGAAGGTTAGTTAATGATAATGTTGGAATTATGAAACTCTCAAATAGTTTTATATGAAAACAATATATTTATTCTCGTCATTGAAAAAATTTCTTTTTAATGTATTATAGTAATGACAAACTCATTGTATTCTAAAACATCTGCATATTCCTTCTGAAAATTCATGTCATGTTATTTTGTTCGTTTATCAGAAATAATCTTTAGTTCAAACAATTAAAATATCATTATAACAATAAACTTTATAATTATTCATGGTGAAGAATAATTTACGAGATACTAAGGTATCTTTAACTAATGAAATAATATTAGTCATGCTATAATGGGATATCGATATTCTATTTTCTTATTTTTCATTGATCTTAGATTTTCTAGGTAATTAAACAATTATCAACATGGACAACTAGTAAAATTGAATTATTTTCTCAGTATGAAAAATTTGGTGGCCCTGAAAAGGGCCGTTTTTTTAGATGTTGGATTAAAAATGATCACCTAGGCACGTTCTCCTCGGATACGACGAGCCAACTGGATGTCTTTGGGCATGATGGTGACACGCTTGGCGTGAATGGCACAGAGATTGGTGTCTTCAAAAAGACCGACGAGGTAGGCCTCGCTGGCTTCCTGAAGGGCCATCACAGCGGAGCTCTGGAATCGCAGATCAGTTTTGAAGTCCTGGGCAATTTCACGAACAAGACGTTGGAAGGGCAATTTACGGATCAACAACTCCGTACTCTTCTGGTAACGACGGATCTCACGAAGAGCAACAGTTCCTGGACGGTAACGGTGAGGCTTTTTGACACCTCCAGTAGCTGGTGCACTCTTACGAGCAGCCTTGGTGGCAAGTTGCTTACGTGGAGCTTTACCTCCAGTAGACTTACGAGCGGTTTGCTTAGTTCGGGCCATGACGACTTAGTGACAGTAATCTGACTTTAACGATCTAAAGTTAGACTGAAAATATGATGTTCGCTCGAAGAGCTCGCCTTTTTGTTAACTTGGGCCAGGTGTTCCAGGTGTTTTTTTTTCGGTAGGGGGAAAAAGTTTCTGGATTGTGCTGATTGGCTGCACTCGAATTCGATGGTGGGGGAAATGTTGGAGATGTCCTTAAAAGAGCCTTGACTTACTGTTTTTCGAATATACCAAGTTTACTTCTTGAGTTAATCAGAAGCTTAATTCAACTTATATCAACATGACTGGTCGTGGTAAGGGAGGTAAAGGATTGGGGAAAGGAGGAGCCAAGCGTCATCGTAAAGTTCTTCGTGATAACATCCAAGGTATCACTAAGCCAGCTATTCGTCGTCTGGCCCGTCGTGGTGGAGTCAAGCGTATCTCTGGATTGATTTACGAAGAGACCCGTGGTGTGCTCAAGGTTTTTCTTGAGAACGTCATCCGTGACGCCGTCACCTACACCGAGCACGCTAAACGTAAGACTGTCACAGCCATGGATGTAGTCTACGCATTGAAACGTCAAGGCCGTACTCTCTACGGTTTCGGAGGTTAAATATCCCACTCTACCATCAAATTTATAACAAAACGGCCCTTATCAGGGCCACCAAATTTTTCATACTAAGAAAATCATTTAAGTTTCAATTTGCGCTTACGACAAATCAACTGTACGACCTCATTTGTAATGATTCGAAAAGACAAATCTCAATTGGACATTATCTGAAAAGCATATGGACTTTTTGCAGAAATTTATGAGTTTAAAATTTAATATTGCTAACGTTAATACAGCCAAGTCGAAATTCAAGTTCCGATTTAATCGTAAAAGTATGCAAATCCTTTGTATTAATAAAATATTTTAAGCATTAGTAAAAAAAATAAACTTGATTAAAAAAAAATTTGTTAAATCGAGAATACAATTTTTAAAAGTTAGATCATTTCAAAATTAAATAAAAAATTTTTATGTAAAATTAACTTTCATGTAAAAATTGAATGAATTAATCTTAATATAGCCATATATTATTCGGTTAAAGCCTCCAGCATGTCCAGAGTCATGCAATTTGATATAAGCAATTGCATGTTGCTGTAATATAACCGATTCCATAAGCTTACCTTCGGTGAGAATAGTAGATGCATTTTCATTAGTCAAGCTTTTTATCAAAATATATTCACACGTTGTTTTCAATTTATTAATTTGATACATATGCGCAAAGTTGCATAATTTTAGAGCGAGTTCAGCGTCTGTTTCAGCTTTGTCCATTTTCCCCTTGTAGACAAACAGAAGTAGTTCTTTTATTACATCAGTGTCAGTAGTATCCGAAAATGTAATACTATTTTCTTTGGACTCTTTCATATCAGTAGTTAACATTGTGTGGAATACGTGACTTAGGGCTGAAATTAAAATTTTATGAGCTGGAAATTCGTCGTCTCTAATTTTAATCACCATGTCACTAAATTCTTTATTGTCGTATAAACGTTTCATATGAGTGCACACATTTGAATAATACAAATCATCAACGAATCCGTTCCAAATTATTGTACAGGTTATTGGCACTGTATATTCGTGACCATTTTTCAGGATACAAGTATTTGGATGATCTTGATTTTTTTATCGCATACATCATAAATAGAAACACCATGTAAGTTATCAAAATATACTATGTCTTTCCAATCAACTACGCAACCAGTTGAACATAATTCGCCGTAGCATATTTTCATTATTGAAACAGCTTTTCTAATGTCGTTCTTTATTACTCTTACTTTCATCACAGACTTTTCATTTATATACTCGCGGAAACGGAAAATTTAACAGTCGGAATTTTGGGTGATTCAAATTCAGGTGAATTCATCCACTCTCCCGTAGATGCGATTTTTGTAAAAGTATGATCGAATTTAAATAATACATTCTTTCCGTCTTTATTTTCCGCACTCATCTTAAACTAAAAATAAATTGTCAAATTATAATTAATTATTTTTACTTAAATAGAAAAATGTAGCTTTTCCAAATAAAACCGGAAAAAAATGTTTAACTTACCGGTGGTGTTACTGTACAGAAAAATCACTCAATTTATTTTACACAAAATACTATAATTTTAATAACTCTCTAAGCCAACTTTTCACAGTTCTTCTACGCAGTTTACTTTGATACTGACGCGAGAACGAATGTTTTCGAAACGAAAAGGGAACCTCAACGACGTTCCTAGACAAAGAAAAATATACCAATAGGTTTTGGCTATTGGTTTCTTTCTCACGCACTAGTGCCTGCCTAGTTACTAACTTTAAAAATTTTTTATAAAAAAATCAACATCGCTCGTTTATGTTATTTTTGATGAAAAATGGTTGTTATAACCTCTTCAATTAATGATTCTTAGTTTTTTAAAACAATCCTAAGAAAAGTACGATTGATATTTAATAAAACGTTCGCTTGAACGTCGGTCAGTTCAATCCGCTGTCTTTGAACTTGTCAATTAAATAGATTTCATGTTAATAATACGTCTCTGCTAGAACTGTTCGGCTACATTTTTTTGAGTGATAGTGGCCATTAATTTTAATTCATGACCATGTAAGTGCTCAGTTTTATCAAAATAAATATTTTTGTAATTTTTCTTCAAATCTGAAAATCATTTTAGAGAAATAATTTAGTTTATACAATTGCTTCATAAATGATATTATTAAACTTGAAGATAACTCTTTGGATACTGCAAACTGTATAGTGTCGACTTTGTTTTACTACTGCTATTGGCATTTGCAAATTTAACTTGATTCCAAGGTGGCGGAGCGTATTGTGTGTAAGGATTCCGAGTGTAGACCATGGTTGAATCTTTTTTTTCATCATAACACACATGGTATGATACCTATATATCGAGTCTTCCAAGGAAACTAAGAACCAGAAGCGATTCTATCATGCTCTCTTCCAGAAATGTCGAGAATGAACATTGGTGACTTCATAAGTTCCATCAGGTTGTTGAGCCCATGAACCCAAAGATGAGTAATACCAGTTTCTGCCTAGATTCAAATCTGAGAATGTACGTAGCATATCTGGAAAGATATTCTTCGATTGGCTTTCATCTCTTATCATCATTTATAACAATCAGCGGACTTCCATTAACTAAGTCAAAAGATATTATCAGTGGGTTAGAATTATTTGAAAAACCTCTATCAATCAATTCCATCTGCAAAAAAAAAAAAGTGTGTGTGTGTGTACTTATGTACACGCGTTAGAAGTTATACTTCTTTGGTGTAACAAGATAAAAATCTTTTTAAAAATTTTATCTTTCTAAAAATTTATTTTAAATTGTTTTTTTTTTAATTATTTCTCGCTGTGATTGATTTGATTATTTGATTAAGTTTATTAGTGTGTTCCAAATATTTATTAAAATTTATTTTGATACTATCGTCATGTTGTACTGTGTATGGGACAATCTTAATTAAAATTAAAAATTTTAATTAAGATTACTTTAAGAAAGAAACATTTAATTAAATTTAATATTTATAATAATTTAATTTTTTCAGAATTAAATATTATTATTATTTGTATCTATTATTAATTTATTAATTTAATTATAAACTTATCAGACATTAAATAAGAATGTGAAAATTTATTTTAGTTTATAATGTACATAAATAATATATACCGTCAACTAACCCCAAATTCTATAAACGTATTCAAAGGAATATGTAAAAACTATTATAATATATTATAATGTTTTTTGAGAAAATATATATTTATGTATATTTTTATATACTAGAAATTTGAATAGCGCGCTACGCGCGCGCCTTAATCTTAACCAATAAGGGTTCAGGGTCCATGTTTTCGATACTAAGCTAACTTCATTCTACCATCAATTTTAGTATATAGAATTTTATTCGGACTGATACAAAACACGTGTGGTAGGTTCAGAAACACTTAAATAAATAAATATTGTGAATACAGTTGTCAGTTCTCACGCAAACATACGTAGATGTCCTTTTTACTTTGTTGGTACCTTTTTTAGAAAAACTAAAATGTTGACTTATAGCTAACTTCATCATGTCGGTTTTTCGTGACGGTGTGCGCGCGCATCGTAAAAATTTACCCTCATCATTTTTGCCTAACGCGCCAAAAGAAGTATAACTTCAAAAAAATAATTTCAAAAACAATTAACAACTGTTTAAATTTAAAAAAAATTTCCAAGCAACATTTCCAAAACAACGTATAGTTATAAAACTAACAAAAAAAAAATGATTGTCTTATCTAAGATTATCTTAGACAAGCATGAGATCAATGATTCGGCTAGTGACTTAATACGGAGACATTTTACAAGAGATGCTTTTGTACAATACACGAAAATTATAAACGGCAAGTTAAATGGTAACTATTGGTCATGTAAAACGTGTAACAATGATTTAGATGAAGATGACAGTATCGAGTGCAATGCTTGTTTGTATTGGATTCACTGGAAATGTGTAAACATTACCAAAGATCCAGGAACTGAGTGGTTTTTGGATTTATTTTGAATTTTAATTATCTATATTATTTAATGTTTAATAATCTGTATTGCATTAAATTTTTGATAAAATATAATCAAAAAAATTTTTAAAATATGTAAGTCACTTCTACTGATCAATATATCATTTTTCAAAGTCAAGTTTATTCTCGAAAGATGAAAAAGAATTAATTCAATTTAAATAAATAAATTTACACGAATTTCAGACTTGCCGCTGTCAAAGTTAGAGAGATGTTTTATTTTTACAGATGGCGAGGATGTACTTTTAAGCGGCTTTTCATAGCTTCAACGCAGCCAATCCAATTTCTACTTTCTGCCATGATAATAATAATCATAATAATAAATATCTAATTGTAAACGAATGTATATGTAATTCTGTGATCTGAAATCAACTATTAGTTTGTAATACAGATTGTAAATCTGTATTATTTTAAATAATTTATTATATATATATATATATATATATATATATATATATATATATATA
>CAJNRD030001120.1:5481029-5493375 GCA_905319865.3 Cotesia congregata | reverse complement strand
GATTCGGACCGGTAGATTTTGAGAAAATGCAAAAAAAGTGAAAAAAAAGTTGTTTTTTTTTTTATTTTTTTTAAATATCTCTGGATTGGCTGAACCGATCGGTCTCAAAATCTAATCAGCTCTTAACCTTGAAAACCCTCATCGATCGCCACCAAAAACGTTAGAATCGGTTGATGTGTTCGTGAGATATCGTTGTCGAAAAAAATTGAAAAAAGTGTTTTTTTGTAATAACTTCGAAATTCATGGCTTGATCGATTTAAACTTGAAAATTTTTTATGGAGCTTCAAAAACTGCGTCGATTGCCGCCAACCGCGTGGAAATCGGTTCATTCATTCAAAAGTTATTGCCGTTTGAAAATTCAAAAAATTGTGTCTTTAAACTGCTATTAGAGTTTTGAGCTCGAAGAGCTCAAATTGACACAAAAATAATATTTTTGAGCTCGAAGAGCTCAAAAACATAATGTGTAGTTTGAAGCGTTTAAGTACAAAATGAGCGGGAAGTTGCAGGGATGGCCTTTAGGGTGAACCGTTTTTCTAATTTTTTTTTTTATTCTATTTTATTTATTTATTTATTAGATACAAACGCCAATCGACAATATCGAGGGTTTTCTAACGCAACCACGTATCTAGATTTTTGAAGATGAAAGGGTTCAACTGAAAAATTAATAATTAATTGTAAACGCGTTACTGAAAAAAATATTAACCAGATTAATAATAAATACGATAGTATTTTTAGAAAATACAATTGATAAATATTGTTTTTAAATTGATATTAAATTTTTATGAGCTATTTTTCACCTCATCTCTAAAATCGTCATTTTTGAGATACGAGGTTGCGTTAGAAAACCATCGATATACAATTTAAACAGTATAAATATTAATGTAAGAGATAATAGAGGTTTAGGTAGTATTTATTTATTCAATTTTTATGCTAAGGTAAAATAGCCGAATGACAATAGTATACATAAGTTTATAACTTTATAATAAAGTACACGTATAACAACATTAAATATTGAAGACCGACATCATCAATTTTAAGAAACTTTATAATATGAAGTGAGTAAATAATATAGATATAAAACTCTATGATGTACTATTGATGAGAATAAGTAGTTAATAAGGTTGTTATGAAATTATCGAAGGTTCTGCTGTAGAAATCAACTTGGTCATGCAGCGAGTTTACAAGTGTTGCAATTCGGTTTTTGGGACCATGTATTACATAGTTTTTAATTAACCTGGTCGTTTTCATTCATATTTTAGATAAATAAATATAAAAAATGTAGATATATTAGAAAATTATCGTATCACCATTAGTAGAATATAAATATTACGAAATTTTTTAAATCAAATGTTATGATACCATAACACTTTTTTTTTATTTGTTCAGTTTTTCATAAATTAAAAAAAAAAATTGTATGATACTCCAAAAATTGATGCCTAAAAAATTTCAATTAACAATAAGACAAGTATGCATTGTTTTTTGATTTCAAATTTATTACATGTAATGAAAAAACATATTTTCAAAATAGAAAAAAAAAACTTGAATAAGTTAATTTTTTAATTTTTATGGTTAAAAAACTGTAGTCTGATATCTAAAAAAATTTTTATGAAGAATATAAGAAAATCTGATTTTTGGCTTTTTAAAATTAAAAATTCATCTGTGTGGAAAAAATTTTTCTGTCAATGTTAACATAATTACTAAAAAACTGAGCATAATAATTTCATTTAATGAGTTGATTTATTTTACATAAAAAAGATTTTAAATAATTTCAACAATTCAAATTTTCATTTTTTTAAAATTATTATTTACTGCAAATATTGATTTTTTTTTGGCTAGCCGTCATTACTTTACAACTAATGATTCTAATTATTATATATTACACTACGACACTTATATGAAAGATATAATAATTATATTTATAATTTGTAAGACAATTTTTACTTATTGCAATCAAAGATCTTGAAAAAAAATTTTAGAAACCAGCGCTAATTATTATTCATTCGAATTTATTATAAATATTATGTAATTAAAAATCTAAATAATAATATTTTTCAGAGACCGTCATCACAGAAGAAGATCAAGATCCCGATCTCGATCGCGGTCAGTAACGCCAGAAAAAAAACGTCGGCGTTCCCGAAGCCGAGAGCGAGATCGTGACCGCGATCGCGAGCGTGACAAGGAAAAAAGGTACCGGGACCGACGGAGCCGTTCTCGAGACCGGGACCGAGATCGCCGCGATCGAGATCGGGACCGAAAGCGCGGAGACAGCAAGGAAAAGCGTACCGATTCATCAAAGTCGCGTTCGACGAAAGACCGCAAGCGCTCGCGGTCCAAAGAAAAGAAGGACAAGGAGAAAAATGAGGAAGATCTTCCATTCGACCACACGAGACTGGACAAAGAGGAGGAACAGAAGCGCCTGGAACTTGAAATGCAAAAGCGCCGTGAGCGAATCGAGCGCTGGCGAGCCGAGCGGAAGAAAAACGAATTAGAAGCTACCAAAAAAGACGGAAAGCCAATTCTTGCGAATCTCCAGTTGCCGATGAAGAAGTGGTCTTTAGAGGATGACAGTGACGAAGAAACTGTCCCCGTGTCGACGACTGGTGCCAAGGAGGGCGAGGAGGATGACGTTAAAGAAGAAGCCGTCGAGTTAAATCCAGTAGTTTCTTTAGACGAAGAAGAAATCGACCCCCTTGATGCGTACATGGCTGGAGTCCAGGAAGAAGTTAGGAAGGTCAACAAAGTCGATCCCAAAGCCAAGTCTGCCACCAATGGAAACTCAACCTCTAATTCTAGCAGTGGAGTCGTTATCGTCACCGGAGTCGCCAAAAAGAAGGTTCAAAAACAGAAGGGAGAGCTGATAGAACAGAATCAGGACGGGCTTGAATATTCCAGCGAAGAAGAGAGCGAAAATTTGCATGAAACTGCAGCAGGAATCGCTAACAAACAGAAGCGCGAATTAGCAAAAGTTGATCACGCAAACACCGAATATTTGCCGTTCCGTAAATCTTTTTATGTTGAAGTTCCGGAGATAGCGAGGATGACCAACGAGGAAGTTGAGCTGTACAAAGAAGAGCTGGAGGGAATTAGAGTAAAGGGCAAAGGAAGTCCCAAGCCGATTAAATCTTGGGCCCAGTGTGGAGTCACTAAGAAAGAGCTTGAGGTGCTGAAAAGGCTCGGCTATGAAAAACCTACTCCTATTCAGTGCCAAGCTATTCCCACGATAATGTCCGGTCGTGATTTGATAGGAATCGCCAAGACGGGAAGTGGAAAAACTCTCGCCTTTTTGCTGCCCATGTTCCGGCATATTCTCGACCAACCTCCTCTAGCCGACGGTGATGGACCCATTGCACTGATTATGACACCGACTCGCGAGCTGTGCATGCAAATTGGCCGCGACTCGAAGAAATTCACCAAGTCTCTGGGTCTTAGTCATGTCTGTGTTTATGGAGGCACGGGAATTTCAGAGCAGATTGCGGAGCTGAAACGCGGAGCTGAAATAATCGTTTGCACTCCAGGAAGGATGATTGATATGCTGGCGGCAAACAGCGGCAGGGTCACCAATTTAAAGAGAGTTACCTATGTGGTGCTTGATGAGGCTGACCGGATGTTTGACATGGGATTCGAGCCTCAGGTGATGCGGATTATGGAAAATGTCCAGCCTGGAAGGCAGACGGTCCTTTTCAGTGCTACCTTTCCGAGACAAATGGAAGCTCTGGCCAGGCGGATCCTTTCCAAGCCGGTGGAAGTCCAGGTAGGAGGTAGGTCTGTTGTTTGCAAGGACGTCGAGCAGCATGTCGTTGTCCTGGAAGAGGACCAGAAGTTTTATAAACTCTTGGAGATTTTGGGACATTACCAGGACAAGGGCTCGATAATTGTTTTTGTAGACAAGCAGGAGAACGCTGACACGCTGCTGAAGGACTTGATGAAGGCTTCGTATTCTTGCATGTCTTTGCACGGAGGAATAGATCAGTGTGACCGTGACTCGACGATCCTGGACTTCAAGGCTGGGAGGACGAAGCTCCTGATTGCGACTTCTGTTGCGGCAAGAGGGCTCGATGTCAAGCAGTTGGTTCTGGTGATCAACTACGACTGTCCTAATCACTATGAAGACTACGTTCATCGGTGTGGTCGCACTGGTCGAGCTGGTAACAAAGGGTACGCGTATACCTTCATTACTCCAGAGCAGGAGAAGTATTCCGGGGACATAATTCGCGCGTATGAATTGGCTGGTGTTCCGATTCCTGAGAAATTGAAGGTCTTGTGGGACCGGTACCGGGCGCGTTTGGCTGCTGATGGTAAGAAAGTTCACACTGGAGGTGGATTCAGTGGCAAGGGCTTCAAGTTTGATGAGTCAGAAGCCGCGCTGGCTAATGAGAAAAAGAAGTTCCAAAAAGCTGCGCTAGGGTTGCAGGATTCTGATGATGAGGATATTGAGAATGACATTGATCAGCAGATTGAAATCATGCTTGCGCCCAAGAGGAGTATCAAGGAAATAACCCGGCCCGCGGCTGCTAGCCTCGGTCTGACTGGTCAACCCCAGCCTAGTGCTACTGACAAGTTGGAATTGGCTAGGAAGTTGGCGTCGAAAATTAATATTGCTAAGAATTTGGGCGCTGAAGCTAAAGGAGCCACTCAACAAGCTGCTGAAGCTATCCTCAAAGGCGCCGGACCTACTAATCTTATCACTGTAAGTATATTTCATTTTATTTTATTTCTCAAGGGTCTTTATAAATTCTTTACTGAACTCAAAATTTTTTATTTGAATAAATAACATAGCAGATATTAAAAAAAAAATAACTGAAAACAGTTTTTAGTCCAAAAAAAATAGTAAAAATCAGAATTTTGATTTGGTTGTTGCTGATGCAATAACTTCTACTATGTAAAATATGTGGTTCAAATTTTATTAAAATCGGGTCAGGGGTTCTAGAGATATCTTGTTCGTTAATCAGATAAACAACAAATTTCTTGCGCCAAGAAAATTTTAAGGAAAACGAAAGTTATTTTGGAGCAAGAAAAAATTTTCTTGGCTCAAGAAACTTTGACTTCATTCAAGAAATTTTCAACCTTCCTTAATATTTTCTTGAGCCAAGAAAATATACACTCCAGTCAAGAATTTTTTTTTTCAGTGTAGTTCTGAGATAAACGCGTTTCAAGTTAAAAAAAAAAATCTTACCTAAAAATCAGCGATGCTGGCACCATACAAAATACCTTCAGTCTATTTGAAAATTTTATTTTTTTTTCACTCGAAAATCCACACAAACATTGTAAAATAAATGGCTACAGTAGCCCGAAAAAAAAAATTTTTTTTAAGTTACAAACCAAAATGATTTCTTAAGGAGATCCAAGTACCCTCCTAGTGTAAAGAATATCTATGAAAATACTTTTGTTATCCATCTTAAAATTAATTTTTAAATTAATTAATAAGATTTTTGAGGAAATTTTCAAAAAATTTACTTATCAAGTAATTATTAACATTTAATTGACTAATAAAAAATATAGCACACTGAATTACCGGTATACACTTGACAACACCGCAAGAGTTCCCTAACCTTCAAATTTATTTACGTTTACTGTATAACTAAAATGACTAAAGGCCAGTTTTTCAACCCGGGGTTTTTATTTAACTAGAGTTTGTAACGATAGCATCATATTTAATAAATATTAGAATAGTATTGTTGGTATGGTTATAAACTCGGGTAAAATGAAAACCCCGGGTTGAAAAACTGGCTCAAAGATCCTCGAGCATTTAAAAAACCGCAGTTACTTATGCACCGAGTAACTGCGCAAGCGGTGTTGCCAAGTCAAATACAAAACTTTAAAAAACAGAAATTACTCTTGATTTTTCATTAAAAATATAAAATATCTCCGTAAAACGTTCAGAAACCTACTTTTTTTTATTGTTTTAATCGAAAGCTTATTATTTTTTCAATCAAACTCAATGAAAATAAAATTTTTTTTAAATCGTTAATTGCATTAAATTCTTAATCAAATACACGGCTGGTGAAATCTTCATTTATATACATGTAAAAATTAGAATTTTCAAACCTAAATATTTCATTAAATTTTCAGGAAGTTTTAAATATTTTACTACTTCGCATGGATCTCCTTAATAAAAAAAAAAAAAAAAATTTAAACCCATCTGTTAGCAGTACAGTTAACTATGTTACTAAGTAGATGGAATTTTTGGCTACGAGTGTTTGGCGCAACGAGCAAAATGTGTGTGCCAACACACAAATACCAAAAGCTTTATATACCCTGAAAAAAAATGTTCTTGAATCAAGTATATAATTTTGAAGAACTTAATATTCTTGATTTAAGGAAATTTTTCTTAATTTAAAGAAATTTCACTTGATACAAAAATTTTTAGTCTTGATTCAAGACAATTACCCTCTTTAAAATTATATTCTTGGTTCAAGAATTTTTCTCTTGAAACAAGTTAATTTTTTTTTCAGTGTATTAACTTAATACATGAATAAACGTAATCATTATGATATGACCAAGATTTTACTTTTTGGTATTTGAGTATATAGGTCTATTTTTATTAATTATTTAAGTATTAATGGAAATATTTATTATGATTATGGCGGTGATTATTATTTAATTATTGTATGTATTTAGTTAATAATATTATATTAGTGTTACCGAAGGTGTGATTAAATTAAGAAATTAAGCGTGTGAGAATTTATTTTGAAGCCGAGCGAATTAAGCGAGCAAAAGAAAATAATTGTAAAAGAAATTAAAAGACCGGGGAAATTATTCTAAGTCCCAAGCCGATTTAGTATGGGAAAGCGGCGAATGGAAATAAAATGAAAGAAATGACGATTAATATTTGTAAGAAATATTTTAGGTAAGCGGAAATTTTATAAGTCCCAAGCAAGTTTTAGTATGGGAACTCGACGAATGGATAGAGAATGAACGAAATTACGATTAAAATAATAAAGAATTGTGAATTTGCCGAAACGAATGGATGTATAATGAAAGAAATAACGATTATTATTTTAAAGAATTGTGTTTGAAAAATAAAAACTTGGAAAATTTTCGACAATTGATGAGCTTGCGCGAGCCTCGATAGATGGCGAAGATGTTTCGTTTGTAGTGATAATTCAAAAATATGTTAAGTTCCGTTTTGAAAATGATTTTGACAAGCAATTCTTTCTCTGGAGAATTGCTCGGGCGAATACTCTTCACCAAGTAATTCTAGAGGATGATACTCTACCTGGAGTCTTACCAAGACCCAGGTAAGTATCAGGGACCGACCGGATGAAAGTGCGACTCCCCGTGCCGAGGCCTTCAGCTGAGGTACGGTAGGTGATCATAAGCCGTGCAGGTGGGAGCAAGGAGGATACTCTCCACTTGCTCTCAGGATAGAGTTTAGGACCCCACAGGGATGACGGCTAGTCGCCCAGGGGGGGAGGGGGGTGTTATTGGGAAACTAGTTAGTGTTTTGTAGACCGCGTTTTTGAGTTTGAACCGTGAATACCGTTGTGTATGTTTTGGATAGAAAGTTTCTATTGTATTAGTTTATATTGCTTACATTGTTTATATTGTTTATTGATTTCGAACCGCGTTAATGATTTTGAACCGCGAATATGTGTGAAAAGAGTGTTCTAATGTATTGTTTATACTGTTAATTTGTTTATATTGTTTATTAACATGATCAGGTCAATAAAGAGGTTTTTCTTTATTTTAATTTATTTAAAATCAAGTGTTTTCTTGATATTTTGTTATATTTTGTAATTCCCGTTTATGACCCTCTGGACTTCGGCGAGCTTCAGATTCGAGCAACGGGGACGTTTGTGTCGCAGTATACGTTCATTTGTTTTAGTTTATTTAAAAACACTCAAAAATTACCCGTTACAATGATTTTTTGATAAAATAACTAACTTTAATTTATATTTAGCTGATAAATTGATAATTAAATAATTTTTTGTTAAATGTTAAATTTAAAAAATTCTTGAACGTAAATTTAAAGTTGTTAACATATATGTATTTTAATTTTTGTAAAACACTGACTTAATACAAATAAAAAGCATTAATTAATTGATTATTAAATAAACAGAATTAATGACTTTTCTTATTTTACAGGCTAAGACTGTTGCTGAGCAACTGGCAGCCAAGCTCAATACCAAACTAAACTACCAACCGCGCGAAGAAGATCTTTTAGAAGGTGATGGTGAGATCGGCGAACAGACTTTCAAAAAATACGAGGAAGAATTGGAAATAAATGACTTCCCACAGCAAGCACGTTGGCGAGTTACTAGCAAGGAAGCGCTTGCACAAATATCAGAGTACTCCGAGGCTGGGTTAACTGTACGAGGTACTTACATTGTGCCTGGAAAAAGTCCACCGGAGGGTGAACGGAAGTTGTACTTGGCCATCGAGTCCACCAGTGAATTGGCCGTCAGCAAAGCTAAAGCTGAAGTATCTCGGCTAATCAAGGAAGAATTGATAAAACTGCAATCCTCTGGCGCTCATACTGCGTCCCGCGGTCGTTATAAAGTTTTGTAAATTATTTCTTTTTATCAAATTGATCGATTGTTTGACAGCAATATTTGCTCTAAATTTTTTTTTTTATTTTGTTAAAAATATTGACATGGAAAAAAATGTAATTTTAAATAAAATATTTATTTACATTTATTATTAATTTATTTATTTAATAAATTTGTTTTAATGTTTTTTTTTATCAATTTATCTAATTTTTTTCAAGTCAATTGATTAGTAAATTGAAATTTTATATTCGTAATTTAATAATGATTACATATTGACTCTTATGTATATAATTAAAAGAATAAGGAAAAATTTGCCTCCGGCGTATTTATGTGATGAAACAAGTTTTTTTAATTAAATTTAGTATCATTAGAAAAGTTTCGACCTGAATTTGTACCTTTTCAATGTTTCATATACTTTTCTAAAATAGTTAATTTATTATGATAAGTTTTCGAAATAGTTATAAATAGATTCGAATTTTGCGATAAACCAAATTTGTTTATTTTTTTTTTTGTTTTATACATGTCAATATGGTTATAAGGTAAAAGACCCCATTAGTGGTACCTTTACCCCCTATTAGTGGCACTTTATCTTACAATGAAAAAATCTTTTACTTGGAATAAAAATTAAAAATTTTTTTGATCTAAAAATCTTAAAGATTAGAAATAATATATTCATTATTGAAATTAATGATTTCATTAATTGAATAAGTACCAAAATTAAAGAAAGTGTCAGTAATGGGGTCTTTTACCTTATATGTCAAAAATTTATTTAGATAATTAAAAGACTAAGAAAAAAATTTTATTGGGTAAGGTAAAAGACCCAGTTATTGACACTGGCCTAGTTGTTTAACACTTGCAATTTTATTCTAATTAAAAAAATTAAATGTTCTCAAAAAACTAATTTTCTCGAAATTTATAATTCAAAAATTATATTTATTAATTTATTAGCGTTGATTTGTTTTTTTTTTTTTTTTTTTTAATTAAAATAAAATTGTGTCAATAACTGGGTTTTTTGCTTATATCTTTATCGTAAATTAGGTTTGATATTTTTTTTAGCGATAGTCATTTATTATTTAAATAATTAAAAGAGTAGGATTTAAATAATTGAAAGGAATTTTTATAGTTAAATTCGGTATTAAGCCAAAGTTTTTTCATTCATCATATTTAAAATTTTATTTTTATAAATACTATTTATTTAAGTTATAGTTAATTTTTATTGACATTTCCATAATATTGGGGGATATTGGCCAGATTTTGCATCAGATTCATAATTGCACAAACCAGAACAGCAATCACTGCTGTGTTCAACAGTACACTAGAAAAATTATAGACAATTTTTGTTTATTTCATTATTTCAATTAATATTTCAAATTTATGAATGATATAATTATTACTGATACATACCGACATGCCTTTTTTATTACAGTACAGATCAGCTTGTACTAGACTTATCATTGCAATAATAATCGCCACAAAAATTATAAACTTTAATGACTTCATTTCAATTTTTATTAAAACTATAAATTTTTTTCTTCAATTTGATTAGTTAAACTCGTTTCTACTCCAAGCGATGTGGCAATTGACTGATATGAATTAGAATTCAAATTTGTTGAAAAAAATTTAATTGGTAGCCTGAAGAAGACTCAATTTTTATCATTTGATAAAACAAATATCCAGCATTAGTTATTTGATAAGGTAGAATTACGTCATTATTATTTCTATGAAATAATATTTTTACTTCTACGAAAACAAGACAATTATTTCTATTAAATTTCTGTTAAATTAAGGTAAAAATTTAACCTTCGAAGAAAAAACAAACCAATTTTTTCAAGTTAGATGTTTGTAAACAACTTTGATGGGAATTTTTATTTTAAAAATGTTTTTTCTTGATACTAGAATTATGACTTGAGTATTAAAAAAAAATAAATAAATAAAACTTCTAATTACATTTTGACAAAGTAATTTCAACTTTGATAACAAAAACATATTAGTGTATTATAAACCGAGAAACGGAAGTTAGACATTCCAACCCAATGTGTAAAAAATCCAGAGTCGAAGGCGAAAATAGTTAACGCATTTTATGCATAAAATAAATGAAAATTAAAAAAAAAGCGCTTCGCTTTTGGATAGATATTTTTTAATTTTCTATTGAAGAGATACACACTGAAATCAATAGATATCTGAAAATTTTTGAAATTTTTATAACAAAATCAATCATGATATTTTCATACATTTGTACATGTGGAACTTTTTCACTTATTTTTATTCATGATAATTTGATTGTTATAAAAATTAAATTGTAAGCTGCCGGTCAATTTCAGTGTCATATTTTGATGATACTGAAAGTAACCGACATCTGTCAATTTTTTAGATTTTTGTATCAACTCAATTATAATAAAAAACATTATAGATGCAAATAAATAAAAAAAAAAAAATTTTTTTTTATAATTTATTTGTAATAAAAATTTAACATATTTTTTTCACCTAAAAATTTTAAAAATATTTTGTTTAGAATAATTTTTATTGAAAATAAAAATCTTCAATTTTTTCATATTTTTTTCCTTATAAAAAAAAAAACAAATTTTTAAGACTAAAGTTGAATGACATCATAAATTTTTTTGTAATTTTATAGCATCAATTAAATTATAATGAAAAAAATTAAATAAGACAATCTATAAAAAATTAATTGATTAAATATCAGAAAGATTTTTTTAAAACGCACTTTAAAAAAAAATTTATAACTCGAAAAAATATTTTTTAAAAATTGCACTTACAGTTTTTCAATTTTTTTAGAAATGAAAATTTCTTTTTATTTTTTATTGATTATTTTTTTAATAAAAAAATTTTTTTTTATTTTTAAATGTCGGCTAACTTAATTTTCATTCTGTATCATTACATCTTAAAATTATGTACTATTTTTCTCCTTCTTCTTCTTTTTTGTTTATTTAACTGCCGAAATTATAGATTAGAATTTCATGAATTTCAGATTTTTTTTTATTTTTAATAACCGATATTACCGACTATGAAAATTACCACTATATCTCTTTTTATTGTCAAAATATCTTCCTTACCATCATAAAAAAAATGGCCGCATGTTATTGTCCATTTCTAATGTAAGACAACTCTTGCACTAAAGGTTGTATCAGTGTTTTTAACTAAAAAAAAATAATAATAAATAATAAACAGCAAGTAATATTTTACAATAAAATAAAAATTAACAATCGTAACAACAAATAAATAAGACTAATCCCACAAAAACTCTTAACAATCCTTGGAAGATAAAATAATAAATATACAATAAAAAATTGGTTGCTCTGTCTTTAAAGAATTTTCAACTGAAGAAAAAAAAAATAATAAATAAAATAATATATATTATTATTTTGCAAAATTACAATGCATGGGAGTGAAGAAGTTAAATTATAAATGTCTGGTTTATTTCTAATAAGTAATGTGCTGTTATTTGATAAATAAGTGGCACGTAGTCGAAGGATTCATTGGCGATTTTGAAAGATAAAGAATTAGGTTTTGTTCATTTTTTATTTTCATTGTAAGTACATGTCAACTTGTTAAATTTTCATTCTAGAACTTTCTAATATTTTTAATTTTCTTTCACACAACATTTAATATAATAATTTATTATTTTATTTGTTTATATCCAGGAAAATGTTTCAGTTAAAATAATATTGTAAAATAATTGAGTCATCTAATCAGCTGGTTAACTTGGAACACGAGGTCAATTGTCATTTTTTATTTATGAATTATTTACTATTTTCTATTACTGGGAAGAAGTTTAAAAAATTTTTTTTTTTTTTTTTTTTTTTTTTTTTTTTTTTTTTAAAGCAATCTTGTGATTTTAA
>CAJNRD030001120.1:5430688-5475240 GCA_905319865.3 Cotesia congregata | reverse complement strand
TGTATTTTCTTAACTATTGACGTTTTTAAAGATATAAGCTCATCCTGATGTTACGCTCATTGAGACCTTTCATTTGAGTACTCACATCAATTTTTCATATATTTTATATATGTATATATGAAAAATATATCAATAATGCATGTGGGTACTCAAATGAAAGCTTTTGATGAGTGTAACATCAGGATGAGCTTATATTTTTAAAAACGTCAATAGTTGAGAAATGACATTGTATTTTGTCAACTAATGATATTTTTAAAGATATAAGCTCACCCCGACATTACACTTATCGAGACCTTTCATTTGAGTACCCAGATCAATTTTTCATATATTTAATATATTATATATATGTATATATGAAAAATATATCAAAAATGCATGTGGGTACTCAAATGAAAGCTCTTGATGAGTGTAACATCGGGATGATTTTATATTTTTAAAAATGTCAATATTTAAAGAAGTACAGTGCAATTTAACAGATATCTTGTGAATTATTGACATTTATAAAGATATAAGCTCATTCCGACATTACACTTATCGAGACCTTTCATTTGAGTACCCAGATCAATTTTTCATATATTTAATATATTATATATATGTATATATGAAAAATATATCAAAAATGCATGTGGGTACTCAAATGAAAGCTCTTGATGAGTGTAACATCAGGATGAGCTTATATTTTTAAAAACGTCAATATTTAAGAAAGTACAGTGCAATTTAACAAAAGTCACATAGTGCCTGCAAGGTTGCTAGTTTATTATTAATTAGTATGATAAATTATTTTTGAATTTATTTTTTACCTGGACTCTAGCTTCAGTTAACTGTATTCTCAATGCCAGCTCTTCACGGAAGAAGACATCTGGATAATGCGTTTTTTGAAACGCGCGTTCTAATTCTTCTAATTGGAAGTTTGTAAATGTTGTACGGTACCTTCGTTGTTTTCTTTTTCCAACTCCGATTGTTATTTGGTGACGTTCTTCGCTCCCAGGACTCGGTGAAAAATCGTATGCTTTTAATTTAAAAATTTTAATAAAATATTTTAAATAGAAAATCAATAATTAAAATAGATAATTCATTTTTTTTTTAATTAAAATTTTTGACTAATAATTTTTTTTTAATTATCACATGTCGAATTTTGTTATTAATTTTTTTTTTTTTATAATTATTTCATTGCTATAAAATTATAAAAACATTTCTAATGTCTTTCAACTTCAGTGTCGTATAAAATTATTATAAAAAAATTTAATTAAAAAATTCTAACAAATTTATTTACTCAAGAAACTAAAAAATCGAGAAAATTGTCAAAAATTTTATTTTTTAGATTGATATATAAGGAATGTCTCTAGGAAGGTTGTGTAAAAATTAAAAACCGATCGATCAAACTGTTTTGAAGAAATCATGCTCATCGGCTTTTAAATACCGTTTTTCGAAAAAAAATTTTCAGATTGATTTTGAAATTTTTAGAGAATGTACTCAAATATATGTGCATCCCGAAAATGCGAAATTTTGATTTTTTTTTAATTCAGTTTTTAATACTTACATTTTTAGTAATTTTTTACCAGCAGAATAACATTTCAATGAAGAAATAACGATACAATTTTTTATGGAAAAAATTTTCATTTTAAAAAAAATATTTATAAGTTTTGTCATAGTTAAGAATTAAAAATAAAAATAATTTACTGCTAACGAGTGAAAAAAAAAATTTTTTTTTTTTATTAAATATCATCCTGCAGTTTATTTAAAATGAAGAAGTGTTTATTCACACTTTATGATTTATCAGGACTTTTTTTGAGTGTAAATAGAGATTTTCTTCTTACAAAAGATTTTTTTTTCAGTTTTATTGACTGAATAATTAAAATTTAAAAGAATATATACGTGAAAGTATTTATTAAAATCTACATATACTTTTTCCTTAAAAATTTACTTTACTTATATATCTATTTCTATACCAGCAAAGTTCCAAGACCTTGATTTGAGATTATGCTATATAATCCAATAACATACAAGTTACCTATTTTATTCCAAATAATTTCAATTGAAATGTTTAATTTAAAAACTAAATTTTAATGGAAATTTAATTTTGTAAAAATTTATTTTAAAATGTATAAATATTTATCTTAAAAAATTCATAAAAAACTTGAATTTTTTCCCAATAAAAAAATACAATTACAATTAACATTAATTGATAATATTGACACAGAAAAATTATTTTACTAATAAGTAATTATTTTTTATAATTAAATAGTTCAAAATTTTAATTATAAATAAATAAAATAAATCAATATTTTAATTATACTGAAGATTAAACCGGAAAAATTGAAAATCTAAAATTGAACTAAAAAGTAATTACACAAACAAACATAAAAAAAATTTAATCTCCAAAAACTAAGAAAATGGAAAGAGGAAAATAAAGTATTTCTTCTTTAAAATTTCCAAAGTCTAAATGAAAAAAAGGTAAGAAATCGAGGAACTTAACTTCTCAATAAGTTAATGTATTTAACAATAATTTAATTGAATCCCTAAATTACGTTATACGTAATTTGAGTGGGGTAGAGTGTTGGCAACTTGGGGTACCATCAAGCCTCGAGGTAAAGGAGAAAGTTAGTTAATTAGATAAAATATAACAAGTCAGACGGTTTTAAAACCAGCTACCTGCAATGCTACGTCTATTGACGTATATTTAAAAACAAAAATTAAATAAGAGCTAATACAATAAGCAATAAATACAATATTAACTTACTGAATTTAGTTGGAAAGCAAACGGCTGATTGTCCAGCCATAAGACCGGCTATCGTACTCGATGACAAGTCATTGTTAATATCTTCATTAACATTATCGGTAACGATAACGTCCGTAGACACCAAAGAGTCACGGGGTGTGTTTACTAAATAAAGTTCACGGGTTTCAACGACATTGTCATCGTCTTCAGCTTTCAGGTCCATTGTCGGGAAAAAGTCTTCTCCAAGACTATTGTCTTCCTCCTGATGATCCGTTTTTGATGTTTTATTACCGGCTGTCAACCGGTCGATCAGTTTTTATTTTTATTTCTTCTCAAATCTCATCAGTGCAAAAAAAATTTAAAACAAACAACATCAAGATAAATTTAAACAAAAACAAAGTAAATATCGGTGAGTAATTGAATCACGAGTTGGTAATGCACTACTGGCTATCGTTCAAATGCTTGGTATATTTTTTTCTTCTTTTTTCTTCATACACATTTTGTCGGCCTCTCCCTATAAGAGTGAATATATTTGTTATTTCTTTCTAACTAAACCTTTCTCTGTTAGCTTCAGTTTTGTTTTTTTTTTTTTTTTTTTGCTTACTTTTCTCACCTGTACTATGGACGTGGACAGTGCTAAGTCAGCAGAAGGGGAAGCTGGGGGGTTGATATGACACACTGAGTTGAGGTTCTTACAAATAGGCTTCATGATGTGTCCAGGGGCTGCCCTGAAACCTTATCTATGCTAACAATCGATATTAAAAGTTATCTTTTTGTTATTTATTTATTGAAAATTTTTTTTAATTTAATACAAAATGTTCATCATTTTTAAAAATTATAACAAATAATTCTTCTTACTTAAAATTTAATTTAAAATAATGCAAATATTATTTTAGCTTCTATACATAATTTTTTTATCAATTTTTAACTGCACTACTTTAAATGCAAGTTCAACTGCTAATTGTTTGGGATATTTTGTAACTTTTTTTATTTGAAAAATTATATTATACTAAATTTATTTTTTTAAGTGTGATCCAACTTCTGCGGTACAATGCAGTGGTGAATCGAACTCATGCCAAAGGAAATCAAGAAATTTATTTTCTTCTATACAAAAAGATATAAACTATTTAGAAAATTATTTTAAAGCATTCTATGCGAAATTTATTTCTTTGAAGATTTTTTTTTAATAAAAAAATTAGAAAATATATTATTTTATAGCATTGTTAGGCAATTTTTGCAGGATTAATAAAGATTGTGAAGATATATTACATTCAAAATGTTCTGAAAACCATCAATGTGCTAGTAAGCCGAAGTATATTCAGCTTAACAACACGCATTGTGCTCCATTACTTGGCGAAGTTTGCTGGAAAAATGAAAAATTCACCACTGAAAATGCTGTCTGTATTGAATCTGAGTGTCGATGTAAACCACAATTTATTAAATTGTCTATCCTACAATGTGTTCATACTGATTTTTTATTAATTTTTTTTAGGTATGAAAATTAAGGGGACCGGGTGGTCTAGCGGCCTAAAATTTAAGCTATTTTAAAAATTTTATTCCTATATGAAGATAATGACTAATGCTTTCAAATTTTTTTTACACTTATTTTATTACTTATCAACTACACAAAAATGAAAATCAAAACAAAAAAAAAAATTTTTTTTAAGTAGAAAAATAGCGCTTAAGTTCCGCTCTCCAAAAAAAATGGACCTGACTGGTTCAGGTCGATTGATCTCTCCCTCTGATCTGAAATAAAAAAAATGACGGATTTTTAATTAGTATAAGTATAGTTATTGTCGGAACTAGAATGAAAAAAAAATATTTGACAAAATGGCGCGTAGTTAAAAGTACGAATCTGAAACTCGTTTTCAAAAAATTCTTTTAACTACGTGCCATTTTGTCAAATATTTTTTTTTTTCATTTTAGTTCCGACGATAACTATACTTATACTAATTAAAAATCCGTCATTTTTTTTTATTTCAGATCAGAGGGAGAGATCAATCGACCTGCACCAATCAGGTCCATTTTTTTTTTTAAGAGGGGAACTTCAGCGCTATTTTTCTAATTAAAAAAAATTTTTTTTTTTTGTTTTGATTTTCATTTTTGTGTAGTTGATACGTAATAGAATAAGTGTAAAAAAAATTTGAAAGCATTAATCATTACCTTCATATAGAAATAAAATTTTTTAAAATAGCTTAAATTTTGAGCCACTAGACCACCGGGTAGGGTCCCCTTAATGTTGTTTATTGAAACTATCAGATTATTTCATACATATATTTATATTTTTCCATATTTTACGACAATATAACTTAAAAAGTAGCGGAGATATCAGCTGATACACATCGTAGGTTATCTTCCGACTTAGCAGTTGGTGTGCACTATGGAAGTCACAATTTTTATCTGAAATCAATGGCACAGGAAAATTACTTTTCTTTAAACAATCACGTTGAATATGAAACTCCATCATAAGCGATACTTTTATTTAGACTATTTTTTTTTAATAAACAATGAATGAAAAAATGGTAAAAAATCACGACTTAATTTCACAGCTCTCCAAAAAATGAAAATGTTTACTTTTTTTTTTAGAATTGAGGTTCATATAGAAGATGCAAGTTATATTGTTGTTTAATTCGGAAAAATACTCATAAATATATGTATAAAATAATCTGATACTTTTAATAAATAACATTCATTTTTATACCTTAAAAAAACTAATGAAAATCATCAGCATGAAAACGGTCTTCTACACGTATTTCCCCCCTTAATCCAATAATAATAATAATTAATAATTATAATAGTGACTCTTGATTAATTTTTTTTTATCAGAATTTTAATCAGACGACGGTTTCTTTGGTTGCAGAATTAACTTCTGCGAGCTAGTCATTATGCTGATAATATTCTTCAGGAAGAAAGACTGCCACTCATCGACGGGACAAATTAGATCCAAAACAAGCAATTCGTATCCCTGGTCAAAAATCGCGTCACGATAGCTTGTTTCTTCAGAATCGGTCGTTTTGTGGTCGTAAATTTGCTTAAAAAAATCAAATTCAATCAACAGCACACCACCTGTACGCTTCCATTCTTCAAAATCGCTCGTAAATTTATTTTTTAAAACATACAAAAACATTTTAGCTTCATCAGGCATTTCTTCTTTGCGAGCGCTTAATTTTTTGAACCAATTTTCAATTTGACATTGCGATGTAATTATTATTATTTTAGCATCTTTATTCCTTTCGTAAACAAATTCAGCTGCGCATGAGGCTATGTTGATGAGTTTGTCTTTGTCAGTAGCTTCACCGAAGAGATCTATAGGGTTATTGTTTTCTTCTATGGATGATCCGATGATTTTCCCGATTACAGTAAATATTTCTTCTTGGTCTTCATCCGAAGAATTTGACGAGTAATATTCATCATCTCCCTCAAAATCATTCTCTTCATCTGTATAATTTTCTAATGAAGACGTGTCTATATGCAAATATTCATCTTCATCCTGTTCTTTTCTTTCTTCTTCTTCTTCTTCTTCTTCTTCTATTTTTTCTTCTTGTTCTTTGTCATCTTCTGCTGAATTTTCTAATGACAAAACTTCATTAACCTTAGCCTTTTTAGTCGGGACTTCTTCTTCGGAAGACAAGCGACGTTTATGTTCGTTAGATGACTCACCACTGAAAGAAGACAACTAATTAGCATCTGAGTGATGATAAAAAAAAAATCAATGTAACAAAAAATTACTACACTACCTCAGTAACTGCGGGTGAAATTTAACCTGAGGTAACTCTTCCTCTGAGTCATCTACTAAGTCGAGTACAGGAACATATTTCAAGCTAAGTTCGGAAACTTCTCGTAAAAAATTACCGGACATAGCTGTCAGACTTTTAAAATCTTTGTGGAGTTTTTTAATTACATTAACATAAGTCTTTATTGCTTTGCAACAATTACTCGGCGTGCCATCTTGAAATGTCGGCACATCAGTGGTTAAATAATTAGACAATCCGTTCAGATTTAGGCATAATTTTTGTATGTGGTTATTTAACTTTTTCACCAAACGATGCTGGCAAATACGTTTCTTCTTATCAGCTCTTTTATTTGGTTTCATTGTTGTTAATTGTTTAACACTTTTTTAGGATCAGTTTTTAGTAGGTTAGTTCTCTCATGGTTTTGATATATATATAATGGTCGATCAACAAACATTTTTTAATATGACACTGAAGTTAACTGACATTAAAAATTTTTTTAGATTTTTATAGCTATGAAATTATTATGAAAAAAATTTAATAAAAAAAAATTCCAGTGAAAATTAAAAAAAAAACTCAATAGTAAAATTTTTTAGAAGCATTTTTTTTATTGAGATTTATTTTGTTGTAAAAATATTGAAAAAAATTGACAGTTATCAGCTAACTTCAAGTGATATGATCATGAATTATTGACCCAGATATTTGATTAGTTATTTTATAGATTTTTTTAATTTTCTAAATTTAGTAGCTAGTATAAAAATTATAAAAAATTTTTATTTTTGTTTTATGAATTGCCTCAAATAATTACAGATTGTTGAAAAATATTATAAATTTATAAATATTTTTATTAACATTTTTTGTACATATAATTAAATATATTTTATGTAAGTGTATTATTGAAATAAATAAATTTTTTTTACTATCTTACAAATATTTAATATTAACTTACAATAATAGTTAATTGAATAATGTATCTAATTATTTCTAATAAATTCATTCAGTTTTTAATGATGATATTCTCGGCGGATAATTAATAACATGAGTAAGGAATAAAACTAGAAAGCTTAAAAAAAAAATTTTTAATTAAACACTGAGAGAAAAAATGGGCATTTTTGTGACAAATTAATTTATTTAAAATTTTAAACAAATTTATTTTTTAGCTGAAGAAAAAAATTATTTTGATTTGAAAAAAAAAAAAAAAAAAAAATCAATTTTAGATAAACAACTTGTTAATTTTTATCCAAAATTTTTATTTTCCAAATCTAGAAAACTTTTTTTCCAACAAAAAAGTTACGTGAAAAAAATCTTTATTTCTTCAGCTAAGAAATAAATTTGTTCAAAATTTTAAACAAATTAATTTTTTTATTAGAACATTGTTCATTTTGTTCAAAAGAATTTTTTTTTCTGTGTACAATTTTAAAATTCTATTTGTCGAAATATTTCACCCAAAAATAAGTAATTAGTGAAAAAAAAATTTTTTTTTCACCTTTCATGTCTTAAATTTCAGATAAATTTTTAGCAAATCAATTAATTAATTAATAATAATAATAATAATAATAATTGAATTAAAACTAAAAAAAATACTATTAAAATTGCGTGATCCAAAAATAATAACAATAAATAAACTATTTACTAGTCTGCAAGATTAATTTAAGAGAACAGAACATATCATTAATAATATTTTTAATATCCTCAGGCACATCACCATCCAGTGGAAGGTTTAAATCAATAATAAGTAAATCCGGACTATGGCTATTGATAAGATTATACAAGGACAGTTCAGTTTGATTCCGTTGAAAAGCGTCGAAATCAACGAATAAAACACCGCCATTGAGTTTCCACTCTTTCCAGTCGTCAACTGTTCCATTGTTATCAAGACTATACAAATTTACAATATCACTAGGAACCTGGAATCTCCAAGCCAGGAACCTGCCAAACCACGACATAATCCGGGTGGATGATGTGATAAATATTATTCTGTTGATTGCTGTCAACTCTTTGTGTTTGAACAACGTCAACGATAATTTTGTAATGTAGATAAATTCATCATCATCCACAAATTCCATGCATATTGTTTTGGAACTCCTGCTGTATTGAACGTCGTTGTAGGATTCTTTCCAAACTAAGTCAATCTGTTTGGAAAAGCAAGTCGATGAAGGATTATTGTGATACATTTTAGGTATAAGTATTTTGTGTTTGAATGTAAATGAGTCGTTGTTTATCGGGACTCGCTTGATTCTGGTATTGCAATTGATATCTTCTTCCTCTTCTTCTTTTTCGCTGGATAAGAGGTAATTACATTCATGTTTTTGATACTTCCTATAAATGAACATGGATTATCATTTGGTAACAATTATTATTTGATTGATTGATAAAAATTTATTAAAGTAAAAATTTTTTTTAATTTTCAATACTGATCATTAGTTTCAATTATTTATTCAAAAAATTTCGTTCCAATTTCAGATTTCCAGCAACTGTAAAAAATAGATAAGCTTAATTTTTAAAGTTTCATCACTTCATTTTTCAACAGCTGAAAAAACTTTTTTGTTAAATAAAAATTTTCAAATTTTCCTTATTGAATTTAATAAAAAATTTAAGTGACTTTAAGTAGCCGTTAGAATTTTTTTAAAGCCTTAAAAAAATCTAATTACTAATTTTTTATGTAAATTAATTTAGCATATATTTAATAATTTTGTAACAAATAAATTATGGCAAAAAAAAATTAACATGTAGAAATTTGAAAAAATAAAAAATGCAATTTTTTAAAACAATTTTTTTTTTTTAATAATTTTTTTGTTAACTAAAATTAAAAAATTGTTAAGTGACTGCTAACTTTAATGTCATAATTTTTTTAGATGCTAAAGAATTGTAAATTCTTTTATTGACAATAACAAAATTACTAATGAGAAAATTAATTAAAAGAATAAAAAAAAACTTGTTTTAAAATTAAAAGAAGAACATAAAAATCGATTGCATTGATTAATGCTAATTTATAAATTCAAGATAAAAAAAAATAAAATAATTACTTCAATTTAAATAAAAATAAAAAAAAAATACTTACTAAATTACAGAAAAAAATATCTCAAACAAGTGCATGAAGACTTAAAAAATATTGTAGTGACTAAAAAATAAAAAAATTACCTTCGATTTATCGCAAAAGTATCTTTAGCACCAAAATATCTCATTGGAAAATCAGTATTTATTCTTTGAGAAGTTAAGCCTTCCAATTGGGTCTCAGAAGCTGGCACTAGCTGGTCGTCAAACAAAGCTGTTATATCCAGAGGATCAAAATTTTCATCATCTGGGTCCAACAAATCAATCAGATTGTCTACGTTAAGCGATTTTATTTTATAATTTGAGATTTTTTGGACGAAATCATTAGACTTTTTTTCAAGACTTCTCAATTCTTGGTCCAAACACCTGACAATAGTCAAGTAATCAATTACTGTATTCAAACGCTTGTTATAATAAATATTCTCGTTATTTTGGACGAAAGTTTGTTCGAAGGCACTTTGTAAATTGTCGTTTAGATTTTTTATTTCTTCTAAAGAAACTTTTATGTGATCTTTCAGTTTCTCTGCTAACTCTTCTTTAGAAATACTTTTGATTTTTTCAGGATCATTTTTACAATTGAGTGACCGGTGAAAAAATAAAGATTTCAAGCGATCCATCGTGCCTGCTAAATTTTATAAATTATTTAATTATTTAACAAGCAAAATATTTAAAAAAAATTCATACCTTAGTCATACAACTGATAATCCACTTTCAGTTAATTTTTTTGGACGATTCATTAATGAGATTCAATTTCATATATAACCTTATTATCAGTTTTTTTTTTTAAATAATTCTTAACAACACCAGCAACAAAAAATTATTGAGAATTTTATTATAACTTATGAATGATAAATAAATAAGATTGTTGATTATGTTATTGTTGTTGTTACGAGCCAACTGCTGATGCCAAGTGTTTTCAAACTTTTTCTGAGTAAACACAAGGCCAAGGCCAAGCTAGAGAGATTATTTATAAAGGTGAGTGGAGAAAGTTGCCGGTAAAATAGACATTTTAGTCTTTTGAAGTACAAATTAAAGTTTTTGGGCGGGTATTATTTGGAAATTTGGGTCACACTATAATAAACAATTCCAATTTATTAACATTTATTTTTAGTCAGTGATTTATATTCAATTATTAATTATGTTTATTACTATCTTTTTACATAATATGTTGTATACATTATTGATTTCATTTTTAAATATTTAAAATTGATTAAAATATTTATAAATGAAGTATATTTAAATAATCTTTACTTGGGAATTCAAATGAGAACAATTATTATTATAATTTCCGTCGGAATCAGCCAATTGATTTAACATCAAACCCAAAACAATGGAAAGTAGAATATTAAGTCTAATTGACATAGTTGGAATAATAATGATGGATTAATGAAGACGATAGGTTTATTTAATGAAGATAAAAACTATAATACTCTTTTGTAATGAAAAACTCGTCCGCGAGAATCAATTATAAGTAATAAAATAATCTTAAAATACTATAAGTAAAAATAGCAAATATAATTGTCCAATAATAATTACAGTATTGAGAAACAAGTCTGATAAAAAATCGATAGAATCGATGCAACATACACTGTGTAATAAAGTTATTTATTTTTTTATAATTACAAAATCATTTTATAGCAGTTATTTTATTTTTTTTTTTATATGATCACAAAATGTTTTATTTCAGTAATTGCTTTAAAGAATTTTTTTCCTTATTTTTTAATTTGATTTTATCTACTAGAAGAAAAAAAAATGTTTTTTTTTCTCATTCGGATATTAGATTCAATAAAACTTTCAATTTTTAATTCTCAGTTTCGATTAAAATTTAATGTTTCAATTTTTTCTTAACACGCTTTTATTAGCATAATAAATTAATATAAACGGAATCTTTTAACATAATTTTTATCGACTTCAGGAATAAAAATATGATTCATTTTACAGATTAAACGTATACTATCCATAAAATGATAGTAAATATTGTTCTTCTTTTAATTATAAGTCAAATATTACAATTTAACAGGTTTAATTTTGAATTGTAATTAAAAATTTTCAATGAAATAATAGTTTATAAAACTTAAAAATAATTTTCAACAAATTTAAAATGAAGATAGAATGATCAACAAAAAAATTCATTATATTATAAAAAATGTAGGTCTTTTTTTTTTAATTATTTTAATAACTCAAATTTTACAAATATCTTCTAATAAAATAATTCCAATATTTGAAAATCGTTTTCTACTTTTAAGTTTTGTTTCCCATTAAAGTGTACTTTTTAGTTTTTTAAATTTATTATCTAAAAAATGTAAAATCCTGATGATTTGTTGATTAAGAAAAGAAAATTTGTGAACACATATTGTCAGCGATAAAACGAGTATTTGAGTTGCATTGACAGTAGAAATCAACACAAGAGGAATCTTTAATTGTAATACATTGTGTGTCAGCCCAGCACAGTCCGCGGATAAGTGGTAAGCATGTTGATTTATTAATAAGTATACTTTGTGCATTACAACCACATTTTTTATTTTCCAAACATTTTGAATGCCATGGATCTCCACAATCTGTATCAATTTTACACGAGAATAATAAATTATCTGAAACAAAAAATTAAGATAAAAAAAAAATATCTTATAATTCTAGAGAAAAAAAAATTAATACTAACTCTTCACACATTGGAAACGGGACACAGCTGAGAAATTTTGTTGGCATTGACACTGATTGTCAATGCATACTGAAGAAGGTACCATACAATCATCATCATTCGAACATGATTCATTTATGGAAGGTCCGCATGAAACTTCATCCAAAGCATAATAATTATTACGACAAACACAAATATTATTTTCAGAGCATTTAGCATTTTTTATTATGTTGCAATCTCTATGATCTTTACAGGGTGCGCCCAATATGACTGTAAAAATATCAAAATGATAAATAATTAATTTTTTTTTGAAATATAATAAAAAATTACTACACTGAAAGAAAAAATTTATTTTGAAAAAATCAACAATGTTGTAATAAGAAATTAATTTGTTGGGAATTTTAAACACCTTTTTTTTAACTGAAGAAATAAAAAATTTTCTCACAGTAACTTTCTTGTTGAAAAAAAATTTTTCTAGATTTACAAAAAAATTTTGTAAGTAGTCAATCTAAAATTTTATTTTTCAAATCAAAAAAAATTTTTTTTAAACAAGAAAGTTACTATGAGAAATATGTTTATTTCTTCAGCTAAAAAATAAAATTGTTTAAAATTTTAAACAAATTAATTTCTTATTACAAGATTGCTAAATTTTTTCTTTCAGTTTATAATTAAAAAATTAATTACTTGGAATACAATTATCCTTAGACTGAAGTGAAATAAATTTATCAATGCATTGACATTTATTATTAATACAAACAGTAACTGGTTTAGAAACACAATTATCAGTGTTGAAACAAAATTCTCCAATGTGAGCTAAACATTGGTTCTCACCAAAAGCTGAGTGATTCGCTTGACAAACACATTTTTTATCCTTCGAACATGTTGAATTTTCTATTCGATCACAATCACTATCGTATTTACAAGCTTGATTCAAATATACTGCAAGTAAATCCTAATTAAAATCACATCACAGTATAATTACAATTTTTACTTTTTTTCAGATAATTTCAATCCACTTACATGCTAGGCATTGATCATTTAAAAGCGACTCGTAGTGAAGTCTGCATCGACATTCTCTATCACGACAATAAGAATTATCAACAAAATAACAGTCTTCATCATTGGAACAAAATCCACCAAGCAGCGGCAAGCAAAGTGTCTCATTAAATTCATGATAATTTTCTCCACAGACACAAATCTTATCTATTGAACATTCAGCATGCGAGTTATGCAAACATTCCTGATCAATTGTGCAATTTTGTCCCAAATTTTCTGAAATTTGCAGTTTTATAATAAAAATTAAAAATTTATTTTAAATATAAAAGATCATGAAGATAATTTGTTTAAATACGAACTTGCACGCTTATTATTCCATTGTCGTTCAGAAAAAAATTTGTATTGACAGAGATTATCAACGCAGACAGAATTATCCTCGCAGTGGATGTCAGTAATACAAAATTTATCTAATCGTAGTGTACATACAGTGTTATTGGGAAGTTTTGATACATCACCAGGTTTACATTGACAAACATTATCTTTGCAACGCGAATTAATAACAGTGCAATCTTCATTTTTTGAACAAGGCCCCCAAATGGGTATCCCACATGTTGTTTTATTAAATTGAACATAATTATTCTTACAAGAACATACGTTATTAATTGAACATTCTGAGTGTTTTATTTTCATGCAATCGTAATCATTATCGCACTTTCCATCTAGAAAAGCTGGAAATATAAAAATTTTTAATGAGTATCTAAATGATATTATTATTTAGTATCATTAAAAATTATTTACTTTCAACGCATTTGATATCAGAGACTGCACAGTAAAAAATTTTGCGTCAATGCGTCAAAAAATTTTGTGTTAAATATTTAACACTTTTTTGTTTTAATTTAACAGTTTTCTGTGTTAATTTAACACAATGACTGTTAAATTAAAACAAAAAAGTGTTAAATATTTAACACAAAATTTTTTGACGCATTGACGCAAAATTTTTTACTGTGCAGTCTCTGATATCAAATGCGTTGAAAGTAAATAATTTTTAATGATACTAAATAATAATATCATTTAGATACTCATTAAAAATTTTTATATTTCCAGCTTTTCTAGATGGAAAGTGCGATAATGATTACGATTGCATGAAAATAAAACACTCAGAATGTTCAATTAATAACGTATGTTCTTGTAAGAATAATTATGTTCAATTTAATAAAACAACATGTGGGATACCCATTTGGGGGCCTTGTTCAAAAAATGAAGATTGCACTGTTATTAATTCGCGTTGCAAAGATAATGTTTGTCAATGTAAACCTGGTGATGTATCAAAACTTCCCAATAACACTGTATGTACACTACGATTAGATAAATTTTGTATTACTGACATCCACTGCGAGGATAATTCTGTCTGCGTTGATAATCTCTGTCAATACAAATTTTTTTCTGAACGACAATGGAATAATAAGCGTGCAAGTTCGTATTTAAACAAATTATCTTCATGATCTTTTATATTTAAAATAAATTTTTAATTTTTATTATAAAACTGCAAATTTCAGAAAATTTGGGACAAAATTGCACAATTGATCAGGAATGTTTGCATAACTCGCATGCTGAATGTTCAATAGATAAGATTTGTGTCTGTGGAGAAAATTATCATGAATTTAATGAGACACTTTGCTTGCCGCTGCTTGGTGGATTTTGTTCCAATGATGAAGACTGTTATTTTGTTGATAATTCTTATTGTCGTGATAGAGAATGTCGATGCAGACTTCACTACGAGTCGCTTTTAAATGATCAATGCCTAGCATGTAAGTGGATTGAAATTATCTGAAAAAAAGTAAAAATTGTAATTATACTGTGATGTGATTTTAATTAGGATTTACTTGCAGTATATTTGAATCAAGCTTGTAAATACGATAGTGATTGTGATCGAATAGAAAATTCAACATGTTCGAAGGATAAAAAATGTGTTTGTCAAGCGAATCACTCAGCTTTTGGTGAGAACCAATGTTTAGCTCACATTGGAGAATTTTGTTTCAACACTGATAATTGTGTTTCTAAACCAGTTACTGTTTGTATTAATAATAAATGTCAATGCATTGATAAATTTATTTCACTTCAGTCTAAGGATAATTGTATTCCAAGTAATTAATTTTTTAATTATAAACTGAAAGAAAAAATTTAGCAATCTTGTAATAAGAAATTAATTTGTTTAAAATTTTAAACAATTTTATTTTTTAGCTGAAGAAATAAACATATTTCTCATAGTAACTTTCTTGTTTAAAAAAAATTTTTTTTGATTTGAAAAATAAAATTTTAGATTGACTACTTACAAAATTTTTTTGTAAATCTAGAAAAATTTTTTTTCAACAAGAAAGTTACTGTGAGAAAATTTTTTATTTCTTCAGTTAAAAAAAAGGTGTTTAAAATTCCCAACAAATTAATTTCTTATTACAACATTGTTGATTTTTTCAAAATAAATTTTTTCTTTCAGTGTAGTAATTTTTTATTATATTTCAAAAAAAAATTAATTATTTATCATTTTGATATTTTTACAGTCATATTGGGCGCACCCTGTAAAGATCATAGAGATTGCAACATAATAAAAAATGCTAAATGCTCTGAAAATAATATTTGTGTTTGTCGTAATAATTATTATGCTTTGGATGAAGTTTCATGCGGACCTTCCATAAATGAATCATGTTCGAATGATGATGATTGTATGGTACCTTCTTCAGTATGCATTGACAATCAGTGTCAATGCCAACAAAATTTCTCAGCTGTGTCCCGTTTCCAATGTGTGAAGAGTTAGTATTAATTTTTTTTTCTCTAGAATTATAAGATATTTTTTTTTTATCTTAATTTTTTGTTTCAGATAATTTATTATTCTCGTGTAAAATTGATACAGATTGTGGAGATCCATGGCATTCAAAATGTTTGGAAAATAAAAAATGTGGTTGTAATGCACAAAGTATACTTATTAATAAATCAACATGCTTACCACTTATCCGCGGACTGTGCTGGGCTGACACACAATGTATTACAATTAAAGATTCCTCTTGTGTTGATTTCTACTGTCAATGCAACTCAAATACTCGTTTTATCGCTGACAATATGTGTTCACAAATTTTCTTTTCTTAATCAACAAATCATCAGGATTTTACATTTTTTAGATAATAAATTTAAAAAACTAAAAAGTACACTTTAATGGGAAACAAAACTTAAAAGTAGAAAACGATTTTCAAATATTGGAATTATTTTATTAGAAGATATTTGTAAAATTTGAGTTATTAAAATAATTAAAAAAAAAAGACCTACATTTTTTATAATATAATGAATTTTTTTGTTGATCATTCTATCTTCATTTTAAATTTGTTGAAAATTATTTTTAAGTTTTATAAACTATTATTTCATTGAAAATTTTTAATTACAATTCAAAATTAAACCTGTTAAATTGTAATATTTGACTTATAATTAAAAGAAGAACAATATTTACTATCATTTTATGGATAGTATACGTTTAATCTGTAAAATGAATCATATTTTTATTCCTGAAGTCGATAAAAATTATGTTAAAAGATTCCGTTTATATTAATTTATTATGCTAATAAAAGCGTGTTAAGAAAAAATTGAAACATTAAATTTTAATCGAAACTGAGAATTAAAAATTGAAAGTTTTATTGAATCTAATATCCGAATGAGAAAAAAAAACATTTTTTTTTCTTCTAGTAGATAAAATCAAATTAAAAAATAAGGAAAAAAATTCTTTAAAGCAATTACTGAAATAAAACATTTTGTGATCATATAAAAAAAAAAATAAAATAACTGCTATAAAATGATTTTGTAATTATAAAAAAATAAATAACTTTATTACACAGTGTATGTTGCATCGATTCTATCGATTTTTTATCAGACTTGTTTCTCAATACTGTAATTATTATTGGACAATTATATTTGCTATTTTTACTTATAGTATTTTAAGATTATTTTATTACTTATAATTGATTCTCGCGGACGAGTTTTTCATTACAAAAGAGTATTATAGTTTTTATCTTCATTAAATAAACCTATCGTCTTCATTAATCCATCATTATTATTCCAACTATGTCAATTAGACTTAATATTCTACTTTCCATTGTTTTGGGTTTGATGTTAAATCAATTGGCTGATTCCGACGGAAATTATAATAATAATTGTTCTCATTTGAATTCCCAAGTAAAGATTATTTAAATATACTTCATTTATAAATATTTTAATCAATTTTAAATATTTAAAAATGAAATCAATAATGTATACAACATATTATGTAAAAAGATAGTAATAAACATAATTAATAATTGAATATAAATCACTGACTAAAAATAAATGTTAATAAATTGGAATTGTTTATTATAGTGTGACCCAACTGACCCTCAATCTTGTTGCGATGAAATTAACATATGCCGAGATATTTCAAAAAATGTTTTTCGATGTATATTCAACAAAAAAGGTATCAATTTTATTATTCCACTTTTTAAAAATTTATCAAAATCTTTGATTTAAAATTTTACAAAAATTCAATTATTTTATAACACTTAGAACTGGGAAAAGTTTGCAAAACTAATGAGCAGTGTGATCATCAATAATTGCATGCGAAATGTTCAAGCGACAACAAAAGATGCGTTTGCAGAGCAAATAACATCCAAGTAAAGAAGAAATGTGAACCTTTATTGGGCAGTTTTTGTTGGAAGAACGAAAAGTGTGCTGCTGATAATTCTGCCTGCATTGACAATAAGTGTACATGCAATGCTAGTTATCTAAAGAACTCTCGCGGAGAATGCGTCCTAAGTAAGTAAATAATATAGAATGAAAAAATTGGTATGATTTTAGTTGATAAGTTTAATTTTTTCAGATGTACTAGGTCAGAGTTGCTCAAACGATACGTGGTGTTCACAAACTAAATTTGCAACATGTTCGAAAAATAAAATATGTAGTTGTTCACCGAACACTATTAAAATTAACGGAATTTAATGTTCTCCGGTTCTGAATGGATTCTGTTGGCAGGATGATGATTGCTTCCCAAGTTTTTTGGAATGTATTAATAACAAGTGTCAATGCAAATCTGGTTTTGCTCCTGAATCTGATACAGAATGCGTACCAGGTAAGTAACTTGACATAAGCTAATTGTGTCTAGGATAATTCAATATTGAATTCAAACTGAACACTGTAATAAAAAATTTGCGGAATTAATGTTGAGCGGATGATTTTCAATTGATTTACTCCCTCCGGAAGTTAAATTCACTTTGAAATGAGTTTAATTAATGTTATTAGGAAAATTCACTCAGGAAAAAAATTCTTCATTATTTTTATTGTCTAAAAATAAAAAAATAGTTATTACTCGATTAAAAATTATAAAATTTGTAGTTAGAGATTTTTAAAATTAAAATTAATACAATTTTTTTGAATTTCTGTCAAAATTAATAATTTTTTTTTTCAATTCAAAATTTAATAATTTCAATTTTTTTTATATTGGTTAAAATTTGAATTTTTTCAAAATTTGAATTTTCTTCAAAAGTCAACTTTTTTTTATTTTCAAATTTACAAAAAAATTATTTTAAAAAATTTCAATTTTTTTTTAAATTTCGGTTTCCGTCAAAATTTTATTTTTTTTTTTTTTTTTTTTCAAAATTTGAGTTTTTCTCAAAATTCGATTTTTTTTTCTCAATTTTTGTATACCGACAAAAAATTTTTGGCAATTATTTACAATTGGGGTCAACCCGATTTTGCGCCGTAACTAGATGAAAAATTAAAATTTTTTAATTTATTTTTTTTATTCTGCTTGTTTTTACGGCGCATTTATGATAAAAAATGTCCTGAAAGGAAAAAATGAAGATTTTTATAGCTTTTTTGCCTTGGAAAAAATTTTGGCTCTCATGTTTTTGGATAAAATTTCTATTCTATATATCTTTATTTGATGTTTTTGATATATTTTTTTTTTTTAAAGTACATAAAAGAACGAACTATTTAAAAAAAAAATTTATCAAAAATAAAAAATTTTAAATGAGTTGACGACCCCACTTGTAAATAATTACCAAATTTTTTTCTTTCAATTAAAATTTTTTTATACCCGCGAAAAAAAAATTAGGCCCATGAAACTTCAAGTTTCAAGTAAATAAAAATTGAATGTATTCCCAGAATTCCGTACTTCCGATATTTTCTAGATTAAAATCCAGATTCACTCCAGAATTTAGATTCACTTCGTACGCATTCTTTTCCAAATTTTTACAGTGAATTAAATTTCATTATTTTATCTTAATTTGTACAGAATTCAGCATTGTATCTCACTTTTTTCACTTTTAAGATAATACTAAATGTTACAGGTCACTTGGGAGCGGATTGCCAAAAAAACTACCAATGTAGCGGTGGTGTAAATCATTCATATTGTAGCCTGCTAGAGAAGAAATGTGTTTGTAAGAAAGGCTATTTTCAGAGTAAAGGAATATGTAACCCAAATGTGAACGTTTCTTGCTCTGACACTGACATATGTTCAGTTAAAGGATCTGTTTGCATTAATAATGTGTGTCAATGCAAGTCTGAATACCAGTATGAGAATTTTCAATGCTTCTCAAGTAAGAAATCAATTTTTACTTCCAATGCTATTACAATTATTGTATAATTTATTACTTTTTACAGATCGGTTAGAAACACCGTGTGACAATAATAATGATTGTATCAAAATAAAGAACTCTGTTTGTTCGATTTACAAATTATGTGTTTGCGAAGATAATTATGGGAGCGTCAATGAAACAACATGCAAGCCACTAATTTCAGAATTTTTTTCAACAAATAAATCATGTATTAATCCTAATTCGATTTACATTGATAACGAGTGTCAATGCGCACCTGGTTACTTTCCTAAAATGAATAATACAGTGTGCGTGCTATTATTAGGTAGCAACTGTTTGACTAATGAACAATGTTGGCCAAACTATTCTGTATGCACTAATAACATATGTGAATGCGATTGCTCAACTATTGAAATATCAAATGACAAATGTGCAGGTTTGTTTTTAAAAAAATTCAATAATTTCTCCAGGATTAATTTTAAGAATTAAAAAAAATCTTTTATTTTAGTACCTTTAGGATCTGAGTGTTTGATGGATGAAGATTGTCAAGAAATTGTACACGGACAATGTTCAGATGATTATATATGTGATTGTGAAGAAAATTATAGTCAATTGAACGAAATAGCTTGTAAGCCATTTCTTTTGGTGGACGCTGTTTAATTGATGTGGATTTTGCCTCAAAAATTTTTGTATTAAATTTTGTATTTGATATTTTTGTGTGAATTTAATTGAATTTTCTTAAATCAACACAAAAAGGTCTTAAATTTGTTGCTTTTTTGTTGCTAATTAGTTTCTTTATTTAAAATTTTGTTACTCGTTTAGATTCCGAGAAATGATTAATAATATCCGTCCAAAATGACGACCCTATCATTTTGAATCGTTTCAAATTATTTTTAATAATTTCAAATTAGATTTCTCAACCATCAGGGAAACAAGCTTATATATGAGGCGTGTACTTTTAAACTTTCCATTTTTTTTACAGCATATTTTGCTACATTACCGTGCCAAAACGATGAAAATTGCTCTGAACTTGTAGAATATACTGCATGTAGTACGGAAAACAAATGTGAATGTAAAAATAATTACATTCCACTACATGATTCAAAATGCGCAGCTATCAAGTTGTACGAACATTGTCACGAAGACAGTGATTGCGCGGTTGAAAATTCTTGGTGTATTGATAACAAATGTCAATGCATTAATGGTCTTGATAAGTTCAACATTAGCTGTAAAGGTGAATAATTTTTTTTTTTACTTTATTAATTTCTAATAATGATAATTTTTTTAATTTTTTCAAAAGTTCCATTGGGTAAACACTGTCAAAGTAACTACGATTGTAAAACTATAAAAAACTCGGTTTGTTCTTCTAAACATAATATATGTGTTTGTGACGAAAAAAATGTTGCATTGAATTTATTCGAATGTGCGCCAATTATCGGTGGATTTTGTACCAGTGATAAGGATTACCGATTTAGTTCGTCTTACTGTTTTGAAAACAAATGCAAATGCTCACCTGGTTTTGCAGCTGTTTCTATTACTGAGTGTACAAGAGGTCAAAACAACTTAATTAAATATATTTCTTGAGTTTTATCGTTTTGAAATAGAAAAATAATATAATTATTTTTGTTTTCAGAACAATCCTTGTATTCTTGCAATGAAAATTCAGATTGCAGTGATGCATGGCAAACCAAATGTTCAAAAGACAAATTATGTATTTGTAATTTAAATAATACTGTAGAAAATTATCCGTCATGTTTAACTCACTTGGATGGTTATTGCTGGAAAGATGATCAATGCGTAGCGCCAAATTCGAGGTATTTTGATTACAATTGTAAATGCCAACTTAATTATCTGGTTGTTGCGAAAAATCTTTGTGTACCAATTCGAAGTTGAAATTCATTCTCTTATACTTAATATAAAAAATAGCTCGTCGTAATAATCTATTTTTAAAGATTAAAGTAGTTGTCGTGGTTTAAGCATACCGTCAGAAAATTATAAATTTTTTTGATGATACAATTACCCTTAAAATTTAAAGTCGATTGACCGCTCATAACTCAAGATGAATTCAATTAAAAATTGAATATTTGAAATTGATTGCATTACACTCTTTGCAGCTCTATACCACACTGATAGAAGGATTTATTAACTATTAATAATTTAATCTATTTGAAGACAATCATTTAATTTATTAAATTTTAATAAATATTTTTTAACATTCAATAAATATTTATTTGGGAGGAAAGTACATTTCTTAATAGTTAATAAATATTTTGTTGAGTGAATTTGTTTCGCTTACAATGTCATATGATATGAAAATTGCTTGTAAACAAAAATCATCTTTATAAATTATTTGCATATCACAGCTCATAATTATCGTTTATATTTTTAAATATTAAAAACGTTAATTTATTTAGTGAATTGAATTATTATCATGTATTTCAGCTGTAGCGTTATAAAAAGTGTCAAAAGAAAATTGCTACTTTTGCTTTTTATTTTAGATAAATATTTGTTAACAGTTGACAAATATTCATTAACTAATAAATATTTATTAACAGTTAATAAATTGTACTTAACAAATTACTCATTAACTATTAATAAATATTTGTTAACTGTTAACAAGTATTTATCAACATTTAATAAATAATTTATTAACTGTTAATAAATATTTATTAAATTCTATGATGTTAAAAAATCATTTATTAACAGTTAATAACACTTATTAAATATAAAAAAATCCTTCTATCAGTGCAGTTCCTTATTAATGTTTCTTTTTTTATTGTATTTAATGCTTTTTTTTTCTTATAATGAGTTATAAAAAAAAAACTAACCATCACACCATCAGAAACTTTAAAAAAACTGACAGTCTTTTAATGTATTTGTTTTGAGTTTAAAAAAAATATTTTTGAGCGTCTAATTATTTATAAATAACAGATTAGAGTTTAACAATTTATGAAAAAGTATATATCTACGAAGTAGATACAATTAGTAGCTACATATACTTTTGCGGCGCGTATAATCTCTAATTTTTTGACAACACTGTACTATGACAACTACCTTAAACAAAAGTAAAAATAAATCAACAATGAGGATTAGAATTTTTACACTTGAAATTTTTGGCTGAAATTAATAAAAATAAATACTTGAAATTATTTGTTGAATTAGTCAAGTATATCTGAAATATGTAAGTTGTAGAGAAAAAAAACTGTTTTCGCCCGGGTTCGAACCGGGGACCTTCTGCGTGTTAGGCAGATGTGATAACCGACTACACCACGAAAACACAGTTGTGATGATAACTCAAATGATAGTTGATAATATTCATGTACACTTTTTTGTATTTTTAGTGTTTGTTTATGCTCATTTACAGTCAATTAGATATAGTTTTATTTTATTATGCTTTTTTTTCAATAATTCTAATCTCAATTTTTAAAATTTCATTCTGAATTTTAATATTTTAATTTATGTTAATATTTTATAAAACTGTGCAATTTAAAAACAAACGAATTTCTAGACATAAAATTATAAATTTTCCGCTTTTTTTTTCTTATAATAAATGAATAGATTTTAGAAAAAATCTATTAATTTTTACAGTTTGTGTTCAAATTTTTTTTTTTTTTGCTCCACCAATTTTATTTATAAACTAAAAAATCACTTAAATTTTCAATTTTCAACATTACATTATAAAACTAAAAAAAATGATTTAAAGGGTGTAATCCAAACTTATAAAGCTCTTAAAACTCTCGTCTAATATGTTGGTTTCTGTGGTGTAGTTGGTTATCACATCTGCCTAACACGCAGAAGGTCCTCAGTTCGAACCTGAGCAGAAACAACCTTTTGTTTTGTCAATTAATTTTTGAAATTTCTCCATTTATCTATAGCACTTTTTTTCTTACTGAATTTTAAAAATTAAAAAATTATGTAACAAAAACCAAAAAATTTTTAATAACAAAAAAAAAATAAAATCAACAGAAATCTTACAATTTTTTAGATTTTTATAACAATTAAAATACTAATAAAAAATTTAGTAAAAGAATTCCACATGTAGAAATTAAACTAAATTATGTGCAAATTTTGAAATGTATTTTCTTATAATACTGAAGTTAGCTGACAACTGTCAATTTTTTTAATTTTTATAACAAATTAATTTTAATAAAAAAAAAATATTTCCAAAAATTTTTACTAATAACTTTTTTTAATTTTTACGATTTAAACTTTTTAATTAATTTTTTTTTTATAATAATTTCATTGCTAAAAAATTATAGAAAAATTAATTTAGCATATATTTAATAATTTAAAAAATCTTAAAGCAAGAAAATTACCAAAAAAAAAATTAGAAAAAAAATTGACATGTAGAAATTTAAAAAAATTGAAAATGTAATTTCTTTTCAATTATTTTTTGGAATACATTTTTTTGTTAGATAAAATAAAAAAAATTGTAGAGTGACTGCTAACTTTAGTGTCATAAAAATTTTTAATATCTGTCATATTTTTTTTTATCATAATTGCTATAAAAATTTAAGATATTAAAGTCATGATATTAAAGTTAGCTGTCAGTTAAAAATTTTTTAATTTTAATTAACAAAAAAATTTATTTTTAAAAAATTTCATTTTTAATTTTTTTAAATTTCTGCATGTCAATTTTTTTTTCTAATTTTTTTTTGCTATAATTTATTTGTTATAAAATTCTTAAAATTATTAAATATATGTTAGATTAATTTTCATGAAATTGTCATGTCAGCTGATTTTAGTGTAATACAAACAAAAAAAGCAATTCTACCAACTCAATCAATTATAAATTGAAATATTGAAACCAACCATTATGTTAAGTACGATTGTTATGATAATAAAACGTTAACGCACAATAATGGCGGCGGTTGATGACGAGTATTTACATCACGTATCGTCAAATATAGTAAATAACAATTACCAACAAAATATTAAATGGATTCCATTGTCAGTATCACTTGTCGAGTATCCTCAAGGTCAGTATTATTTATTTATTGCTTGTTTCCATAAATTAATATCATAATAACAAACTAAAACTTACGGTCAATTATTGAGGTTATGGTACTGTCGACGTAGCGATAAATATTTTTATTTTCGATTTATCATCCCGCAAATATTTATCAATTAATTTATTTTAATTTTTATTTCCAGGAGATTCTTTAGGACTTGGGTTAGCCCTGATAAGTTTGATGCCATTAGCGTTAATAGTAGGATTTATCACTCTCATTGCTTTCCGACGTGATTTACATACGGTAGGTGAATGAACGCTTGTTTTTTGTTTAGTTTATGGTAAATATTAATTGTTAATTTAAAAAAATTTTTTTTTTTATAGATATGCTTTTTTATCGGAGTAATTGTCACGGATATTGTTGGTTTGTTTTTGAAATATACTATCAAAGAAGCAAGACCTATGAAACGTGATGTTGTTTATGTTGAATATGGAATGCCGTCGACACATTCGTTGTTGATGTGGTTTTTTGCAACTTATACTGCGTTATTTGTATGCTTGAGGTAATTATTTTTTATAATTTTCTGGATATTTTTTGAATAATTTAATTTTTAATTGAAGATTTGTTCTGAGTTAACAGAACAATCACTTAGCGAATGAATATGTGATCGAGATTTAATTAAATATATTGGAAAAATATAAAAAAAAATTTTTACTGGTAAATGATACCAAAGTTATTAAAAATTGATAGTTTTTTTTTTTTTTTAAATGAACCATAAAATTTTTTTTTTCCTTCTTTTTTTTATAATAGAAAAATTTTCATAAATTAACACCTAAATAATCATCTAATATTTTTTAAATATTTTATTTTATTTTATATTATTATAAAAGCAGTTTATTATCTAAAAAATAAAATGATAAACTGATTATAAATTTATCAGACTTGAATAATTTTGTATAAATAAATTATTAATTTCAATTTAATTAAAAAATAAAAATTTAATTAAGAATTTTAATTTAAATATAAAATTTTTAATTTTACGATAATATATTGATATTATACTTGCGATATTTTATATAAAAACAAATAATGGAATGTTAAAAATCTTAATAATAAAATTCTCTCAAAACACCTGTTCAAACAATACCTTTAATTGAAGATGTTTGGTATTAAAAGCAGAAATAATTCAATGATACTGAATTTAACGGTCATCTAATAATTTTTTAGATTTTTATAACAATTAGATTAAAATTAAAAAATTTCCACATGCAGAAATTTAAAAATAATTATTTGCGAATTAACAAAAAAATTTTTCTTTTAAAAGTTTCAAGAATCATAATAATTTATCATACATTATAGTTTTAAAAATTAGTTTATATTTTACTACCACTGTGTAATTAAAGCTAAAATTAATTAAATTAATTGATAATGGTAACACTATTATAACAATTTAATGAAACTAGCAACCTTGCAGTCACTATGTGATTGCCGTGACTTGTGAAATATAAATAATTAAAATTTTGCTTTGTTAAATAATGACTTTGGTTAAATTGCACTGTACTTTTTTAACTATTGACGTTTTTAAAGATATAAGCTCATCCTGATGTTACACTCATCAAGAGCTTTCATTTGAGTACCCACATGCATTTTTATATATTTTTCATATATTCATATATGTAAATATATAAATATATGAAAAATTGATGTGGGTACTCAAATGAAAGGTCTTGATGAGTGTAACATCGGGATGAGCTTATATCTTTAAAACTGTCAATGGTTCACAAGATATTCGTTAAAATGCCCTGTACTTTCTTAAATATTGACGTTTTTAAAGATATAAGTTCATCCCGGTGTTACACTCATCAAGAGCTTTCATTTAAGTACCCACATGCATTTTGATATATTTTTCATATATTCATATATATAAATATATAAATATATGAAAAATTTATGTGGGTACTCAAATGAAAGGTCTTGATGAGCGTAACATCGGGATGAGCTTATATCTTTAAAAATGTCAATAGTTCACAAGATACATAGTCATTTCTTAATTATATATCTAGAGATAGAGCATTTTCGAATGAAGCCTAAATACTTATCATCATAAATTGACTATTGGTGAGAATGATATAAAACCATGAAAAGGCACAGCTCCAGGTCAAAACTTTTCCAACGATGCCATATTTAACCATAAAAACCCATTTTATCATATAAATACACTTGCCACAAAATTTTGCTTATTCTCTTAATAATATAGATTATCAATATTTATTTACATTTTTATTTACAGAATGCATCAAAACAATAACAGTACAGTTGTAGAAAAATTTTGGAGATGGACAATCATCGGTGGCTGTGCAACAGTTGCCGTTCTAGTCTCATATAGTCGTATTTATTTGCAATACCATACAATATCACAAGTACTATGTGGTTTTGTTGTAGGAATTATAATGGGTGTTACATGGTTTTTTATAACTCATCTAGTCCTAGCGCCATTTTTTCCAATTATTGTGTCGTGGTAAGTCTCTCTAACATTAAAATATCATTAATTTCTATAATTATTTAAGATCGTTAATAATTTATAAAATTATTTTAAGGCGATTGTCTGAATTTTTATTGATACGTGATTCAACCCTGATACCAAATGTATTGTGGTTCGAGTATACGAACATAAGAACAGAGGCTAGAGCACGCTCAAGAAAACTAGTCTCTATGAAATCACAATGACGTCTGATGGTTGCCCAGTGGGCCGACAATAAATAAAGACACTTTTATTTATTTTAAAAAATTAGAGTTTTAATTTTTTCTTAATAATTGCAATTATTTGAGATTTTTTAAAAGTCTAAGTTAGAAGTTTTTTAAATCTATTGAAAATAGATTGAAATATTGTAAAGTTAAATATCTAATTTGTCATTTTTATAAGATTTTTGTTGACTATTAATGTTAAAATAATTTACTTAGGGAATTAAGTAATTGAAAATTATTTTTTTTGAGTTTTACTTTTTTAAGAAATTGCTTCCTAATTCAATTTAACTTTTAATCTTTTCATAGAAAAAATCATTGATAAAAAAATTAACTTAATTTCAGAGAAAAATTCTTGAATCAAGAATTTAATGTTAAAGAGTTTGATCGACTTAAATCAAATAAAAAAATAATTGAACTTGATTCAAGTATATTTTAATTGATTTAAGGATTTTTTAACTAGATTCAAGAGGATCAAACTCTTCAAAATAATATTTTTGGTTTAAGAATTTTTCTCTTAAATTAAATCAAATAAATTTTTTTTATCAGTCTATTGATTGTTTAATTGTTTAATTAATATTCTAGTTGTGATTTATTAAATTTGAACTATTAGAAAAAATAAAATATTTAATTTTAATTAAGAATTTATACATTCAATTAAAAAATAAAAAAAGTAAAACTCGAAATAATTATTTTTAAAATTTCCTAACATAAATTAAATGAAGCAATAATTACTTAATTATTTATAAAAAATATTTACGTGAATTAATTTAATTAAATAATGACTATTTATTGTTTAATAACGTGAATGAATTTTTTATATAATATTTTTTATTTTTTTAATCTACGATTTAATACATAATAATTATTGCTGATAATAATCGTAATAATAATAATAATAACAATAATACCTAGGATGTTCACATTAAATGTGAGTTAAAAGTATCAATAAATCAATAAAATACTAAGTATGTGTATGACTTTTCAATAAAGACAATCAATTAAATAAAGCTATATACTTTTTAAATGCTAATCAGTCAACAAAATTTTGAATTCAACTTTAATAAAATCAAAAATATCATCGGCAAGCAATCGTCCGCAGTCGATGAAAAATTTCGAGCTTCTTTTGTCTTTTATAAGGTAAACTTGCTCATATTTTTTAGTATTATCTGTTCTTATTGTCACGTGGACGTTGAATTGTTTCAAAGTTTCTTTCACTGAATCTGATACGTCTGTTAGAAAAATAAGTTTTTTTAGGGACGTACTTAGCACGCCTCCTTGGTATGTTACTCTTAAGTAAAACAATTGGTGATAGCATTCCAAAAATTTGTGCTCAATGTCTGATTTAAATGACATTTTCTTCCAAAAATCATTTATTACTATCGTTAAACCATAGCCGTTGGTTGGTGCAATGAGATGCTGCTCTTTTAAGTGCGACAACAATTCGGTAGCTATTCCATTCCATTTACATGATTTATGACCAATCGGACATTCCAAGTCGTTGTACCGGCAAGCTGACTCGTGATTTCTGCGGTTGTTGCTTTTTATAAGTTTATTACACCCATTGCTGTAATAAAAATATTTTATTTTTTTACGATATGGTTTTAACTAAATTGTTGCATTATAATCTTAAAAATACAATAAATGTTTAATGTATAACAATAGGTATTACAATTTATTTAACTGTGGGCGATTTTAATTTTTTTTTTTTAATTACTTACATCTGTAAAGTGTAAATAATTTTAATATTAGCTAAGTATAATTTTTAATTTTAATCATTGACATTAAAATAAAAATTGATTTAAAATTATAAAATAATATTTTGTAATTTTAAATTATAAAAATTTTTATGAAATGATAAAAGTTTTAAAATTTACTATAGTTAATATAATTATAATATTCAGAATTTTACTAATTAAGAATTATAAAATCTTAAAAATATTATTTGTGTACGGTTTGTCGGCTAATTTCGGCTGTATTCGTTTTTTCTGTTGCTAGGCAGATTTAATGACCCGAAAAAAAAAAAAAAAAAAAAAAAAAAAAAAAAAAAAAAAAACTAAAAATAATAATATCCAGTTTGAATTTTATATAACTTTGAGAGAAATAAATCATGGATGATAATCGTAGTCATAATTTGAGAGAAATATTTTTTTATAAAAAAAAGTAAAGTAAAATTTAATCAATTCAAAATATTAAGTAAAGTTTAATTTAATAAAAATTTATTTCAAATTTACAAATAAAGAATTTAATGAAAATTTAATTTTATATACAATTATAAAAGTTCAAATTTATACATTGATAGAAAAATTAACTTGATTCAAGAGAAAAAATCTGAAATTAAAGAAAAAATTTTTAATAATTTTATTGTTTTGAATCATGAAAAAATTTTTGAAACAAGTAAACTTTTTGCATGCTTCATAAACAATAAAATTCTTAAAAATAATTTTCTTGGATAAAAATTTTTTCTCTAATTAAATTAATTTTTTTATCAAAGTAAAAATTAAATTTTATATTGTAGAAAACTTGAAGAACTAGGTATAAGTGCAATTTTGAAAAAATATTTTTTAGTTCTAATTTAATAAATTAAAAAAAAATCAAAAAGTCAAAACCGATTTTTGTTCAAACTATAATTATCAACAACCTCAAAAAAATTTTTTTATCGAAACAACATATTTTTATAAATAATTTATAAAATTTTAAACAAACCTAAAATTCTTGCATGGCAACGCCAAAGAATTAACAAACTGTTCAAGATTTCTTTCGCGTTTTGAAATAGTTGGATTGCGACAATACGGACAATGTCGCAATTTACTAAAACAATCAGCGCACACTATTTTATTGCAGGTAATACAAGAAAATATTCTCCGCATCTGCAGAGACTCTAAACAAATTTTGCACAGACCGTCGGTTATTATTTTCTGACGCAGCCTATTGCCCACGACATTTTCTTCGTCGCTTATCGCTTCATCGTAGCCGTCACTTGTACCTGCAGAGAGCCAAAATTTAACTATGAGAATATAAAAGAACCAGACGCTTACTTAGTGACAATAAATTACTTACCCGTACAACTTATGGGTACAAAGGTATAAAAATTACAATGCTTTTTTCCGTACTCCTTTAAATTTGGGACCGATTGCAATTTCTTCAGCTCACATTTTTCATCCGGCGTTAATTGTGCCAGTGAATTATTTTTTTTAATCCCAGATTTTTTGAAAAACTAAAACACAATTAAAAACATTAAAATACAAATTAAAAAGTTTTATTTTTATTTTATTTATTCTTCTCATTACCGATATTAATTTTTCAAACATTTTTCGTTGAACAATTAAATTTTTATTAAAAAAAACTAAAGCGCACAGAGATGTTGACCCACCAGAGGACCTTTAAAAACTGACCAGTTTCATCTTGATCTTGCATGTTCCCGAAAATCCATAAGTTTAAAAAAATAAAAGGATCTTATTCTCTCCAAGGATTCATGTGTCAACGTCAGGTTAAAAACTTTCTCTAAAAATATTTCATGCCTTAGAAAAACTTAGTCTTCTTTCCAGGAAAACCATCATGACATTGAGGTATTTCGAAGGTCTTACCGTTTTAAAGGTCCGTGACTCATTCGATTTAAAACCTTTAAAAAAATACTACCAGAATCCTTTTATCTTTTTTCAATCCAAATTTTTCTCACTTATTCTCAATAAACTTCTTTTTTATATTAATCACTCACTAATTACCGTAAATAAATAAATAAAGGCTATTTAACCGTTAATAGAAATTTTTCCCGCTTTTTTTTTTGCGCACGCGTATTTGCATAATTCTAACATAGAAAACAATTAATTGTTTATTAAATTCTTGAATAATTATTTAAAAAATTTTTACTGAATTTTTTTTATTTCTTCTTTATTTTGGCATTTTTTTATAATTATGAAAATTAGCGAGAAAATTTTAAATTATGTTTTTTTCAAAGAAGAAATATTAATTTTTTTTCTGTATAAAATAGAAAATTATCTTTAAAATTGTTTGCTACAACGTAAAAATCATTTTTTGGGCTTAGTCATAACTTTAAACGCGGTTATCTCAAAAATGTTCTTGTATCGGCATTCTGCATTGACCGTACCATCGCCCTAGGGTGCTATTCATTCATTTCAAGCTTGCATTTACTTTTAATCAACAATAAGTTATTTAGTTATTCATAAAACTGGTGGGAGAAATGGGAATAAAGTCATTCATATTTGTGCTTGGTTTATTTAATGATAAACTGTTAATTTTTTAGATAATTTATCAGTCAAGTCAGTGGAAATTAGTCATTAAAATATGTGACGAATTAGATAAACAAGATCATACATTTTTTTAAATTATCGATATCGAAGCATCTCTACTTTTGTGTCAAGATAAATTTTTTTGAGAAAAAAAATTTTTTTTTCTTAATTAAGTTTAAATGTTCCCTTAAAATTTATTAGAATGTATATTTTGGTAAAAATTTTTCCTGAGTTTTCATGAAAAATTTTGATAATTTTTCAAATAAATTCATCAATTTAAAAAAAAATTATTTCTTCTCAATTTTTAATAATTACTAAGTTTTATAACGAAAAATAAAAAATTTAGAAGTTCTTATAAAATTTAATAAAATATTTATTAGTTTAATTTGATTTAAAAAAAATTTTTTTGTTAAGGAAGAGTATTAATATTAATTATAATAAACTTGCCATTGATTCTTCTGATCTTTTTTTTTTATAATCCTGTAAAATAAAACAAATATATCGCATTCTGACTTGAAAACTCTTCATGTTTGTGTTAAAGATTATGATATATTGCATTTAAATAAAATAAATAAATATACTCTAAATGAAAAGGTAATAAAATAATAAAACGATGAAAAATACTGGAGATTACTGGGGTCAATATTTTGATAATTTAATTCCATTGTACTTTTCATGAAAATTAATTTAATTTCTGCATCAAATTTCTATAAAATCCTAAATAAGTTTGACTTAACAAAAAAAAAGTTTTTTATAAGTTTTATAAATTTTGTCCAAGAATTTTTTACACTGCTTCTATAAAAATCTTAGAATTCAATTTTTTTATGAAAACTTTCATTAAATTTTTTTTTCTTAAACGATTTAATGAAAATCAATTGTTTTTGGATTTAAGGCTTTTTTTTTTTTTAATCAATGTTATTACTTATCACAGTGAAAAAAAGAATTTATAAATATTTGAGGTCATAAATTTCATTATGATGTAAATGACATTATTAATATTTTATATTTTCTAATGACACTGAAGTTGACAGACATAAGAAAATTTTTTTTTTACAATTTTACAGCAATGAAATCATTATAAAAAAAATTTAATAAAAAATTCTACATGTGAAAATAAAAAAAAAATATTAGGATAAATTTTTAAAAGTATTTTTATTAATGAAAATAAAGTTTGCCGACATTTAAAAATTTTTAGAAATTTTTTGTTGAAAAAATTTCAATTAAACAATTAAAAAAAAAAATTGTCATATGTAAAAAACTTGAAAAACTATAAGTGCAATTTTTTATAAAAATTTTTTTAGCTGTAATTCAATTAATAAAAAAAAATCAAAAATTTTTAGACGTCTCTGCTAACTTCAGTGTCATTTTTATTATTGTAATTGAGTTGTTATAAAAATTAAAAAAATTTACAGATTTCAGCTAACTTAATGACATTAAAGTTAGCAGTTACTTGACTATTTTTTAATTTTATTTAACAAACGAATTGATTTCATGAAATTATTTAAAAAAAAAATTGCATTTTTAATTTTTTAAAATTTCTACATGTCACCTTTTTCTTCTAATTTCTCTTTGCACTAATTTATTTCTTAAAAAAAATTCTATGCCAACTTAAGTATCACCATTTTATAAATAAAATAATAAAACAAATTTCTTATTATTTCTTCTTAAAAATTTATTATCATAAACTTCAATAATTAAAAATAAATAAATTTATAAACTTTTAAAAATTTGCATATTTATAAGTAAAGGTTGGCCACATTTACCTCAGATCTAATTCAACCACCAGCGCTGACGGTCACCTTTTAAAATAATAGTAATCGATATTGATAAGTTATTATGTGTAAAACTCGAGTGCTTGGCGAATAAATGAATTTGTTAATAAATAATTAGTCTATATTTAAAATAAACATCTTCTTGATCAAAACAATTAGTGAATTAAACATAAAATGGATTTCAATGTGAAGAAACTGATGAAAGAAGGAGTGAGAACTGCATTCAATCGCGTTGTCCAGGTAATAATTGTGTCAATCATCTTTATCTTAGCAATTGTTTAAAAAATTAATTTTTCTTACTACTTCTCATTATAATTAAAACTAATAAAAATTTTTTTGATAGTTTATTAATTATTGTGAAAGAAGAAAAAAATAAAATATCGATTATCATTAAAATTAATTCACAAATTTTTAAATATTTTCAAAGATGGCAGCACTGTGATCTTGAATCTTGAAATAATATTTTTTTTTTTTTATTATAATTTCCATAATTATTAATCAACACTAGCGCCACTGTTGACGGACGGTATTGAAAATCTATCATTATATTTTACTGTTATTGTTATTCGGTGTGTTTCATAGCTTAGAGATTAGTCAGCCTCAGCCAATGAGTTTGAATAAATAAACATTAAATTGTTAGTAATTAAATTTATACTGTCAAAATGGATTTTAATGTTAAAAAATTAGTTAAAGATGCTGGTGCTGCGCTAAGTCGTGTTGTCCAGGTATTTTATTATTATTTACATTTTTTTATGATGAAATTATTATTTTTATGACTTATTAACGTATCATTTATGTTTCTAGGGCTTCGTGTTATTTCATTTTTTTTTCATTATTATTATTATTATTATTATTATTATTGTTAATATTAATATCAATATTAATATTCTTATTATTATTTCACTGTGATTAATATTATTTATATAATTTATTTTTCTTAAGGTTAACTATAATTATAAGATAACTTATTTTTTGTAATAAGGTTAAGATAAATTGACCCCATACTATGATAATCATCATAATGAAATTTAATTGCTGTCACTATTGTTAGCTTTTTTTATAAAATCTTTAGAAATGTTTGAATAAATTTGTGATAAGCAATTTGACAGCTTAATAATTACTAGAAAAATTTTTTTAAATTTTGTATGATCAATTAAAAGATTAAAAGACATTTTTATTATTTAATGTCTTCTCTGTAATTTTTTTTATAATTGGAATTAACATATCAAAAATTTGTATTGTCATTTATGTCATATCGTAAAATAGTAGAATAAGAATAGAATTTAATAATTTAAACAAAATGCTCTAAATTTCCTCATTAAAATTAATTATTTAAAATTAAGGTTTACTCTAAAAAAAAAATACTAGAATAGTATTTTTTAAAGTAAAATTAGTATTACTATAAAAAGATATATAGATAGCCGTCAAAAAATTTATTTAATAAAAATATTTATTTCAATTTTGTCATTAACTAAAAAAAAAATCTAATATTGAAGATTATAAACACCCGGCAATTTTTTAACTTTTTAAAAATTTATTAAAGTATTTAAAAAATCAAAAATTTTGTCTTCTATTAAAGTTTTAAAACTTACAAAAATATTTTTAGTACCTTAAATTTTCACATCTAATGTTTTAAATTTAGCTGTGAGTAAAACGTAATTCAAATAATTACTCTTGCTAATTAGATCAATTAAGAGTACAGTAATATTCAAGTTAAAACATGAATATTCTATTTTAATTACTGAAGATATTTTAACATCTATGACACATTATTTCATGCAATTATCTTGCAAAATTTCATTATCTCTAAGAAAGTTTTGCTTTTTTATCAACATTAACATTATGACTCCAGTTATTTAATACATTAGTATGCGTAAGTTAAAATTACTTGTAAACTATTGATTTTACGTAAAAGTTCATTCTGACCTTTCTGATAGAAAATTTTTTCCTCTATAAAAAAGTTTCTATTGACTTTTTGCACAAGTTCTATAGTTTCAAAGATATTATAAAACTTTACTCATTCATAATAAATTGCAACACGTATTCTCTCTAAATTATATATTATTGTACTCATTAACTTTTAAATTTAATGAAATTTTGATTTCAAACTCTCAAAATATAATAAATGTTATGATCTATTTTTTTAATCAGTTAACAGAAGAAACACTCGGGACGTCAGAAAAAACGGAGCTTGATGCACACTTTGAGCATTTATCAGAACGTGCTAATACTACTAAGATGTGGACCGAAAAAATTCTACGTAATATGGAAGCCATGTTAACACCAAATCCTGGTAATTATAATTCTATATATTTTTTTTTTATTTTTAATTTTCCTTTATTAAGGGGATATTCTGGTCTAGAGGCATGAAATTTCAGGTAATTTTTGAAGCACCGTAAAAAAAAGGCAATTAATATTTTTACTATATATTTTTTTATAAGTTATTTATTAACATTATAAGAATACATAAAGAAATAAAAAAATAAAAAAAGTTGAAAATTCAAAAAATTAGCAACTGATGAAGTGGGAGGGGGGGGGGTCTCAAAAAATTGGCACGTGACTATACCCACAATTCCAACCCTCCTAGCAATCGGAAATAAAAAAATCAAAAAAATCATTAATCTAGAGTAATGTCGCTATATTTGTAACTATGGTTATCCCCAAATTTCAATTTTTACTATTTTTAAAAAATTCGAAAAAGTAATTTTTTTTTTTTTTTTTTTTCTTCAGGCAGTCGCCATTTTGTGAATTTTTTTTTTTTTCAACTTTTCCGTAGTTATAGTCACGTGCCAATTTTTTGAATTTTTAACTTTTTTTATTTTTTTTCTGTATTCTTATAATGTTAATCAATCACTTATAAAAATATTGATTGCCTTTTTTTTACGGCACTCCAAAAATTACCTGAAATTTCATGCTTCTAGAACAGAATACCCCCTTAAGACTCAACAGCCATACTAAAGATTTTAAACATATCCAACATCGTAACTAATGTTACATTTTTTAATAATCTAGGTAACAGAATCGAAGATTTCTTTTACGAAAAAATTGACAAGAAGAAACCAAATCGTTTGAGTAATTTGGAGTACGTTGGTATCGATATGATTGAAGCGGGGAATGAATTCGGTTCTGGCGTGGCTTATGGTAAATACTACATCCAACTATTAATTTTTATTATCAACACTTCCTAATAATTTTATCTGCTTTTAGGCAGTGCTTTAATAAAAGTTGGCCAGTGCCAGCAGAAATTGGGTCAAATAGAGCGTGATTTTATTGGAACGGCGGCTAATTGTTATATTCAACCACTCAGAAAATTTCTTGAAGGAGAAATGAAGACCGTCAGCAAAGAAATGCATATTTTAGAATCCAAAAGGTTTATTTATAAAAATTTACTTGGTTTAAAAATTATTATCCAGTACTGAAAGTTTTTTTATTTTAGGCTTGACTTGGATGCTTGTAAAAATCGTGTGAGAAAAGCTAGAAGTATGCTCGGACAACAGAGTGTAAGTTAATAGATTATATTAAATAATTTTTATTAAATTATATTGTAATAAAAAAAAAAAAAATTGTTTTTTAATGCTGCATTAAATAGGACTCTGGTGTATCACCAGAAGTTTTACTTGATCAGGTATTACAGTTATTTATCTTTAAGTTTAGAATTTAAAATTCGAGTAGATAATTTTTTTTTTTAAGTAAAAGGGCTGGTAAATTTTTTGAGGTTTTGATTTTTAATTTTTAAAAATGATCAAAAATTTTTTTGTTAATACATTTAAACTATAAAATGAAAAATAATAATATTATTATTAAAGTAATAATTATATGAGAATAAATTAAGATTTTAAATTTTAACTAATCAAAGCATTAAGGGGGATAGCCACTGTGAGGATCGAAAAAATAGGTGATTTTCGGGAATTTTTTTGACTGGGATAATACAGGAATTTGGGGATCAGGTTTTTTTTTTTGTTTTATAAAGTATACATTGAAAATCATTCTTCTAAATTTTGATTGAAAAATATCATGTTGTTACAAAGTTATAAGCATTGTTGTGGAGCACCAAAAAATTTCCCCCACCACGGTGAGATCTCTACCTCAAAAACGGATTATCTAAAACAAAAAAATAGTCATTTGACACGCTGTCACAAAAATGACTATAACTCGAAAAATATTCGCAATTTTCATATGAAACTCTAGATACATATTTTTGAATATATAAACTTTGATTTAATAAAAAAAAAATTTTTTTTTTTTTAATTTCACAGTGGCTATCCCCCTTAATAAAATTTATTGAAAATTAAACTCTAATTAATAAAAATTGAAGACCGTATTGCTTCTAATTATCTAAATTATTACAAAAAATTTACTTAGATATAAAAAATAATTGTTTAGTTTCACGCTCGCAATACTTCAACCATAAAAATGATATTTATATATTTTTTTCTTAAAGTTAATTGAAAATAGAAAAATTTTTTAAATTTTTTGAAAAAACTAAAAAATTATGTATAGAATATTAATAATAATAATAATTAAAATTTTTAAAACCAAAAGGCAGAGAGGGAGTTGAGAGTTGCGCAGTCAGAGTTCGATAGACAAGCTGAGATAACGAAATTACTATTAGAAGGAGTCGCAAGCTCGCAAGCTGGACATTTACGTTGTCTCCATGAGTTTGTGGAAGCTCAAGCCCGTCATTATGCTCAATGTCATGCAATAATGCAAGAGTTGCAACGTGACTTAGCAGGGTAAGTTAATCACAATCTTTATTTTTAAAAATATATTAAAATAATTAATAAATTAATAACAAAGCATTTTTTAGACTTCATTAAAGCATTTGACACACGTAGAAAATGTATTTATTTATTTATTTTTTTTACAAGCTATCCAACTCTCGATTGGTGATTTAAGTGAGTAATGATTTGCTAATGCATCCTAATTTGTTAGTCAAAAACGTACTTGTAATTGGAAGAGATGCTTAGCGTCATTACTCATTTTTGGCAATCAAATTAAAAAATTAGCTTGATCTAATCCTAAATTGGTTTATGTATATAAGAGCTTTTGTAGTAATTTTAATGCCTGTTATTTTTCTGCTTAAACCTTTTTATTAAAATAAATTTTTAAAGTAAGTTTGTTATAAATATCCAATGGAATATCCACACATTTGTGGGCTTACAGGGCACGTCAACCAAGTCCTCTTCTAAGAGTCAACAGTGAAGATGTCATTGAATTAACTCCTTCATCAACAAATACACAAAACTCACCTAGCCATCAGACATCTAACTATGTAACAGCGACTTTTGAAACAAACGATACTTCAAAAGTATAAAAAATAATTTTGTTTTTATCTTATTCTAACTCTGACATTTTAATTGAAACTTATCCACTCGTCTATTAATGAATTTTAATCTCAATTATTGAAACTAATTATTTTATTTGTGAGTCAATAGTCAATTATTCTATCAACGCAATTTATGGTGAATAGAATTTTAATGAATAATTAAATATTTTAAACAGAGCTAATAATATTATTTATTTATTAAGCGCTAATATAGGCTTTAATATTCCGTCGTTGTTATTGTTATTTAATTATTAAAACATTATAATAAATATTAATTATATCAATACATTTATTAATTAATTAAGCTTATTAGTTTTAATAAATATCCTTTAGATATAATGGTGTTGGACTATGCATGTTTGTTGTTAATAAATATTTTTCCTTTTACTCTGTGCTTTAATTGAAGTCTAAAAAATTTTTTATCATTTTTTTAATTTATATTTTGTAAAAATTTTTTCTTACCTTATAAAGCCTAAAAATTCTCCTGTTAATTTATCCAAAATGTGTAATTTTTTTTTACTTATTTATTTTCTTCCTAGAACTAATCAACAGAATACAGAACCGGTAAATAATAGTGATCAAGAAAAAGCCCGCGTTGTTTGTGATTACGAACCACGAGATCCAAGTGAGCTAAATCTCATGAAAGATGAGGTAAATAAATTTGAGATTTAACGCCTGAATTTTTTTATACTCATTTTTTTTACTTTACACTGTATGTTAATTTTTATATTAAAAACAAATATTTACAGCAATTAAAAACTGTAAACTATTATCAATTAACGATCAATGCATTAATTTATGAATTACTCATTAAAATTTACATTAGTTTTTTACACTTGAATACATAATTAAAAGCAATATTTTTTTTACTTCTTTTTAAAATTATAAGTCTAGTAATTAAAATAAATAACAATGGTTTTATTGGCGTTAAATACTTACACTCAATAGAATATATCTTTTTTACTTGTAAATTTTATTATTAAACTTTGTTTAACTGTAAAATTATTTTATTGAATACATATTTATATATATTATATGCATGTATTTTTATTTTTAAGCCAATAAATATTGTACTTTAAGTTTGCTTGGATATTTTTATTTTTTGTTATTGTTGTTAGTATAGATGTATATTATTATCGGAGGAGTATATTTTGTAAGTAGATTGAATTTTATTTATTTTTTACCTCCAATTTTTTTTTCGCATATTTAGGCTAAGTAATAAAATTATTTCTTTAAATTTATCTTGAATTTAAGATTTTAAAATCATTTTTTATCTTTTTTCTTTAATTTTAAATTAGAAAAAATGAACTTTCTTGAAAAAAAATTTTTTTTAGTCAGCTGACAAAATTTATTTACAAAGATCGTAAAAAAAAGTTTGTTGAAAAATTTTATTTATTTTTTTAAGCAATAAAAAAATTTTAATTTTAACTTTTTAATGAATAATTTTTTTTTATTGTAAAAAATTCAGATAAAAAATTCAATAGTTTTAATTTTTATCCACACCAAAATATTTTTAAAAATTTTATCTGCAAATCTATAAAAATTTTTTTCTGCATGAAATTTTAGTGTGCATATTTTTGAAAAATTGCCAACTGAATTGTAAAATTTACACTAAATTAATTTAGTAAATATTCAACAATTTTTTAGGTAATATGTGTAACATCTATCCCAGGAGATGAAGATTATGTTATGGGATACCGAGGCTTGCAACGTGGAAAAGTTCCTAAAGCATATCTTGAAATAATATCATTTAACATGTTTAATTAATATCTCATATTATTATTATCATTTTAAAAGTTCAAACATTCCTCTAGAAATTATTAAAACAATAACCTTATATGTTCAATGAATAACGTAAGGCCTAAAGTACCAAATATAAAGCAAATTCCATCGCAATATATTTTTGTCTCGTAATATATTGTAAATAATAATTACAGCTAAATATCTTCTATCAGTAAATATATTTGTTGACTAATGTATTTAAATTATTAAAAGTTGTATCAAATAATTTAAATCGTTTTTTAAAATTCTACATGTCTAAATCAATATTTACAAAAAAATTTATCGAATTCTTTATTGTTAAAAAAATCTTAAACTTTCTGAATATAAATTTTTCCAAAATAAGTCTTTTTGACTTTTCCCTGAAGTTAAAAATAAAAAAATACATTTAAAGCTTGGAAAATTTTGAACTATAATAAAATTTTTTTTAAACATAATTTTTGGCTAAACTATTGAAAATGCAGAACATAAACTTTAACAAAATGTTTTGTAGAAAATTAAAGAGTTTAAATTTTTAGAAAAAACGCTTAGGATTATTGAAATGTTGCTATGTAAATTTATAAAAAAATTTGTTGTAGAATAAGCTGTTTTTTTTATTAAAATTCTTGAAAATTTAAAAACAAATAGAACAAAAATAAATATATATATTATTATTTTAAAAGTATAAAAATAAATTGTAATAATAAAAGACCAGAATAATAATTAATAAATGAAGCTGATGAATCAACATCCGGTATTTTATTGTCTTCTATTTGTGTCTTGGTGAAGGCAAGGTTGATGGCTCGCATCAGTGGATACTCTGTCCCGAGTAATGGATCTAAATAGTCTGTGTGCAATGACTTGCAGTCACCTCGAAAATCATCAGTGTCGATACTCCATACCATTACACCGCCTAAGCTCATTTGTTTTACATATTCAATCTGAAAATTAAAAAATTTTAATTATTAATAAAATATTTAAATTGAAAAAAGTCAGAGCAATCTTTAATTTTTATTCAAAAGATTCGAACTCGAAGATTATTGAAAAAATAATAAGATTTTTCAAAGAAGAAATTTTTAAAAGTTTTAATGGAAATAAATTCGGAACTGTTTTTAAATTTATTTTTGAAAAGGTAAAATTGTAACAAAACAATTATAAAAAATACTAGCAACCATGCACTATGTGACTGCCGTGACTTGTGAACCATCAGTAAATAAAATTTTCCTTTATTAAATAATGATTTTTGTTAAATTGCACTGTACTTTTTAAACTACTGACATTTTTAAAAATATAAACTCATCTCGATGTTACACTCATTAAGAGCTTTCATTTGAGTACCCACATGCATTTTGATATATTTTTCATATATATATATATATATATATATAAATATATGAAAAATTGATGTGGGTACTCAAATGAAAGGTCTTGATGAGTGTAATATCGGGATGAGCTTATATCTTTAAAAATTTCAATAGTTCACAAGATAAAAGATCATTTCTTAATTATGTATCTAGAGATAGAGCATTTTCGAATGCAACGTAAATACTTATCATAAATTGATTATTGGCTAATTCTTTTAGTAATATAGATTAAAGGAAAAATTTTACATGAAGAAATTAAAAAAAAAAAAACTGTATTCAATTGTAGAAAGAAATTTTTTCAATACTCTAAGAGAAAAAATTTATTTTGAAAAAAATAAGCATTGTTGTAGCAAAAAATTAATTCGTTCAAAATTTTAAACAGTTTCATTTCTTAGCTGCAGAAATACAAATTTTTCTTACAATAGATTTGGAAAAATCAATTTTAGATAAAAATTTACAAGTTGTCTACCTAAAATATTTTTTTTCCAAAACAAAAAAACTTTTTTTCAACAAGAAATTTACTGTAAGAAAAATTTTTATTTCTTCAACTAAGAAATAAAATTGTTTAAAATTTTCAACAAATTAATTTCTTATTAGAACATTGCTCATTTTTTTTTTTCTAAATAAATTTTTTTTCTCTCACTGTAGTAATTTCAATTTTTTCCAATTAGCATGAAATATCCCAATTATGGCAAAAAAATATATACAAATTTAGAAACTAAAAAATTCTTTAATCTTTTGTTAATAAAATTGTAAATAGTTGTAAATTAGAAATCAAAATTAGTACTAGGAGAAGATATTATACCAAGAAGAAGTGAAGCTACATTTTTAATCTTGCCAGTCAAAAAAATAATTCTAAAATATCTATTTCAATTAAGAATATAAAATATAATCCCTGATTAAAAAAAAATTCAAAAGTATTGAAAGTAACGAAATTTGAATTCTTCTTAATAATTCTGATTAATTTTTATGAACAGTGAAAAATTTTGCGTTAAAAAAATTTGTGTTAAATATTTAATTCAACACTTTTTTGTGTTGATTTAAGAAAATTAATCCAAACAAGTGTTAAATATTTAACACAAAATTTTTTACTGTATACTTCTTAATTTCTTCTTCACTTATGAAGAATTGAAATTGTAAATTATTTTTAATTCTTTTTTTTAACCAAGGACATAAACCATAAATACCTTTTTCATAAAACTTTTGGGGTTGTCATAAACAACAACCTTATCATCATGAACAGCATAAGCAGTGTTAGTATCATCATCCCAGCCAGTTCTCCAACTCATTGGATTGACAATTAACTCCTTGCAAATTTCGTTGTAGCCCATGAACCCATCTTCTCGAGTAAAATTCCCCTGGAACCCAGTGGCCAAAGCAGCGGCGCCCATCGGGCTCTGAGTGCCGTTCAAAACACTAGTGGTAATAAAAGTACGTCCGTACATCGGTAACCCCAGGACTAGTTTATCTGCTGGAGCTCCTAATTGTAATAAATAATCAATCGTAGATTCAACGCAAAGATTGTCATTGCTTAAACATTTCAAGGGTGCGTTGGCGCCCACTTTTTTGTCCCAAGCTCCGTGGTAGTCGTAAGCCATAACATGAATCAAGTCCAGATATTTCGATATTTCTGACACATTGTAAGCTGTGTCAATCGTCGCTTTATCGGCACTAATTGCTGCGGTTAATAATAAATTACGCGGCTTCAATTCCTGGCTCAATTCTTCGACTAGGCTCACAAAGTTTTTCCTGTCATACGGCGCCCCGCCGCGTTTTCCTGGGAATTCCCAATCTAAGTCAAGACCATCGAAGTTGTAAGTTCTGAAATAAGTTTTTTAATTATTTTTATTTCTGCCTGATTTTGAGGTACTTAATTTTTAACTTACGTTAGGAAGTTTATGACACTGGTGATAAATACATTTCGGCGCGTTGGTGAAGATGCTAAAGCTGAATAATTTGCACTGGCTTCATTCCATCCGCCGATTGCCAGCGTTACTTTCAATCCTGGACTTGTTCTTCGGAGTTCTGTTATTTTTTTATAAGAACCTTTACCTGTAAGTTATTACAATGGTTAATTGGCTTATTGTACTGGAACAGTAATTGATATTGATGTATAATTTTAGATGCTCAGGTTAGTAATTTAGTCATTATCGTTAATATAATTATCTTAATTATTTAAATTTTTATAAAAAATTGTTATGAAAATTTAATTAAAAAAATTATTATTATTTATTAAATTTATTTAAAAAATTCCACATTAAAATAATTATTGAATATCTCTTACAATTATACTGATGAATTTTTTTCATTATTAGATAAATATAAATTTCATGTAATAAATTTTTCAAAACTTTTTTTTCTATACTTTTCTTCTTATTTTTATAATCAATTTTTGTTATAAAAATAACGAATTATTAAAAATCTATGAAATTTTAAGTATCAGATAGGGTAAATGCACCAGTTGTTGACCGGTCACCAATTAGTTGACCGATGTATAAAAAAGTTAATTAATTAATATTTTACAAGGGTTTTTTTTTTCTTAAAGGATTAAAATAAAAAAATATAGCTTTAAAAAAATATTCAGAGTTTGTTTACAACGCAACCAGCCATAAAGCGGTCAAAAATAACTACCGTACAATTGGAGA
>CAJNRD030001120.1:5393016-5430191 GCA_905319865.3 Cotesia congregata | reverse complement strand
TAATTTTTTTTAGTGAACGGTTATATCAAAGAATGAATTATTAGAAGAAAAAATTGCTAAGCAATTAAAAAAATAAAAACGAGTTACAAGCTAGTAAAAAAGCTTTAATTGAAAGAAAGAAGGAGAAGAATAAAAAAATTTCAAGTGCATCAGAAGAATTATCGTCATCAAAATGAATTTGTGACCTAAAGAAATGTGACTTTTTGTTAATTATTGCTATTATTTATATTATTTTATGAAAAAGTACGATTTAAAATTATATTGTATGTTTAGTTTTGTTAAAGATGTCGTTAATACTTCAAAAGTACTCTATAAATTTAATTACATACATGTAGTTTACAAAATTACTTATAATTATTTGAGCGGTGAATTAATTGGAGAACGGTCGGTCATTTATTGGGTTTCTTCGTTTAATTATATTAATATAATTTTGTTAATTTTTATTATAAATAGTTATTAATTATTATTAATTAAGTATTTAACTTTAATAAAATCCAATACAAATTGTTTTTAGTCGATTAATAGATTTTTTATAGCTTAGTACAGAAAAAAAAAACCTTAATCGGTCAATAATTGGTGCATTTACCCTAATTTTTTTTTATTTTAAATAATTATTACAATTGAAAAAAAACTTTTTGAATTTTTTTTATGATACTGAAATTAGCAGACATTTGTCAATTTTTTGGATTTTTATGTCAAATCAACAATTATAAAAAAATTTTAATAAAAAAAATTACGAGTGCAAATTTTTAAAAATATTATTATTCATAATTATTGATTTGTTATAAAAATTCAAAGAATTTTCAGATGTATGCTAATTTCGGTATCATAAAAATCCAAAGATTAAATAAACTGATTTTTCTATTAATTTTTTTATTATAAAAATAGACATCAATAAAATTAGTTCGTTAATTTTTTTATATTCGATTTTCAAGTGATTTTAATATAAAGTTTTCAATTTTAATTAAGTGCATTAAGTGTTTTTGAATACTTTATTCTGTTAAGAAGATAAAAATTGTAAAACGAATCCAAACTAGTTTTTTTTTTACATGTGTTAAAATAATATTGAAAAATAATAAATAAGAAAATTATTTTGAAAATAATGAAGAAGAAATTTTACCACTTCATTCTGGACAGTGAAATTATTTAAAATAGTTTTTTTGAATCAAGATTTCTTTTTGAAATTTCTGTTAATTGTTCTATAAATGCATTTTTAATTTAAATATTTCTAAATTTTTATAAGGAATAAATTCTCGCATCTGTAAAAATTGTAAAAATATTATAAAAATTAACGCCTGTAAAGAAAAAAAGAATAAATCGTTTTTTATTAAAAAAACTTTTTTTGTAAGAATTGTATATAAAACTTAACTCTACTTTCCTTCATTTCACAGTTAAATGATGTGAAATATCCTACCTATACACATTGTCTCCATCTATGAGTAAAAAAACTTTTAATTAAATTTAATTGTAGTTTACATAATGCTTACATTGTCCCTAATTTAAGAAACTGACTAAAAAGTATTGGAAGTAATGAAAATTTGAATTATTTACAATACTTCTGAATATTTTAAAAACTTTTGAATTTCTTTTTTAGGAAAATTGACATCGTAAATCATATTGAATTATTTTTTATAACAAAGGGTAAATTTCTTCTATTTTTCGCATTTACTTCAAATTGAAGTCTTTTATAAGTACAATAAAAAAAAATTGTTTTTAAAATTACAAAATTTAGTTTAAATATTATAGCAAGATAAACTTTCTAAATTAATGATAAGAATAATAATTTTGTCGCAAGTTCTACATTACACTTGGAGAAACTCTTTATAGTTTAAGTTTATCTTATTTTCATCAAAAACTACGGTAAATTTATTTACTGCATTAAACATTTCTTAAAGTTAATTTTTTGTACAAGAAAATTATTAAAAAAAAAAAATTTACAAAAATTTTCTTTCTGTAAATTTTTATTTTTTATTAATTTATGCGTTAAAAAAAAGTACACAAAAATTACCATAATTTTCTTCCAAGTCAGCCCAAGGATCCAAACTCCTGATAGTCCACGAGGTTGCATTCAACCCAGCGAATGAGTAAATAATATGAGTGCAATGTTCAGGATGTAAATTGTCTAATTGGAATTGACCTTTACCAGGACGATATTGCGCCCAAGACGCTAGATAACAAGCAACAATCTTGTCGTGTCTCGGCCTGGAAGATTCTATAAAAAATATAAAAAAAGCCAGTGAAAAATTGAGAGGAAAAAAACTTTATTGCAAAAATTGACAAACACTTAAAATAAAAGGAAATTTTTATTAATATTTCTATCAATAGATAGAAAGTCTAACATTTAAAGGTCAATGAAATTTTTACATACCTCGAATCGCTACTGAAGAAACAATCGCACACAGAATGATGACAAGTCGATACATTTTCAATGACTGTTTGTTTTCTTAACGAATAAATCACCGGATGCGATAAATAGAAAATTTATTTGATAAGTAATATTGATTTTTAAATATTTGTCGCACTTGACTCACACAGCCACTGACTTAACAGAACTAAAGAGTATATCAGTCTTAATCATAAAAATTCTTAATTTATATTTTTATCACATGTGAGGATTTATTTTTATCATTGAGAAGAAATTTTCATGTTAATAAACATCTACGAACTTATTTTCATTGGCGTTGTGATGAGTTGTGTATAAATTTTACGGGATAACGGAGTTCAGTAGACTCAACTCACGATAATGAATTGAATTGACTGTTCCTGAGAAGAGAAGAGGGAGAAAGACCTGTTATGCTGGGGAAAAAAAAAAAAATGTTACGTTCAGTACTTTCTCTTTTCAAAATATCCTTGGCGAAGTTGTTTACTTGGATTTTAAAAAAGTATTAATCGTTTTTTGGAAATATTAGAAGATTTTTGAGGATTAAAATTTGGTGATAAATTTATGTAACAATTGAGAGCAATTGGTTTTTATTTATTGAAACTTCCGCTGGTTTAGATAAACAGACCCTCTCTGCTACGTGTTAAGTATTTAGGGCAGCTTTTAGAAATTTTAATCGCAAGATAAAAGTGTTGAAATATTAAATTTACTTTGCAAAATGAAAAAAGAGTTTTGAGCGGAAAATTTGACTGATCAAAAATTTACATGATACAATTAATAATATTTTAACCCAAGAAAATTATTTTGAAGAGCTTAACTGTCTTAAATAAAGCAGAAAAATTCTTGAAAGTCAAATTTACCTAAACTAAGAACAATTTTTGAGTGCAAGAATTTTTTTACTCAAGATTTTATTTTTTGAATCAACTTCGCAAAACATCGAGTAGGAAGTAGAAGAAGCCCCAATTTATGGATCTGGGATTCGCGATTAATCCAAAGTGAATATTGAATATTATTATGAGTTATTTTATTGAAATTGTTTCTCAAACTTTAAACGCAATTTTCTCGAAACTACTTTTTTTGAAGTGGTTAACATGATATCTCAAGTTCTACCCCACCGATTCCTTTGAAATTTAGTGAGAATCTGCTTTATATATCTCTCTATCACGTCTGCCTGAGAGAAACATGTCGGAAAAGCATTATTAGGGGCGTTAGTACAGTCCATTGGATTCGTTTGTTCATTATTTATTAATTTAGAATAATTAAGTACGCCAACTTGTATAAACAATACTACGATTAATTATCCAAATATAATTAATATACAAGGTAAAAGCGCTGGGGAATAAGACCGAGAACGAATCCGGGGTCAGCAGGATGTATGCGATCTTTACTTGATCAATGCTCAACGAGAACTACTTTTCTAAGTACTCTAAGTACTTCTTCACTCAAAAATATTTCGACAGCCCTCATTGTCTGTCGATATGTTTAACTGTATACTTTTTACTTTTATCCTGTGACCTCGGCTACGTTTGGTGACCATTGTCACTCCGGACTCAAGCCCATCGCCATAACCATAAAAATTATAATCGGCTTAAGTTATAAAAATTATTAAATATTCTATGCTTTACAATTTTGCTTAAAGCTAACAGACAAACTAAAATATTGGGAATTTCCTATCTCTGGGAAAACCCAGCTCGATATTATCTCCGACACGGCCAACCTGACGATTACACGTCCTCGGGTGCATCTCTAAATATTTTACTACAAGCCATGTCATATTTTTTTTTTTTTTTTTTTTGAAGAAATAACTTTTCCTTGTTCAGAGGCTAATTCAAGTGACAAAAACTTTCGACTATCAAATCTAATAAAATTAGTTTTCTTGAGGATATCTTTTCAAAATTTCTATGATTGTCTATTCCAGCGATAACATGCAAGCTATATTCACCACCACCCCAGGTATAGACCCTTAGCACTCACAATGGTCTGCAACTGTATACTTCATACAGCAAAACTGTGTACCCACATAGTAATCCAACTATGTACACCTCAAGCCCCCGCCACATTGTCAAACCCATATGACACATGTAGTGCAGCTTAAAACCATCTCTGGCCCCCGCCACTTCACCAGCTGCCCTTCGCGCCCTGACAATTTTGACAAGCAAAATTGATTCAAACTACTCCGAGTTTGCAGTTGCGACTACAGACTGGCGCAAGTAGTGCGGCCAACAACTTCTTTGGTCCCCGCCACTTCACCAACTGGCCTATCGTACTCTAGCCAAATCACTCTAGATTTGCTTGTACGACCTACAGCTTGGAGCAAGTGGTGCGACCTCCAGAAAAATCTTTTCTTATTATATTGCCACCACATCATCTACTGCCCATCATACTCTGGCCAAACCAACCTTGATTTGCCATTATGACCTACAGCCTAATGCAAGTGGTGCAACTTTCAACAACTACCATTAGTGCCTAGTCTTCCCCCGGTGGTTTCTGACTCTGTCTCAGAGTCCTTCTGAAAAACTTCATGCTCATCGCTTTCATTATCATCTAATAAACCCAATTCAATAGGAATATGAAATTCAGGCATTTTTCTCAAGCTTTCATAACAATATTTATATGTTCTACTACCTGTTAAAGAATTTAAAGCATAACGATTACTGTCGAGAATTTCGATCACCACAAATGGACCTCTGAACTTCGGATCAAGCTTTGTTTGGTTTCTTTCTTCATTTTTAATTAATAGAAAATCTTTTACTTTAAATTGAACTATATTTTCTTTATTCTGATCAAATCTAAACTTATCATATTTTGCATTAACTTCTGTGTTATCAATCGCTTCTTATCGTACGTCAGAGATATCAATTTCTTTATCGTTTTGATCAACTATCATACCAAAAGATCTAGCTACTGTACCAATTAGCAATTCTAACGGACTAGCTTTAATAACTCAATTAGTAGTGCAACTAATTTCTAATTGAATTTTGTTTACAACTGCTTGCCAAGAGTTTCCACTCGTTTCGGCTGCAGTAAATATACTTTTGAGGGTACTCATTACGCATTCTACCTGGCCATTAGCCTGACTTGAATCCATAGATATAAGATGTAATTTTGAATTTTGTGAGGTACAATACTCTTGAAATTCTTTACTTGTGAAACATCTATCTTAATCTGCAATTATACGGGCCGGTGGGCCAAACAATGATATAGCATTTTTCAGAGCCTTAATAGTATTGAAACTATGCTTTTCCGTCGTCTGAGAGACGATTTTCGTTTATTAACATCTTTATACCTCGAACAGATACTAACAACTTCCAGCTTACTAGTATTCTTGTTTGATGGAGTCCATCGACCTAACAACAAGAGACAATCCCGTCTCGATTTTTAGCGAAGATGGAATGCTCCATCTTGACTTGAATTAGTTTAAAAACTAGTCAAAAAATATTGATCGCATTGGTGATAAAACAAACTCATTTAATTATTAAAATCACGGTTGAGAAAATTGGTTTATAAACAATTTGGAATAAGGTTGACTTTGCAGACCATCCCTGGAACTTTCCGCTATGTTTAGTCATTAATGCTTAAAAATCCCAAAATATGCGAATATTAAAGCCCTTCAAGCTCTACACTGAGAAAAAAGAAATTTTTGTCCAGAAAAAAATTTCTTGGCTCAAGAATCGTTTAAAATAAATTTTGGTTTTTTGATAAAAGAATATCAATATCTATCATGATAATAAAATATTGGCATTAATTTTGATAGATTAACAAACGAATAGGTTCACTTGAATTAAACAAAAAATAATTCGATCAATTCTTTTGAGACAAAAAAATATATTCTTGAAAATTATAAAGAATATATTTTCTTGTGACAAGAAAATTATCTCCAGAGTAGTACTTTTTTTTCTCAGTGTATAATATTTATGAAAATAAATGTAGCACATATTTAATAATTTCAAAAATTTTATAACAAATAAATTATGGCCAAAAAAAATAAGAAAAAAAATTGACATTTAGAAATTTAAAAAAATAAAAAATGCAATTTTTTAAAAATAATTTTTTGGAAAAAATCTTTTTGTTAAATAAAATTAAAAAACTGTCAAGTGACAGCTAACTTTAACGTCATATAATATTTATCAAATTCCTCAAGCTCAAAAATCTGAAAAATTGGTTTAAAAAAAGGAATTTCAAGTTATTTTTAGGAAACAATATTTTCGGCATTTTTTGATAACGATATCCTTCAATAAAATTAACAGATTTCGCCGTGATTTGCAGCATTCGAAGCGATTTTGTAAGGACAAAAAAAATCTTAATGCAGAAAATCGATTCATTCTAAAGTTCAGAAATTATTAATAAGAAACTATCTTTTGAAATTTTCGACCACGATATCTTCTTCAAGAGTTGATCTGTGAGATCAAGCAGGTATTTAATTTTCTACCATGTAATATCATTAAATACAAATGAAATAAAATTAAAAGAAATTTTCAATAAAATTCTGTAATAATTATTTGTCATAAATTTACTAAAATCTAATTTTCAAAAAGAAGATATCGACAGTCTAATTAGCAATTGATCTAACTCATTATTTTGAAGAGGGTGGTTTTTTTTAACATTTATGACATTAAAGTTAGCAATCACTTAACCATTTTTTAATTTTTTTTAACAAATAAATTTTTTCCAAAAAATTATTTTTAACAAATAAATTTTTTCCAAAAAATTATTTTTAAAAAATAGCATTTTTTATTTTTTTAAATTTCTAGGTATATGTCAATTTTTTTCTACTTTTTTTTTTTGCCATAATTTATTTATTTAAAAAAATTCTTAAAATTATCAAATATCTGCTAAATTAATTTTCATTTAACATTTTGATGTAGCATTAGTTCAATTATAAATTATTTGAATGATCCAAACCAAAATATTATACCTCCTAATAGAGATATTAAATGATTTTTTAAAATGATAATATATTTTTAACTAATTATTTTATCGTTCAAATGGAAGATTCTCTAAAATGAAATTAGACAATTTGCTAATTAGAACGTCAATATCTCAAATTTTTGAAAAAAAATGACCTGTCAAAAAACAGTAAACTTTTAAATAGAGTGAAACTTAAAAACTGTTTTACCACTCTGTCTTACTGTTCACACGTGTTTATTTATATATTTGACTCTAACCTGTGGAGTTTACTAACAATTAAAACTCTTAATTTTTTATTTATTTATAGAAAAATGCCATTAATTATTTTAACAGGTTTACCGAACAGTGGAAAAACTACCCGAGCAACAGAATTAAAAAATTATTTTGAAAGTGTTCAGAATAAAAAAGTTGAAATCATAAGTGAAGTTCAGGCTATTGTCAAAGCAGGTTATGATAAAAATACATTTTATGCAGGTCAGTTTTATTTTTTATCACTAATAATAAATAATCAGTAAAAAAAAATTATCTTGAAAAAATTTGCACTTGTAATTTTATTTAATTTCTAGATGTGGAATTTTTTTGTTAAAATTTTTTCACAGTAATTTAATTGTTATGAAGATAAAAAAAATTGACAAATGTCTGTTAACTTCAGGATCATTTATTATAATTAGTATTATTACAGATTCAAAAAAAGAAAAAGCGGTAAGAAATAACATAAGATCCAGTACTCAGCATCTCCTGAATTCAAACGACATACTGATACTTGACGGAAGTAATTACATAAAAGGATATCGATATGAACTTTATTGCTTGTCTAAATCATTTAAAACACCACAATGTACTGTTTACTGTGATATTCCTGTTGAACGCGCCTGGTTATTGAACGAACAACGACCAGATTGTGATAAGTATTCACAAGAAATTTTTGACGCACTAGTTATGAGGTAATTTTTTAAAAATTTAATTATTATTTTTCAGTTATTATTGACAAATAATTATACTGAAATCAGCAAACATTTGACAACTTTTTTCATTTTTAGTACAAATAAAAAAAAAAAACATTACACTTGTAATTTTAAAAATTTTTAAATGTTGAATTTTTTTATTTAAATTATTTCATTATAATTTAGTTATAAAAATCCAAAAAGTTGACAGATGTTTGTTAATTTCAGTATAATTGATAAATATCGAAATTAATTTGGCTGGTTTTTATTTAAGGTATGAAATGCCAGACAGTAAAAATAGATGGGATTCTCCATTATTTTCAGTAACGCAAGAAGACAAATTACAATTAGAAGAGATTTATAATTCATTGTACCTTGTTAAACCACCTAAACCTAATATGAGTACTCAGATAGTAAGTTTATTTTCCAAAAAATAAATATATATTATTTATTGCACGCCTTATAACGTAGAGCCAACACGTAAAAATTAAGCAATTTTGTGGTCTAAAAATGCCTTTATCACAACCATATTAATATAAGTAGACTTATATCAAGATAATCATCTAATTTTATTCCATATTTTCGAAAATATTTTTATATGTTACTACCCAAGCGGCACAAAAATTTTCGGTAATATTTTGTTGAATTTAAGTTGACAATTATTAATTTTTAACTTCTTGTAAAATAAAATTTACCAAAAAGTGAGCAGTTTTTTGTGACGCTTGGGTAAGTACTTGAAAAAAAAATTTTTTAATGGACATCCGGATGTCTGTATGCTAATTTTGGAACGTAATCACGATAACTCCCAAAAAAATTGACTTTTCAAGGCTGGATTTTTTTTTATTAGCTTCAGAATTACATCAACCGTTATCGTATTACAGATGGCTGTATAATTCGGTGTTATTTAATTGTAATTAATAAAAAACTAGAATAAAATGGCCTTAAGTTAAACCACGCGTGGGTTGGTGCAAAATATTTGAATTGACAATGAAAATACAATTTGTTGAATTGTCTATAAAATACAAATAATTTAGTAACATGCTTTGTTTCTTAAAAATTAAATAAGTTATGAGGCGTGCACTTTTGAATTTTCCAAACTTTTTAAGGATTCTAGACATCTAAATTTTTTTCAATTGATATATTTTAATAATTTTTTTCTAGCCACAAGTTTCATCGACGAATTACTTGTATGAACTTGATAGGATATCACAGGAAATTATAAACGTAAGAATTGTTCAATTAATTATATAAATTATGATTAGTACTGGTAAGTAAGAATGTGATGAATTATTATCCTTTTTTTCAGGAAATAATTAACGCTGAAAAATTAGGAATTACAAGTGACATAAAGCTGTCACGATATAATCTGTCAGTCGACCAAGGGACAAATGCTGGCCAATTAAATCGTTTACGGAGACAGTTTTTAACTTACAGCAAAATGCACCACGTTGAAGTGGATCAAATTCCTCTATTATTTGTGAAATACCTCAACTCAAATATGTAATTGTTAATAATAATTAGAATTACTAATTGACTTTAGGATAATTTTTTAATTCAACGAAATAAAAATTATTTAACATATTTTATAATTACAAATAGTTTGATTTTTCTTTATTACACATTACTTTTCCAATTATAAACTATTTAATATTCTATTGTAAAAAAAATTATCATTATACTTTAATTATTAAAAAAAAAAAATTGTACTTTATATCTATTATTGTTGTCACAATGTTTCAGTCAAAGTATTAATAGTTCTCCTAATTCTAATACATTCGTAGTTACAATTATAAATAATTTCACATTTATAATATTTATCTAATCATTACTCAATTATAAATTGATATTAATCAATTACTTATACTCTAAGTAATTATGCAGTTTAATAATTATTTTTTCTAATAAAAAATATTTGATCTTTAAATTAATGAAAAAAAATATTTATAACAAAAATTTCAAGTTAATATTTTTTAGTTAACTTATTAAATTTTTGAGTCAAGAATTGATAACATAAATTAATTTTAATATTTTTCTTATCAACTTTCAAACGCGCCTAAATTTAAAAATTATAAAAAAAACTTCAGCAAAAATTTTAATGACCCCAGCAGTTGTCTAAACTACAATTACCGTAATTTTTAATAAATAAAGGCACTATTATTTTTATTAATAAAAAATATTACAATTTATATTTAATTAATTTTCTGTCTACGCTATTAAATTTGTCTTTTAATTTGTACCATTTTTTAATTATTATTTTCATAATAATTACTCGGACCTTAAGAAAATTTCTAAAGCATTAATCTCATTGAAATAAAAAAAAAAAAATTATGCTGTTTCAAGTTAAATAGAAAAAAAAAATTTTTTTAATAAGAGATTTAAAAAAAAAATATTTATTTACGTTAAATTGCTTCTTCGTGAATATCATGGTTATTTAAATGATCATTATCACAATCGATTTTAATGTTATCGGACTGTCCATTGATATCTAACATATCATTTTTGCTATCAATTATTGACTGCTTATTTGGCTTTCTGCATACAAAATACACGCTGTTGTACTCACATTGCAACATACTGTTGATATTTTGCGCGTAACGAGTTTTAACTTGCGTTTGTTCTTTCTAAAAAAAAATTAATTAATTTTATTCAATTACATATATTTTAATATACTGTAAATTAGAATAATTATAGTTGCAGCCATACCTCGATTTTAAAACCAAAGCCTAAAATAACTTGTCTAACGATTTCATAACTGGGCTCAATTGAATCTTCGTTAGGCATGTCAGAAAAGTGATAGAGAAGTGGACCCAAATTTATCCAAATTCCACCGGGTTTTAAAGTTTTGTAGATTGTTTCAATGAATTGGACTACATTATTCGCACAGTCAATGAAGAAACATGTGGCGATGCAATTCCAATGATCGTATTCATGATAAACCTATTTGAGATATTAAATTATCAAAATTATCAAAATCGTTCTTAACCTGTAGTGGTCATTATGGGTCTAGATGACCCGAGGCAATTTTTGAGTCGAAGATATCATTCAAAAGATATCATTCAAGATATCATATCAAGTCTTGCTTCAAAGATATCATTCAAAATGGTATCTGTGGTACTATCTATTATTGTTTGAAGATTTTTTGAGATTCATGGAAATTTACGATTTCAATTGCACAAATCAATATATTTTTTTAAGAGCTCGACAGCACTTTTTTTTCAAAGTATGCGATATCCGGAGCAGAACCCCAGAGGTCATTTTCATTTATCTTAAAAAATGAAGTTTTTAGTAAAAAAAAAAGTCAAATTTTTCGAAATTTGACTTTCTCGCATTTTTTTTTTATAATTAAACAATTAAAAAAAATTAAAAAACGATTGAGTTATTCAATGGAAGTGTTAAGAATTACTCTCATGTACGGCTCAAGTGAAAATATTGAAAAGAACGCAAGTAGCAACAATTTTTTCCGTGCATGGGGTCAACTAGACCCAGTATGACCACTACGTTATTTTTAACAAGTTATTATAACCGCGGTTTAAAATTTTTTAATTGAAAAAATTACTTCTAAAAAATCTCCAGCAGTCATCGAAAATTGTGCATTCTCTGGCAAGTCGCTTGGATTAACATCGGGAAATGATACATCTTGCGTCTGATGCGATGAGCATAAATTATTCATATACTGATGCACCCAAGGATAAATTTTAAACGAATTAACTTCTCTGCACCTGTAAAAAAAAAAAAAAAACAATAAAATAATTTTAAATTCAAATCATTAATTATCACGTTAATAGAAACATATGGTATGCAATTACTTATTTAAAACAAAGTATGAAGCAAACAACATAAATAACGAGAACTCGTTTCCTTGACAAGTGTAACCACGCTTGGCTATTTCGTATGCTAGTCGCCCTAATCCAGCTCCAGGTACAAGGACATTTATCTTGGAAGGATCACTAAAATAATTGAGATTAATTTTAGCATTTATTGATAATTATAATTTTAAGTAAGCGTTGATTATATAAAAAAAAAAATCTTACCATTCGTCAGAAGGGAATTGATGAATTATTTCATCAATAATTGGCTGGTAACATGTTTTTCTTTCTTCAATCCCTTGTATGCTCCAATCACGGATCAGCTGCTTGATAGTTGCTTGGACTTTTTCTTGATCAGCTAGAATTGGCCGTGAATTTAATGTCTGCAATTAGACCGACCTATGTACGTCAATGTGACAGAAATTTTTTTTTTTGTAGTTATTTTATTATTTTAGGAAGCTATTAAACAAAGATCCATGAAAATAAAGGTTTTAATTAATGTTAGTAATAAATAATACAAATTATCAAACATTTTAAACAAAACTAGTATAATTGAAATTGTTCTTACATTATCGTGTTCATCAAGTGGATTTACGTTTTCAAAAATACTCGACGCACCACGTGTTATCAGTTTTATTATCTCAGCGTTGTGTTCAATACGAACTTTAACTTGTTGCAAATGCTCACGGTAATTTAAAAGCAATTTTTGGTGATGCTGAGGTAACGATGCTAAATAATTCTCTGTCTTACGGACTCGTTGTAATGAATGCGGTCTGTAAAAAAAAAATTTAATTTAATTTAAAGGCTGTAGATATATTATAAAATAAAATATGATTTTTAGTATCGGCTAAAAATTTAATGGTAATTTTTTGTTTTTAATGTCACTTACTTTTGGCATAAAAAATAAAAAAAGTATAACATTTTTCTCAGAATTATTCTATTTTTGATTGAAAAAAAAAAATTTTTTCTACAAAAAAAATTGACATTTACCAAGAAAAAAAATTTTTTTTTAATTATTCTATTTTTTATGAACTTTTACAAAAAAAAATTTAATAAAAAAAAAAAGTCTTAAGTATTATTTTTATCAATTAATGAGAAACAAAAATAAAAAATTACAAACTTTTTTTTTTATTGATTACAAGCTAAAGTTTTTTTTTTTTTTCAAGATTTTTTAATTCATCAGCAACAAATAAAAAAAAATTACTGAAAAAAAAATAAAATTTGGAGTATAAATTTTTATAAACTTATGACCTATATAAAATAAAAAATAATACAATTAAATAAGACATATAATAAAAAAAAATATAATTACTTATAATGTTTAAAAGCCGAAATAATTCGTTGAAAATGTTTTCGTTCTTCTTCATCTTCGTACGTATTAGACATACGTTTTTTATAATTGTCGTTAAAAGTATCCATAATAATAATAATAATAACAACAACAATAATAATAATAGTTATTATTACAATAAATTTAAAATGTAATAATATCGAATAAAATAATTTTATAAAACTTAATATTTGGCACGGACGCAATAATAGTAGAGTTCAATTACAATAATAAGAAATTCAATAAAATAGATAATATAATAACAAATAGTTATTTAATAACTTTCTTTTGTCAACTTGAACCTTAATGCTTTTTGTTAGTTCTTTTTCATTAATCTTATTCGATTACTTAATTCATCTATACACACTACATATAACCTCTAACTACACACATGAAGTGCATCTCTGAGTTGAGAGGATTTGAGACAAACAAGTCAAAGGCTAATTTTCATCAAGCGCACGTGTATTAAAAAATAAAGGCGAGTTTTTATTTATAATTATTTTCATGATCCTGAAGTTAGCTGACAACTGTCAATTTTTTTATTTTTTTATAATTCTTATTACAAATCAATTACAACAATAAAAATACTTTCAAAAATTTTTCCTAATAATTTTTTTCTAATTTTCGCATATGGAATTTTTTTATTAAATTTTTTCATAATAATTTAATTTTTATAAAATTCTAAAAAAATTTTTAGTCAGTTAACTTCAGTGTCATAATTATTTTACTTTTATACAAATACAAGCAAGAAACAAGTATGTGTAAGTATTTTTAATAACATATGTACATCATAGCTTCTAGATAAATTTATTAACATATTTATTGTATTTATTTGACATTTTAGAGTAAACATAAAACTATTTAATTCACAATTCCATATATGACGTTTTTATGACATCAATACAAACTTATCATTGAAAAAAAACTGCCTACATATTTTTCAACTGTCAAAATATAAAAAACTTCATCATAGACACTCAACATCATAAAAGACGTGAGTAATTATTTTAATTATTCTCAAGAGGTTATCATTAAAATTTTTATTCTTTTCCTGAGATAAACTTTCTTTGTTTCTTTGATTATCTAATAAAGTTCAAATGAGTTATAAAGTTCCAAGTGACTCATTACTATTTTTCAGCTCACCATGATAGCTCCGGATACGGGCTCGACAAACGCGGATCGAGTTAGCGTGAGGATATCCAGCGAAAAAGCACCCTTGATTAACGGGAGAAGTGTCTTTCGTAGACTAGGAAGTTTTTTTGGAATGGGAAAGTCGTCGAACGCTGAGACGGATGGGTATGTTGAGTTTAGCAGCCTCGGGGTTGACAATACCCGGACACTTGGTACCTTTGCTGGCGTATTCAGTCCAGTTACTCTGTCTATGTTCAGTGCCTTAATATTTATACGAATGGGTAAGACATTCATTGTTTTTTTTAATAATTTATTCTTATTTTTATCAATTAATAATTTATTTTATTTTATGATTAATCATTAATGAGTATTGTTTTGCAGGATATATTGTGGGTAACGCTGGATTACTTGTAACGTTGACGCAGTTTATGATAGCTTATGGAATTTTAGTATTCACGGTAGCATCTGTGTGTGCTATTTCGACAAATGGAGCTGTTGAAGGTGGAGGCGCATATTGTATCCTTTTTTTTTTATTTTTTAAAAATCCTGAAACAAGAGACTCATTTAAAAAAATTTTAGTGATTTAAATCAAGTAGAAAATTTTTTTTGCGGGTTTGAGCTAACTTTACTTTAATCAAGAACTTTTTTATTTAATTCAAAACAATTAAATTCTTTAAAATTATTTTTTTGGTTTAAGATTTTTTATAAATTCAATTTTTTATTAAAGCACTGCTGGTTAAAAATTAAATTTTATACATTATAATATTATTTACTATTCAAGGTTGATAATAATTAATTAGAAAAAAATATTTTTAATGGCTTTTACCACTTTCGAGAGTAATTTTAAGAATTATGATTGAATTTAAATTCAAAATTACGATAAATATTTACTAGTGAGGTCAACCATTTTAATTTTCATTTTTTTGAACGAAATTTTTATTTGATTTTATTGATATATTTTTTGTTGAAAAATACATAAAAAAATGAACATAAAAAAAAAATATTGATTATCGCAATTTTAACAAATTTATAAATTTTTTTATTCAACTTTTTTTTTTTTTAATTGTTTGTTTTTTTTATGTACTTTTCAAAAAAATAAGATACAAAAATATCAAATAGAAATTTTATCCAAAAACATGAGAGCCAAAATTTTTTCCAACTTTTGAAGTCAAAAAAGCTGTCGAAATCTTTATTTTTTTCTTTCACAACATTTTTTATCATAAATCCGCCGTAAAAATTGACCTCAGTTGTAAATAATTACCAAAATTACTATTTAAAAAAATTTTCGTAAACAATGAACTTATAAATTTTTTATAAAAAAAAATTAATATGTCTAATATTCATAAGTTTTTTTTTATTTCATTAATGAATAGTTATGAAAAACAAAAAAAAAAATTCCTTAACTAAAAACTCAGTCATGATAAGCCGTACGCTGGGTCCAGAATTCGGCGGTTCAATCGGAACATTATTTTTCATGGCAAACATAGTATCAAGCGCCCTGTGTATCACAGGTTGCGCTGAAGGAATAGTAGAAAATTTCGGCCCAAACGGATACTTGGTCGGCTCCGCCTCAGTCTTCCCAGACAGTCCTTGGTGGCGATTTCTCTACTGCACCGTCTTGAACACAGCAAACCTGTTAGTGTGCCTGATCGGCGCTTCAATGTTCGCTAAAACCAGCGTTGCGATTTTCGCGACAGTCTGCATCTGCCTGGGCAGTGTGTTCCTCAGTTTCCTGACCCAGGAGCCCATGGATGTTCCGATTCCGGACGCAAACACTCTCGTCAAAAACATAACCGAGCAGTTAAACGCGTCTTATACCGGCCTGCGAGCAACAACCTTGCAAGGAAACTTGTACTCAAATTACACCGCCGACTACTCGAGCGATGGAAGGATGTCAGACTTTGCCAGTGTCTTCGGTGTCCTCTTCAGCGGCGTGACCGGAATAATGGCCGGTGCAAACATGTCTGGAGAGCTGAAGAACCCAAGCGTGAACATTCCTCGGGGGACTTTGTCAGCGGTTTTGTTCACATTCATCTGCTACATCGTTCTTTCAATCCTCACCGCAGCGACGTCAAGCAGATTTCTTCTGCAGAACAATTTCATCTACATGATGCCCATAAATCTTTGGCCACCATTTGTTGCCGTCGGCATACTAACAGCAACATTCAGCGCCAGTCTCAGCAATTTAATCGGCTCCAGTCGCGTATTGGAAGCTCTCGCCAAAGACAATATCTTCGGATCCGGTCTGAACTTCATTTGCCGAGGAACCTGGAAAGGCAACCCCATAGCTGCCGTCTTTACCTCTTGGTGTCTCGTGCAAATAATCCTGCTGATCGGATCCCTCAATACTATCGCACAAATAAACTCCGTACTGTTTTTGCTGAGTTACTTAGCGACGAATCTCGCCTGCTTGGGTCTTGAATTGGCCAGCGCGCCCAACTTCAGGCCAACATTCAATTACTTCACCTGGCATACCGCTACAATTGGTTTGCTGGGTACACTGGTAATGATGTTCGTCATAAACAGTATTTACGCTTCAATAAGTATTATAGTCTGTTTAATTTTAATAATCGTGTTACATTTGTTTTCCCCGAGCAAAAATGCAGCCTGGGGCAGTATTTCCCAGGCTTTGATATTCCACCAAGTGAGAAAGTACCTGTTGATGCTGGACTCGCGCAAAGATCATGTTAAATTTTGGCGACCGCAGATGTTGCTAATGGTCGCGTCTCCAAGATCGGCATGTCCGCTGATAGACTTTATAAATGATTTGAAGAAAGGCGGGCTGTTTGTTATAGGACATGTTAAAGTTGGAGACTTTAATCAGACTGGACAAAAATTGGACCCGACTTTGGACGAGTACCCGCAGTGGCTGAGTCTTGTTGATCACCTGAAAGTAAAAGCTTTCGTTGAAATGACAATCACCAAGACTGTGAGAGAAGGCTTGCAGCATTTGATTCGTATCTCGGGGATGGGTGCTATGAAACCAAATACTATTATTCTAGGATTTTACGATGACGAAATGCCTAGAGATTTTTTCCACGAGTCAAAGTACGCGACTGCTATGTTCGATGACAATAGCGGGATAAATGGAGGAGGTATGATTTTCCCGTTGAGACAAAACGAAGGAAAAATTGTCGATGCGCATCAGTACGTAGGAATGTGTATTGATGTGCTGAGGATGAAGAAGAATTTGTGTCTCTGCAGGCATTTTTCGACTCTTGATAAAATGTCGATAAACAAAAATTCTAATGTTGAATTTGTAGACGTGTGGCCGGTTAACTTTTTCCAGCCGAGTGACCAAGATCCCTTTGATACAACCTCGCTGTTTATGCTGCAGTTGGCTTGTATTATAAACATGGTGCGTGGGTGGAGCAATTTGAAGTTAAGAGTCTTTTACTGCGAAATGTCAGACAACTCCGCGAGCTTGAGCATCACTGAGTCCCAGGGCTCAACTAGCATTGAGTTTCCTCGCGCGTCTACGGAATATCGTCTGAAGAAGTTGTTGAATATGCTGAGAATAAGCGCGACGATACAGAAAATTCCTGGACTGGGAGCTCAATTTTCTGGGTTGAAGGGAAGACCTATCATCGAGACGGGAAGTTTTGATTCTCAAGATACGCCGCAGGAGTTGAGTAACTTGGCCAGGACTTATATTCTGAGTGTTAATCAACTGGTTCGGGATAGTTCTGCTAAAACAGCTGCTACTTTTCTGTATCTTCCTCAACCACCGGTTACTAATAACTGGAATCAAGATGAATTGTACAAACAGTATCTACAAATTCTTACTGAACTGACGGCTGATTTACCGCCTACTATTCTTGTTCATGGGCTTAATGCAGTAACATCAACTACTTTATAATTTAATTAGTATTTATATATTTTATTTTAAAGAAACTGCTGGCTTTTTTATTTTATGATACTTAAATCAAGACATCCTAAAATTTTTTAGATTTTTACAAAAAATTATTATGAAAAACATTTATTTAAAAAATTCCACATGAAATTTAATAAAAATTGCAAGTAAGAATTTTTTAAATATTTTTTCTATCATGAATAATTTGCTACAAAAATTCAAAAAATCTGTTAGTTGTCTTGATTTCAGTATCATTATTTTTAATATCAGAATAATTATTTTACACAATGAAGTATTGGTTGAAGAGTATTTTAAATGATTATAAGTCGGTGTAGAATAAATATAATTAGTTTAAATTTTATAAGCAATATATAAGACGGTAATTGAAGTTGATTTCTGTAATTGTCAGAAAATTTACACTATTTATTTGCAGGAAAACCAATATCATTAAAAGCAGTTTCTTAGCATTTTTCTACACGGGAATCATTAATAACATAAAAAATTCGTTTTAAGAGATTATTTATTATACAATCGATGTAATACTGTGATAAAAGTTATAAAATAAAAAATCAGTAGCTTTTTTTTTATACATTGGAATAATGTAATTTTTATACAGTATTTTAACAATATACATAAAATATATGTAATATATTATATATAATAAATCTATTATACTTTCAATTAATAATAAAAACTGTGATGTTTATTATGTAAAAAATTTTTCATAAATATATCGCAATGTGCATACCGCCAGCGGATAAATTAAAATATTCGAATAAATAACAATAATTAATTAATTCTCTTTATATTTAAAAAAGTGAATAAATTGGTCATTTACGTTTTTGCTATAAAGCAATTTACTATCACGATAGAATACCAAAATCCCCAAGTACGAATTTATTGAGGACGGACTTATTAAGGTACTTAGTCTCTTTCTAATTCTAACACTAACAAAGGCCAAGAAGACATTGTTGACACGATATAAAAGCGGCTCTCCACGTTTATTAATCCGCAAAAATTATCCACGTCAAAATTTCCCATAAAACAATATCTCAAGTAGAATAATTTCTCAAAATAAAATTTATTTGACGAAAATTAATTATCATTTAAAACAAATGATCCGTGATTAATTTTCAGATAATAATTTTCGGCCCTTTTATCATGATTTTTGTGTGTGTTTATTCGACATTAGACCAACACATAAGCTTGTTACCGTGTTGTGTCCTTTTATTTAAAATAAATAAATATTTATTTATTGTCAATTACAAATTTAAGTATACCATTGACACATTTTTGAATATAAATATTAAAAATAATAAAAATTTTTATATAAAATAATATAATTAATAATCTAAATTATTAGCAATAAGATATTATTGCCATGAGAAAATATTGCATAGGAAATTATTGATGAGAAATTTTGTCGTAGGTAAGGTAGAAGTATCGTTTGTGGTCAGTGTACCTTTTTTGGCCACATTAATTTCAAATTATTGTATAAATATTTTTATAAGCGCAAGACTTTATGAATTCAATTCGTATAAAGTTACTAATTCATAAATTTTATAAAAATTCTACTTGAATAGTTAAATTTTTTACAAATTAACTAAAATCTCAAGTGGCCAAAAATGGTCCTAAGATGACCAAAACCGGTACTTCTACCCTAATTATTGCATGAGAAATAAAAGACGGTCACCTATAAAAACAATTATATAAAAATATTCACATTGGAAGGATATTGAGGCACTCATCGGATTTCGAAGCTCTGATTCTAAGCTTCTTGTTACTGTAAGTACTTTTACGAGAACGCCCCATTTCAGTGTAATCAGACGTAGACTTTTTCAGGACGCCTTCGTCATCTAGAACATCAGCAGACCGGGTTCTGACACCAACGAATTCCATTATTTCAACCAACTTATCCGAGTACTCAGTATGTCCAGAAATAATGCTGGTGAGGTCGATGTTGGTGACCCTTGGACACTTAACTTCCGCAAGACCAGCAACACCTGTGGCCATGGACAAAGTGCGGTACAAAAATCTAAGAAGCCAATCAGTATTGCAGTACCCATTGATAATTTTACCAGCGACGACCCGCGAGCATTTTTCCCACTGATTTGATTTGTCAGTCACCGGAGCGCCTAGCATGATGGCGTCTTGAATGATTCCTTCGGCATTTCCGACCTCAGCCAATTCTCTGAGACAGTAAAAAATAACCCGGGCACCAAGACTGTACCCGATCAAAGTAACTGGTCGTTTGCCGTGTTCCCTTGAAAGCAAGACATGAGCAAGATGCTTACCAACCTCAGAACTTCTGCGACAGCAAACAGACCAAGGATTGTCTATCACTGAAGCAATTGATAGCAAAGCAGCTGGCCAAGCTATTGCGCTCATTATTCCCGCTAGTATTGTGTATTTGAGAGCTTCCTGGGTGGCGAATGACACCGCCATACTCAGTATGTACTCCAGCGCTTGCCCCATTTCAACTAAGTACTTGGTTTCGTATCTCAGCGCGTACTGTTCCCGAGAAATAGCCAAACACTTCCAGGGTTTTCTCACGTTATCGATGTCCTGATTCTTCAACCAACCTGTCACAGCTATCGCGACGTGCAACTGCTGGTCCGTATTACAAAAGCGTGACAGTGGCTCGAAACTAAATTCTTCAACTTTTCCTACTCTCTTGTTCATCTTGTAGCCGGTTAGTCCAGCACCCGCGACTCCGAAGATTGAACCTATTATTGCTACACCTGCAGTACTTGTCAATGCAGCTGCACTTGCTCCTCCCAAGATTGTTCCGACTCCTACGCCGATGAATGGAGCTGCTAAACCACCAGTTAGTCCTATTAAGGTACCTCCTGCAACCGTTGCTATTCCTATTGATGTGTACCGTTTTATTTTACGTATTTTGTCCCGTTTCTTTGATTCTGCGTCTTTTTCCCTGTTGATTTAATTGGTATTAGTACACAGAAAAAAAAATTTAATTGAATCAAGTAAATAATTTTGAAGAATTTTATCTTCTTGATTTGAGTAGAAAAATTTTTAAGCTAAGAAATTTTTCTTGGTTTAAGTAAATTTTACTTGATTCAAGAATTTTTCGTCTTGATTCAAGACAATGAAACTCTTCAAAATTATTTTTTTGGTTCAAAAATTTTTCTCTTGAATCAAGTTAATTTTTTTTTTTCAGTGTATAAGTATTGATAAAATATTGTATTTTGAAATTATTACGAAGAAAAATACTAAGTTTGGATTAAATTAAACTCTGTTAATTGATAGTTAAATTAAATAGAAAAATTTGATGTTATATTTTTATAAAAACATGATTTTGCTCTGGTAAATTGAAGAGAATTTTATAAATTAATAAAAAGTTATTAATAATCGTTAATATTTTTTTACTCTACGATATATTTAAAAAAAGTATATAACGTTAAAAATTCTTTAAATTAAGGGATCATTCTGGTTTGTAATTTTAAAAAAATTTTTTTTTACATTCTTCAAAAGTACACATATAAAAAAATTGTGTTCAAATTTCCAAGTGATCGGACCACTATAATGAACTGTCAAGTGGATTTTTTTAAATTTTACCACGAAAAATATTATTATACCATCTAAACAAATACTAGTATTAAAACAAATAAATATACATAACCAATCTGTTATAGCTCTAATTAGAGTAAGGAACTATTTTTAATACAAAAATAAAAATATCTACCTACAACCATGTATGCCAATTTAACTGATAAATAAAGAGAATTTTAAAAGCTAAAAAAACCACTATAACGATATTATTTTACAATGTTTGTGCCGGCATCACTGATTAACTTCAAGTAAAATTTTTTTTTTTTATTAAAAAAAACTTTAAACTTGTTTATCTCAGAATTATGTATTTCTGGTTGACGTACAGTACCGATGGAAAATTTCCGGACAACTTTCTTGTTTACTTTTTAATTTAAATATGATACGTAAACAAATTAACTTGATCTATAAAAAAAATGTTATTTTATTTTACAAAGTGTGTACGATCGTGCCATTGACTTTCTTCTTAATTTATTTTACTTTTAATAAATTTTCATCTTGTCCGGAAACTTTTTGTCGGTACATGATAACTCTGGAACGACTGACTCGATCTTAATAAAATTTAAACCACATATTGTATATAGGAGTAGTTATTACATCAGCAACAACCGAATGAAAATATTAATTTTTACTAATTTTTTAAGACTAAAAACTGTAAAAAAAAGCCTTATATTTATTTTTTTTTTAAATCTCAGCCATTTTATTATTTATAAATAAATCTCAGCAGCAGATGCAATAACTACTTATATATTGAAGGTAAATAATTTTGGTTTTTGTGTTTTAGAAGATGAGCTGTTATCAAGTTATCATGTACCTCAGCGGCATACCGAATTTTGGGGCCGCTCCGTTGTTTATTCATATAAAAAATAAAATAAAAAAAAAAATAAATTCAGATATTTTTGTATTATTCAAGAGTGTATTTGTTGAGCTGAATCAATTTTATATTAATATCTATAATAATTTTTATATAAAAAATCATGAATATTGGCTTTTTTCTAGCACTAAAACCAGAATGACCCTTTAATACACTCATGAGCATATAAAAAAAAAAAGTAATGAAATTTCATTAAAAATTTATTAATATGCCCTACAGTATATTGAAGAAAAAGCTTTTAAAATATTTATATTGTAAATCAATACAATAATTTCGTAGATTTTATTCCAATCGATATTACTACAAAAGGCTAAAAATTTTTTTAACATAAATTGTCATGTAATTCCAACATTTTTCTTCTTTTCATGTTATACAGAAAATCAAACCGTATACTTTATTGATTTAAAATACTAAAAATAATTGATTAAACTTACTCAGCACGATCGTTATCATCTTTACTCAATAATTCAACCAACGAATGTTCATACAGCTCTATCAAATCAAATGGAACATTTAATAATTCCGCTAATCGACGAGCAAGGACTCTCTGTCGTGCGTCATATTCACCTGGAATAAAGATCAATATTTTAAATGACAGTTTTTCGTGACAGCTACATAATTTTTAACTTGTACCTGATATCATTCCTGGAAGTCGTATTCATTATGAATAGTAATTACATTAATTTTAATTTTAATTAATGATAAATTATAAAGCATATAAATAGATCGTTTGATTATTCATCCTTACCACATTGTACAGCATAAAGTACAGCATCTTGGACAATCAGAATAGGCTTTTTATTTAAATTTGGTTCTTGGAGTAAAAGTTCAATGTAAGGCTCAACCGTATGTCCAGAATTACCGTCAACCAAAACCAGCATCACAGCTGATACTTTTTCAGGAGCTTTCAGGTGCTCGCACAGACCTTTTATGTATTTTATGTTGAATTCGTGGTTCCATTCACCAGGAAACAGCTCTGATAGAGAAATAGAACAGATTGACAAGTACGCATACGTTCCACTTTCTGATATGTCTAAATGATTGTCTGTAAAATTAATTTGTATTATTAATAGTTGATACTGAAATTAACAGACATCTTTCAATTTTTATAACTACTAAATTATTGTGAAAAAATTTTAATGGCAGACATATGAAATTTCTTGAAATTTTCATAACAAATCAATGATTATTTATTTATTTCAAGTTTGCCTTCTCAGGAAGTTTCCTTCCTCTTAGCAGGAGTTCATATACATTTTTTACATATACATATTCAAATATAGATACTCACTAAATTGAGTCAAATAATACATCTCAAGAAATTTTTAATTAATACGATTATTATTTATTTTAAGCAGACTAATATATCATTAAAGAATTAATTAATGTTTAAGTTTTTAAGACATCTAGTATATGCGGTGAATTCTTTCGTGGTGTGTCAGGTAATACGCCGTCAATGATTATAAAAAAAATATTTTTAAAAATTTTTTTAAGTTCTACGTGTGAAATTTTTTTTCTAAATTTTTTTCACTATAATTTTATTGTAAAAAAAATCTAAAAAATTGTTAAATGTTTGTTAAATTCAGTATCAAAAAAATTCCACGTTTAGAGATTGAAAAAAATTATATATAAGTGGGAATTTTTAAAAAATATTTTTTTTATCATAATTAATTTATAATAAAAATAATGATACTAAAGTCAGCTGACAGCTGTCACTTTTTTTTTTTAATTGTTATAACAAATCAATTACAATAAAAAAAATATTTCTAAAAATTTTCACTAGTTATTTTTCTTAATTTTCACATGTGAAATTTTTTTTTACAATATAATTTAATTGCTATAAAATTATTAAAAAATTTCTGTCATAAAAAATAAAGAAAATTTTCAGATGTATGTTAATTTCAGTATCATTATTAACAAATATATAATTATTTATTTAAATTAATTATAATAATAATAATGACTTACGCTTTCGTGAACGATCCATTGTTTAATTTTTTCATTAATAAAAGCGCTAGGTTATATTATTTAATTCTATTACGTATAACTTATCGCTGAGTGATTTTATTTAATAAAAAGTTTTTACTATTGCTTATCTCTCATTTGATAAGAGTTATTATAGATAGAAAAGTTACATTTAATAGTTGGTCATTTATTGGTGAAAAATACTTTACTACTATTGTATTAGGAAGACACTGTTTACATTTTTTTAACACTAAGTAATAACAAGTCGGGAATGTTCGACTTTTTACCACAAACTCGGATTTTCCCCTACTACAAACCAAGTACTTCCGAGTCATTATATCCAATACAAGTTTTTTGTGTATCATTTACTTTACTTACTTATTCTATGAGCAAAAAATATTGATACGCATCATAGAAATTCGACGGAATAATTAGATTATAGTTTTATTGATTTGTTAGGTTTTTTTTTTTCAATTTTTAAGGTCAAGTTAGACAACATTTAATAGGATTTTTTTTCAAAATGATTAAATGCAACACAAAATATATTGAAAAATTATACCTCAAGTTTTGTAAATTTTTCTACGCATGTATTTTCAGGTTTTTTAATTTAAGTAATTTATTACTAGGACCAAGATTTTTGCTGAAAATATTAGTTTTGTAAAAAAAATTTTTATAAAAAAGTTGTTGAAATTTTTTATAAATTTTCTCTCATTATTTTTCAAATGTTTTCACCGTAATTCCTCAATTAAGATTCATAATATATGATCCAAACTTTTGTTAATTATAAAATCTCAATTTTAAAATTGCGGCTTTTTTATTGGTCTTAAAAAAAATTATAAGAGACTTTTTTTATAAAATTAAATTTTGAACAATTTTTACTTGAAAAAATTTTTAATACGACCGATATTTCCGCCGTAATATCATAAATTTGACACCGTTAATTATTAATTGGTATTTTTAAATTAAGGCAAAAATCCCGGTTCTATTTATTACAAGTAAGCATAATATGTAACAAGCAAATTACTAATTTTCTTCAGCAAAATTAAGAATTTAAAAAATTTTAATAATTTTGCAAAAATAAAAATTCATTTTTTTATTGTAGATAATTCAAAATACAGTGAAACCTAGATAAGTGGGACCTGGATAAGTGAGAAACCTCTGTAAGCAAGACTTTTTCTCAGGTCCCGGTACCTCTGCACTGAAAAACCTCTTTTAGTGATATTGATGAACCTTTATAAGTGAGACATTTTTTCAGGACTTACTAGTTCTTTTCTCTCGTATTTGAAACTATTTATCCCATATTGTATTGGCAACATTCTTTTAGTATGCGTTTTTTATAGAAAAGAAGTCGTTCATCATATTGTGACATTTATAGAAGACAATGTAAGCGCTGGAATAAACATTTTACAAGCTATGAGATTCGCTAGAAAAGCTTGGTTTTCTGTCAGTAAGACTACAATCGCAAATTGTTTTAAAAAATCAGATTTCAAGTTACATGCGTTTGATTCACAAGGTATAATGAAAAAGAAAAAGAAACAACTACAATTAGTGACGATGTTTGGGCTCAAGTAATAAATGATGACAACCAGCAACTGCAATTCAACGAATATGTCAATATTGATGAGGATGTAATGACTTCAGGGGAATTGACCGATAATGATATCGTTTCTGCTGCAATCTCATGTATAGAAACAGAAGAGGAAGAAGAAGAAGCACCAGTTGAGAAAGTATACAAATCTGACGCGGAAAAAGCATTGTGGACATTGCATAAATATTTTGAATTTTCCAATATTAATGATAAAACTATTTTTGACAAATTAAATAATTTGCCATTGAAAAATTGTTGACTGCTGATTGTAACTTAAAGCAAACTAAAATGACCGAATTTTATAAGTGAATTACTGTATTTCATATTGTATTATTTCATATTCTATTATACAGTATAGTAATGTATATTCTCTATTTCTATTTATTATTCTCTGACGTTGTCTATCTAAGTTTCTCTCTCTGTATGAGAAACTCGGGTAAGTGAGAAACCTCTATAAGTGAGAAAAAAAATCTTAGTCCCTTCAAGTCTCACTTATACAGGTTTCACTGTATAAGATTATAAGCAACATTTAATTACTTTATGATAAAATACTTGAACTAATGAGTTTTTGTCCCAAAAAAACAAAAAAAAAATATAATACTGAAATTAGCAGAGATCGGACAACTCTGGGAATTTTTTTCAACAATCAATTATTATAAAAAAAATTCACACTTATTTAAAATTTTTACATGTGGGATTTTTTTCACAATAATTTAATTATTATAAAAATCCAAAAAATTGTATGGTCTGTTAAATTCAGTATTGTAAAAAAAATTTGAATATTATTCACTTTAATTATTTGAAATTATACCTGTGGAATGGTCATTACGGGTATTACGGCTCTTAGAAAGAAGGGCGACGTCACAGCTGCAATTTTGACATGAGTGTTTAAATTTTTACCTACTATGACCTAAACCAACAGTCCTGTTATTTTCTATTACGACAATTAGTAAGAGTGAAAGAGTTTAATCTTATTAAATAGGTGATAGTAAATAAACTTAAGTTATCATAGAACTGACCTGCAGGATAGATAATTAGTTTTTGTATCATATATATTTTTTACGTAGTCAATTAAGTATTTGACATATTAACTTCATTTAGTGTATATTTGTATTGTTTCAATATATTTCAAAACGAAAAATAGTTCATTTGATTATTAATCAAATTTTTGAGTCATCGAATTAATATTAATTTTTATAACAAATCAATTATGATTAAAAAAAAAATTTTCACATGGATAATTTTTTTACTTAATTTTTTATATAATAATTTGATTGTTATAAAAATCTAAAAAATTGTCAGATGTCTGTTGGTTTAATGTTAAGTGTCATGTAATTTTTTTGATTCAACATTAATAAAGTATGAAAAAAAAAAAAAAAATATACTTATGAAGAAAAAAATAATAATTATAAAATTAACAATTAAAACCGGCTTTAATTAAACGGAAAAAATGAAATATAATGTACACAATAACCTAAACTTTAGGATGTAAAATATAAAGAGATTTTTAAAATGAAACAAAAATAAGCCTTATAGTTACAAATATCTTTATTTACCGAGTTCTCGTTTGAATTTCACGACCATGTCATAATTTTGGTAAGTTTTTACAATTATTGTAGTCTAAAAAGCAAAAATTTTATTAATTAAAGTCGTCATTGATTAAAAATACCTTATTAGGAAAATAATTATTTATTTAAAAAAAATTTCATTTTATTGAAAAGCTTTTGTCTTCACTCCATAGAAGATTTAAATCATTATTAATAATAATGGCAATTTAAATATAAAACTTCATACTTTTTGTTCGTTCAAGTAACTGAATAATAAGAATCGAATTAACGATAATCTTCATTATCATCTGAAGAATCCTCGACACGTTCACACTGATAAAAATCGTCAATAATTCTACAAAATAATCAAAAAAACACAATATACTCTAAAAAAATTATAATAAATATTTATATGCTATAAATAAAAAAATTTGAATTTTACTTTTTTAGATCTTGGTCGCTGGTTATCTTTGTAGCTCCATATTTAGCACGAAATTCTGCAATTGCTGTATCGTATTTTCCTCCACTAAAGCCGTAACGGTCGAGAAGATAATTTTTTTCAATATTCGTTAATAAAGTCATGCTTTCGAAGGTGTAAGGTATGCTTTTTTTACTTTTTCTTAATCCCGACATTTTTTGACCGTATTGTCATTTGTTACAAGCATTTAACCCTTCAGCATTCACATGTTTTTTAGTGTCTCATTTGCACTCCAGCGATATCCTATGCATTGAATATGGATGCTTTAGAAAAATCTCATAGCACGCTTGCTGACGGTTAAAGGCTGAAAATTGGGTTTAAAAAAAGTTACAGTTGTAGAGAAAAAAAAAATATTTAGTTGTTATTAATCCTCTAGAAAGGGTTGAAATATGATCGAAAAAAAAAAAAATTATTTTAAAGGTCAGAAATTTCTAGGAAGAAATTTTAAGATTTATTCTAAAATGAAGCAGTTTGTATTTTTACATTTTTTTTTCTCATAATAAATGTAAAGATCGAATGTCCGTTAAAAACGTTGGGCTCGTTCCCCACTCTAACGAATGATTTCTACGCCGTTACGGGTCTTGTGTATTGTTATGTGCGCACAAAAATCTAAGATAAATATGTAGTATGGAATAAAAATTTAACGGTTTTTTAAATTTCTTTATTCATGCATTTCTTACATAAATAAATAAATAAATAAATAAATAAATTAATTAATTAAATTTTTTTTACATGTTTTTTATTATGAAGGCAAAAATTTTTATAAAAAATGCAATTGGATTCAATAAATTCAGATAAAATACGATACTTTAAAATATGTGAATTATTATAAAATTACAAATTATTTTAAAATGATTTTTTGTAGTGAAGAAATTATTTATGATGTTTATTTTATAAAAAAAATTATTTGTGGAGATTATTTGAAATTGATAATAAATTTTAGGAATTTTAACTGTTTAGTTTCCTTTGATAATTTTTTAGCATCACTTTTTAATCCATTGAAATAGAATTTAGAGTTTTTTTTTATCAATCACATACTTTTTTCTTGAATATCATAAAAATTAGAATCAATTTTCAAAAAAATCATTTCTTAGATAAAAAAATATAAAAATTTATAATAAATTCTATTCAAATTATTTGTATTTAAACATAAAATATCAAAAAAGTCAACAAAGTTTTTCTAGAAATACTTTACAAACATTTTTTTGTCGTTATAAAATTTTTGTTAACATAAAAAGCTTTGAATTAAATTACAAATACTTATTTTCATTATAATAATCGTAAATCCACTGTAAAATATAATAAAAAAATAGTTTAAAAATTTTTATTTCTCTACTTTCATTTTAATAAAATCAGATTACCGTAAAACTAACCAATTATCAATATTTTCCACCAGAAAATAAGTAAATTTAATTACAGAATAAAATAAGCTATTTTTAGTGAATTCTTAAAAATAAGAAAACATTAAAAACTCATTATTTAATAAATAAAAAAAATATCTACTTATTTATATTCAAAATTACATCAATGAATTTCGCTAAATACAAAAGTAGCGTCTGTTAGCGCGCCAGACCGCCTAAAAGAGACGCATATCATTGTAAAAGAATCTTCAACAGTAATTGCAGTTTTTTCAGTGATAATTTTTAGATTTTAATGATTAAAAAAATTATTAAAATTATTGATGATACTTTTCACTATTAAAAAGGAATAATTTGTTATAACGATGCAAAACTGGCAAAAATCCACGAGTTTGCTTGAGCGACCTGAATAAAAACGGGCATATATTAAAAATAAACAATTATTTAATTAATATTTCAATTGAAATAGAAGCAATGAACATTAAAGAGTCGTAAAAAATTATTTCTTCAAGAAGAAAACAATTATTTAATTATTTATTAACAATAATGTCGATACATATATGGCTTTCTGCGCCGTAGTGTCTTGAAAAAACGCGAATAAAAGTAAGTAGATCTGAATTTTTTGTATAAAAAATTTTTTTAAAGTAATTTTCAAACATTTTTAATAAAGAAGAAATAATTTTTTTTAATAAATTCTGAGAAATATTGTTAAAAAACATTTTATAAAAAATATGTTCGAACACCAGTGCGTAGAATTTGTCGACAAGATTTAGGTAACAAGTAGAGCAGTCTCTCTTCGCGGTCCGCGCGAAGCGCGGTACCCACCGCGAGACAGTGTCAGCGCCATCATTTGATAACGGTCGTTATTAAAACTACTTAAATCGTAAATTAAAAAACTTTAATTCGCTCAATCGTCAAGATGACTGACACCGAAGTTGCTCCAGCTGAAGAGAAGATCGTCGCGAAGACCGACTCTCCGAAGAAGGCGAAGGAAGTCAAGGCTAAAAAACCAGCAGCCAAGGCGACTCATCCCAGCACCTCTGACATGGTCACCGCAGCTATCAAACACCTCGCTGATCGTCACGGCTCTTCACTTCAAGCCATCAAGAAGTACATAGCTTCAACTTACAAAGTTGATGTTGAGAAGCAGGCTCAGTTCATCAAGAAGTTCCTCAAGTCCGCTGTCACCAAGGGAACTTTGGTCCAGACCAAAGGAAAAGGAGCCTCTGGGTCCTTCAAGCTTGCCACCTCCAAGGCTGCTGCCAAGCCGAAGCCCAAGGCCGCTTCTGGTGAGAAGAAAGTCGCGTCCAAGAAAGCTGCAGTGAAGAAACCAGCTTCACCCAAGAAGACTCCTGGCGAGCCTAAGTCTCCGGTGAAGAAAGCTGCTGGAGCCAAAAAAGCTGCTGTGAAGAAACCAGCTTCATCCAAGAAGCCTGCTGCCAAAGCTCCAGCTAAACCGAAAGCTTCTGCTTCTCCCAAGGCTAAGAAGGCTACCAAGGCACCAACAGCTAAGCCCAAGTCTCCGAAGCCCAAGAAGGTCACTGCTAAAGCCGCGAAATCTCCCGCTAAGAAAGTCGCTGCCAAGAAATAAATTGATTAACATCTTTTTATTTGATCATCTGACATTAAAAAAAAAAAACGGCCCTTTTCAGGGCCACCAAATTTTTCAATACGTACAATACTTTCAAATTTCATTTACATCATATTAATGTTTACCTTAGCCTACGTTTTATTTTTTTATAATTAATTTAATTTATTTATATAAATTTAATTTAATTGAAAAATATTTTTTTACCATAAAACTACTTCTCCCTGTGACCGCTAATCTGTGCATAAGTTATATTAAATTTTTTTTTTATTGAAATAAAAGATTCAATTATTGACACTGGTCTAGTTTGACATTTGCAATTTTATTATTAAAAATATGTTCTCTAAAAATTAATTATCTTAAAATTTATAGTTCAAAAATTATATTTATTAATTTATTAGAATTGATTTATTTTTTTTAATTAAAATAAAATTGCAAGTATCAATAACTGGATCTTTTACCTTACTTGTATTTTATTGAATATTACTGTTTTTTCCAGTTACATTTTTCAATTTCAATATTAATAAAGTAAAGTACTCAGTAGCTACTCAGAAACCAATACCTGCTCACTCCATGTATTAATATACCTGCATTTGTGAATAGGAGTGAGCAGGTACTGGTTACTGAACAGGTACTAGGGCTTTTGCCTTAATAATATTAGGTAAAAAAAAAAATCTAAATGAGATGATCTGTGAGACATCTTTTTGCAATTGGTAGCGTGTATAATTGTTAAAATATTTATTTTATATTAATTTATATTTAAACACTTATTCTTTCCTATGTTAATTGAAGATACATATTTTAAATGTCGAAGAAATTTTAACTTTTTCAATAAGTTATACTAATTATATTTTTAAATAATTTTTTGGACAAATTTTAAAATTTTTCGTAATAATTAATCATCTTATTGTTTTAAAAAATGATATTAACAACATTAAAAAATAATTTTATTCGATTTTAAAAAATACATTTGCTAAGTAGTAAGAGAAGAAAATTTAAATTGATAGTTTCATTTATTTTAATTTTAAACTTGTATTCATTTTAAAAATTTTTATTGATTATAATTATTAATATTATTATTATTGACTGAACAAAAATTTTAAATCTGTTTTTACATCAACCTAATATTTCATTCCTAAAATACCTTCAAATTTTATTAAAAATATCGAACTTATCAATTACTTTACAATTAATTATTTATCACGGATTTTGATTGATAAGAAAAAAATCAAATTTTAGACATCAATTATTTTACAATAAGCTTTAAATATTTTAAACAAAATAAATTAGAATTCAATTTATTTTAACGTCAGTAAAATAAACCGATTTTTTTTTTTAATTTATTGAATAAATGTTCATTTTTTGATGTCAAAATTTATTTTTGGTGAAATTTTTAGTAATCGATTGTAATAACTATAATATAAAACCTCATTATCATTATTATAAGTTGCATATACTATACATCAATTATTCGATTATTCTATTAAATCGATAGTTTAGCAGAAATAATTGAGTTTTATTAAATTTGACCGAACAAATTTATATTAATTAATTAGTTAAACTTTATATTTTCGGTCAATTTGTAGTATTAGATTAACGGTGAAAATAAATTGAAAATTAATGTCGACTAAAATAAATAAATTATTATAAAAAATTTGATTATTACTGAGAAGCTTTCTAAATTATAAATTAATTGAATATGCATAAATTATTATAAAATTGAATTAAAGCGGATAATATAGTAAACAGCATCAACTATAGCACATCTGAGAAAATCTGCAAGAGATTTGTTTATCATGTACCGTATCTATCAATTTCATTATTGATATACTACATAAAAAACTAGCTGCGACTATATTTTTTTTAATATTTATTGATTTATTTTTTTAGTTATTTATTTTTCTCTTTCGATATTTTTTGCATATATGCAATATTGTCAACACTTACATTACCATGTCTATTTGGCTAACTTACATTATATATAGTTTACAGAAGACAGAACTTATTATCTTTAGCAAAAAAGTAAAATTAAAAAAGACAGAATAAGACCTAGTCATTAAATTAAATGATACTATTATTGAACCTAGTAAATGCGTTAAATATTTAGGATTATTGCTCGAGGACAAACTTACATTTACTAGTCATATTATAAAAGTTTGTCAAAAAGCAAACCAAATCAAAGGTATCTTATACCCGCTGATCTCAACTAAAAGTAAATTAAGTATTAAAAATAAACTTATTCTATATAAAATGTTGATAAAACCTGTATTACTTTATAGATTTCCAATATGGAGCAATACATTTAAGACTAACATTAATAAAATTAAGACGGTTGAAAATAAAATTTTAAGAATGATAAGCAATGTAAGTTCGGACATATCGAATAAAACTATAAGAGAAAATCTTAATATTAATGAAATATATTGTGATATATTTAATCAAACTAAAATATTCTATGAACAAAGAACTAAACACCTAGAAGAACTAAAAAACATTGGAATATACAATAATAACACCGCTCCATTTAAACTCAAGTATAAACTACCTCATAGTATACTCTTAGACTAAAACAAACCATCATAACTTTGTAAATTTTGTATACAGTGAAGCCTGTATAAGTGAGACTTGAAGGGACTAAGATTTTTTTTCTCACTTATAGAGGTTTCTCACTTACCCGAGTTTCTCATACAGAGAGAGAAACTTAGATAGACAAGGTCAGAGAATAATAAATAGAAATAGAGAATATACATTACTATACTGTATAATAGAATATGAAATAATACAATATGAAATACAGTAATTCACTTATAAAATTCGATCATTTTAGTTTGCTTTAAGTTACAATCAGCAGTCAACAATTTTTCAATGGCAAATTATTTAATTTGTCAAAAATAGTTTTATCATTAATATTGGAAAATTCAAAATATTTATGCAATGTCCACAATGCTTTTTCCGTGTCAGATTTGTATACTTTCTCAACTGGTGCTTCTTCTTCTTCCTCTTCTGTTTCTATACATGAGATTGCAGCAGAAACGATATCATTATCGGTCAATTCCCCTGAAGTCATTACATCCTCATCAATATTGACATATTCGTTGAATTGCAGTTGCTGGTTGTCATCATTTATTACTTGAGCCCAAACATCGTCACTAATTGTAGTTGTTTCTTTTTCTTTTTCATTATACCTTGTGAATCAAACGCATGTAACTTGAAACCTGATTTTTTAAAACAATTTGCGATTGTAGTCTTACTGACAGAAAACCAAGCTTTTCTAGCGAATCTCATAGCTTGTAAAATGTTTATTCCAGCGCTTACATTGTCTTCTATAAATGTCACAATATGATGAACGACTTCTTTTCTATAAAAAACGCATACTAAAAGAATGTTGCCAATACAATATGGGATAAATAGTTTCAAATACGAGAGAAAAGAACTAGTAAGTCCTGAAAAAATGTCTCACTTATAAAGGTTCATCAATATCACTAAAAGAGGTTTTTCAGTGCAGAGGTACCGGGACCTGAGAAAAAGTCTCGCTTACAGAGGTTTCTCACTTATCTAGGTTTCACTGTATTTTGTACATATTGTTAACTAGTCTTAAGTTTAGCTTGTAAGTAAGCCTATGGCTTTAAAATTCAAGTGGTTTTTTAAACTTTTCCCACAAATTCAATTCCAAATAATCTAAAAAATACAAAAATGTATTTTAATAATACAAACATTTGTTAGAATCCACGGATAGAAACAAGTATTTTTAAGGTATTCTCATGTAACTTACTCATGTAATACAGATTCAAAAATAAAAATATTTTTTAAATGAAAAATATAGTTTACAGTATTAATATAGTTTACAAACAGTATAATTCAGTTAATAGATTTTACAGAAAAAGTTTACAAAGGAAAAACCTGCATGATACGTTTAAAAATAACAATAACAACTATGTAATGTAATCACATTAAATCAGTTTTAGAATTAGAAATATTCAATTATAATTAATCAAGTAAAATGATTATAAATTATAAACAGGATAATTTTCTTAGTGTGAAAAATGTGGTGGCCCTGAAAAGGGCCGTTTTGTTTTAATTTGTTGGAAAAAGATGGGACGAATAAATTAACCTCCAAAACCGTAGAGAGTACGACCTTGACGTTTCAGAGCGTAGACAACATCCATGGCGGTGACAGTTTTACGCTTAGCGTGCTCGGTGTAGGTGACGGCATCACGGATGACGTTCTCAAGAAAGACCTTGAGAACACCACGAGTCTCTTCATAGATCAATCCGGAGATACGCTTGACTCCACCACGACGGGCCAGACGACGGATAGCTGGCTTGGTGATACCTTGGATGTTATCACGAAGTACTTTACGATGGCGCTTGGCTCCTCCTTTCCCCAATCCTTTTCCTCCCTTACCGCGACCAGTCATGTTGGTTAATTAAGAGTTAGCACAATGTCACTTAGGCAAGAACACTGGCGAGTTTGCGTCCCGCAAGTTCAAGTCGATATATTTATACTCTTTTGTGGACTTACTCCTTCCACTAAAATTTTTTTTACCCCCACTACTCACTTTTTTCTTTCAACCAATCAGATCAGTCTTTAGGACTGAACAATACCCTCTACAATTTCATCCCCCCCTCTTTTTTACTCTGAACCAATCAAATCGCTAGAATTTCAACTTTCTCCCACCAAAGTCACGAAAATTCTCCCACGAGGTGGCACATTGTTCCAGAGTTGACAAAAAGGAGCCGTTTGCGAGCGAAGGCACCTGTTTAACTTTTGCTTTCTTTCTGAATAGTAAAGTGTAAAGTTCGCTAAGTTGCAATGGCAAGAACCAAGCAAACCGCTCGCAAGTCCACTGGTGGTAAAGCTCCACGCAAACAACTGGCTACCAAGGCTGCCCGTAAGAGCGCGCCAGCCACCGGAGGAGTCAAGAAGCCTCATCGTTACCGTCCAGGTACTGTCGCTCTTCGTGAGATCCGTCGTTACCAAAAGAGTACCGAGCTGTTGATCCGTAAATTGCCGTTCCAACGTCTCGTCCGTGAAATCGCCCAGGACTTCAAAACTGACTTGAGATTCCAAAGCTCTGCTGTGATGGCCCTTCAAGAAGCCAGTGAGGCTTACCTCGTCGGTCTCTTTGAAGACACCAACCTTTGCGCTATCCACGCCAAGCGTGTCACCATTATGCCCAAGGACATCCAGTTGGCTCGCCGTATCCGAGGAGAACGTGCTTAATTCTCAACAATAACTTTTTTTTTCAAACCAAACGGTCCTTTTCAGGGCCACAAATTTTTTATACTAAGAAAATTATTTAAGCTATAACACTTTATTCCTTGAATTAAATACTACATATATTGTTAACATTTAGGTTCAAGGTCTAGGTTAATATTAAAATTTCAAACTTGAAAATATTACAGTATAATTATGAACAATTTTTTTATTTAAATGCTTGAATATTTAATTCAATACAATACAAAAATTATTCATAATACACATTCACATTAAATATTTTCATTTCCCAAAATTGCATATAGGGTAAATGCACCAATTATTAACCGATTAAGGTTTTCTTTTTCTATACTAAGCTATAAAAAATCTATTAATCTACTAAAAACAATTTGTAATGGATTTTACTAAAGTTAAATACTTAATTAATAATAATTAATATTAATTTATAATAAAAATTAACAAAATTATATTAATTTTGTTATTTGAATCTTGAAATACCAAAATCACCAATTATTGACCGAAAAAACCCAATAAATGACCGACCGTTCTCCAATTAATTGACCGCTCAAACAATTATAAGTAATTTTGTAAATTACATGTATGTAATTAAATTTATGCAGTACTTTTGAAATATTAACGACAT
>CAJNRD030001120.1:5324854-5392128 GCA_905319865.3 Cotesia congregata | reverse complement strand
AAAAAATTGCTGAGCAATTAAAAAAATAAAAAAGAGTTACAATAAGCTAATAAAAAAGCTTTAATTGAAAAAAAGAAGAATAAAAAAATTTCAAGTGAATCAGAAGAATTATCGTCATAAAAATGAATTTGTGATTATTTGTGACCTAAAGAAATGTGACTTTATGTTAATTGTTGCTATTATTTATATTATTTTATAAAAAAGTACGATTTAAAATTATATTGTATGTTTAGTTTTGTTAAAGATGTCGTTTATACTTCAAAAGTACTACATAAATTTAATTACATACATGTAGTTTACAAGATTACTTATAATTAATTGGAGAACGGTCGGTTATTTATTGGGTTTCTTCGGTCAATAATTGGTGATTTTGGTATTTCAAAATTCAAATAACAAAATTAATATAATTTTGTTAATTTTTATTATAAATAGTTATTAATTATTATTAATTAAGTATTTAACTTTAATAAAATCCATTATAAATTGTTTTTAGTAGGTTGATAGATTTTTTATAGCTTAGTACAGAAAAAGAAAACCTTAATCGGTCAATAATTGGTGCATTTACCCTATATAATTTAAGTTAAAAATTCTATAACGATTGGTTTTTCCTAAATATGATTTTTTTTTACTCATTTTTCCCTAAATCACAAGTATCAAAATAATTACATATGTTTATAACACAATATTAATAGTTTACTATATATAGAGTTTAAATAAGTTAAATTCTAATAATGGACCAAGAATAATTTTCCTAATTATTAATTCAAGTTTTGTAAGCTGATTATAATTTAACAATGTAATCGAAAGAAATAGTAACATTCAATAAAATGTATCTAATATAAAAATAATAATAACTACGTTTGTTACTTCATTATTTATAGAATTCTGTTAAATAAAATATATGTAAATAATAATTTATCAAGAAACTAATAAAATCGATTTGAATTTGGAGCTAAATAATTTTTCAGAATCATTTGATATTATGGAAAGAAGCACAAATACTAGCTTTTCCCAAACCAGGAAAAGAAAAACAATTCCCACAAAACTTCCGTCCTATCAGCTTACTACCCACCTTAAGCAAAATCTTTGAAATTATCATCTTAAATAGAATTAAAGAATTTGAAAAAAATAATAAAACAGTAATAGATGAACAGTTCGGATTCCAAGAACGAAAATGTACAGTACAGCAACTAGCCAGAATAACGAATTATATCAGTAACAACTTTAACATCAAACACTCCACAGCAATGGTGCTATTAGACATAGAAAAAGCCTTTGATACTATTTGGCATCAAGACTTAATCTATAAATTACAAACATTAAGCATTCCACTCTACATAATTAAAATCATACTCCATTATCTAAAAAATAGATATTTTACTGTAAAAATTAATGATGCCATATCCGACAAACAGCATATCGCAGCTGGGGTACCACAAGGTTCAATCCTTGGACCCGTCCTGTTTAGCTACTACATTAATAACATACCAAAAGACGACATGACAAACACAGCCCTTTTTGCAGATGACACAGCCATTTACAAAGGTTCAAGTAATAAAAAATATGCTCTAGACAAAGTCCAAAACACATTAAATAATTTTATTAAATTTTTCAACAAATGGAAAATCAAAATTAATGAAACTAAAACAGAACTTATAATATTCACACACAGGAACAAAAAAATTAATAGAAATGAAAATAATCTAGAAATTAATATAAATAACACAGCGATCAAACCAAGCAAAGAAGTAAAATACTTAGGAATGACACTAGATTACAAACTATCACATAATCAACACATCTCAAAAACCTGTTCAAAAGCAAACCAAATTAAAAACTTATTATACCCTCTTATTAAAAGTAATAGCAAATTATCAACTATGCAAGCCCTATTTGGAGCAATATCACCAAAACCAATATATATAAAATTCAAAGAATACAAAACAAAACCCTTAGACAGATTTACAATGGAGATCTAAGAACATCAAACAAACAAATAAGAACCAAGTTTAACATCACTGATATCTACGACGAAATATATGATAGAGCATCTAAATTTTATAACACCAGAGTTAAACAACATGAAATATTAAATAATATAGGCACGTATACTGCGGACACAGCTCCTTTTAAAATTAAATATAAATTACCACACAGTATTTTACTACCTAAATAAACAAATATATTATTTATTACCTGTACAAATTGTAAATATTGTATATATTTTTGTAATTTAGCATAAGTTAGCTCCTAAGTCTAGATCTAAGATTATACTAATATCTAATGAGTTTTTTATTAAATTTTTTACTCAAAATCAAATACACAAACCTCTAAAAACGCTAATACTTAAACTAACACTTAAAATCCATTAATTTAGAGTATAAATTACACTTTGTAATGGGAATACTTACATGAATAATATATAAACCTCAACATTGTAAAGAATTGAAATATCAATAAAGAGAATTTTCAAATGAAAAAAAAAAAAAAAAAAAAAAATTGATATTAATTTTATAGAGTAATGTTACAATGAATATTGATATTGGCTGCAACTTAATAATACTGGTAACTCATGTTGTTAAACTTTCAAATTTTATACGTATTGAAAAATGTGGTGGCCCTGAAAAGGGCCGTTTGTTGTGAATTTATAGAATTTAATTTAAGAGCTGCTTTTTTCAGTCTTCTTAGGTAAGAGAACAGCCTGAATGTTGGGCAAGACACCTCCTTGAGCAATGGTGACTCCAGAGAGAAGTTTGTTTAATTCCTCATCGTTACGGATGGCCAGCTGAAGATGACGTGGGATGATTCTAGTCTTTTTGTTGTCACGAGCGGCGTTGCCAGCCAACTCCAAGACTTCAGCAGCCAAGTATTCCATAACAGCGGCGAGGTAGACTGGAGCACCGGCACCAACACGTTCTGCGTAATTTCCCTTACGCAACATACGATGGATACGTCCTACCGGGAACTGGAGTCCAGCACGGCTGGAACGGGTCTTTGACTTTCCCTTTACTTTGCCTCCTTTGCCACGACCAGACATGATTGATAAGAGAGAGATTGAACGGAGCGAAACTGAATGATCAGAGCGAGCTCTAGAGAGTATTGTGAGTTTGCCGTGCTAAGCCATTCTTTATATGTGTTTTTCATAAGAGCCTGCGCTTGAGCGAACAGTGTGGAAAAAAGTGGGGGACAATAACTCTAATCTCATTGGCCCGCTAGCTCCGATGGGCGTTACCATTGTTGTTATTGTCATCGAAGCTCGCGGATGAATTAGATCGCGTATATTCTCCCCACTTTGCTGCCATCGTATTCCACGCATGGTGAATCTCCTTCCTTTCTCTTTTAAAAAAAAACTCAAAGTAAGGCAACGCACAGTCACTCTCCAGCTATCTAAGTTTATTGTTTTCACTATTTGATCAACTTGGTAATAATTGGTACCAACTCTCATCATGCCGCCTAAGACTAGTGGAAAAGCCGTGAAGAAATCCGGCAAAGCTCAGAAAAATATCACCAAGTCTGACAAGAAGGGTCGCAAGAAGAAGAGGAAGGAAAGTTACGCTATCTACATCTACAAGGTGTTGAAGCAAGTTCACCCTGACACTGGTGTGTCTTCCAAGGCCATGAGCATCATGAACAGCTTTGTCAACGATATCTTCGAACGTATCGCTGCTGAAGCTTCTAGATTGGCTCACTACAACAAGAGATCTACCATCACCTCCCGGGAAATTCAAACAGCTGTTCGTCTTCTGTTGCCCGGTGAATTGGCCAAGCACGCTGTCAGTGAGGGAACCAAAGCCGTCACTAAATACACCAGCTCTAAGTAAATTTCATAACCTTCAGACGAAAATTTAAATCTACCAAACGGCCCTTTTCAGGGCCACCAAATTTTTCAACACGTATAAACTTACTAAGTTTATTAAATTTAACGTAGTTCCAGTGTGGTATAGTATAGTCAGAACATTTACTATAGACCAAAATTTTAAAGCCTCGGCACACAGACGTTCACATATACAATTACATATTGTCAGTACTAGTGATCTGGCAACGTTGCTCTTGAAAACCGTGAAAGATTTGAATTTCCCGCTTTTTATGCTACACTATTACAGGGAGCGTTGCCGGATCACTATAAATTGTTCGATGAGCAGGTTAGAAATGGATCGAAAATTATTTTTTTTAATTATTATATCTCGATAACGAAACGGTGAGGTGCTGCTTTTATTTTTTTAACTTATTCTAAAAACATTTTTCAACACTCTCCTAATTTTTTTTCCAATTCTGTCGAGAGAATTTTTTAATATAATAAAAAATAGTTGGAGAGACCGGACATTTTACATACTTTAAATGGAACATGACCCTCAAAATCGCCAACTTTGACTTTAAATATCTCGCGATCTAAACGGTAAAAAATTATGAAATTTTAAGAATTTATAAATAAAGCTATTCTGAACCCATAAAAAAATTTTCAGCCGAATCTGTCGAAAAGTGATTTCATGCTGGAACTACCTTAATCATATTTTTAAATGTTTATAGACTAAAATCTGATCATCTCTTATATCTTGAAGAGTATACTAGTTTTTTCTTTATTAATCATATTTTAATGGATGTAATTATTTTTTCCAATTACATAATTTCATTATAATTAAGTTATTGATCTTTACTTCATAATTACTGTCCCATCGTTAAAAATGAATTTATTTTAAATCTATAGATTTATCTTTATGTTAACAATATGTATTTATTTGACATTTGTGACTTGGGGAAAAAGTGAACTAATTGAAATATATATTTAGTTACATCAAATACTGTTATGTACATATGTATGAGTGTTATAAAATTTGTTTATTATCCATATAATAACTAATTACGTGAAGCAAAATTCTATGTATGTGACTTGACCATTCAGTTCTGTGTGTTGACATTAAAATTTAATTAGATAAAAGACCCAGTAATTAACACTTAAAATTTTATTTTAATTAAAAAAAAAATTAAGTAATAAATTAACAAATATAATTTTTTAATTATAAATTTTTAAGATACTTCGTTTTTTGAGAACATTATTTTTTTTAATTAGAATAAAATTGCAAGTGTTAATAACTGGGTCTTTTACCTTAATTATTTGATTTTTTACTTGAACATGTTTTAATGAAATTAAAAGTAAGGTAAAGTACCCAGTACTTGAACACTTCTAAAAATGGGACCAGTAGTTGAACAGACTTTTAGAATTGTTGTAATACAAAATCTGTATATATATTATGAGTAATATGCGCATGTTATATTTATTCAATGATACAGTAATTGATTTTGGTAAGTTTTTTCAATTATAAATCAAAACAATTATATTTTTATTAACTTAAAAGTTGACATGTCGAGAATCGCCAATAGATGCTATTTTTTTCATGAATAAGGTACTAAACCGTAAACCGAACAATCAGTAAAAAAAAAAAAACGGTAAATCATCATTTTAAGAAAAATTGTACCACTCAATGAAATAGTCTTTTCTAAATAATACTTAAATTATAAATATTGAATTATTTGCGTTATTTTGCACTTGAATCAATTCAAAATTGTTTATATTTTCATGAAAATCACTAATTTGAACTAATAATTACATATTTATATATTAAAAGTAGGGTCAAATACGTTTTACTTTGAAACCTGTTCAACTACTGGGTACTTTACCTTATGTATTTATTTAATATTTGAGACTTCTTAGGAAAAAGTGCACTAATTATAATACATATTTAACTTTATCAAATACTATTATGTACATATGAGTGGTATACAATTTATATATCGTCCTTATGATAATTAATTACGTGAAACAAAACTCTATGAATGTAACTTGACCTTCTATTAAAATAGTTTACATTTTAATTAAAATAAAAAAAATCAACTTAAATAAATTAACAAATATAATTTTTGGATTATAAATAAAATTATTAATTTTTTTAGAACATTTTATTGTTTTTAATTAGAATAAAATTGCAAGTGTCAAACAACTAGGCCGGTGTCAATAACTGGGTCTTTTACCTTAATCATTTAATTTTTTACTTGAACATGTTTTAATGAAATTAATAGTACTTGGATAAAACTAAAAATTCTCGAGCTATAAATTCAAATAATTTTGTTCAAAATTCACGGAAAAATTACAATTATCAGATTGTAATCTAAGACCAGATTTAGAATATCTTCACTTCTATAATTTTACATTATAAAAAATGTACGACATTAAATCGCAAAAATTGATTACTGTTATTTTCTTTAATTCTATGTTTTCTTTATTAAAACCCAACAGACATAATAAACCAATGATATGGTAACTTAATTTAAGTAATATATTCATAATTAGTTAATAATATTATAAAAGCTGAAAAAAATTATTTCTTAATTCGACTTTTAGTTACAGACATTTTTACGTTGTAACATCCGTAAATTTTTTAATTGAAAATTATAAAAGTGGAAATATTGAAAATCTGGTCCTAGATTACGATTTGAAAATTGGAATTTTTTATAAAATTTTTTTTCATAGGTACAAGTACCAATTATTATAATACTATGGAGGAAGATGTTTTAATTTTTATATCAGATTAAAATTTAATATTATTGAATATTAATTTTCAAAATAAGTTAAGCAGTCTTTTTTAAATAAAATTCATACTTTTTTAGAAACGATTGTAAAATCCCTTGAACACTAAAAAAATAAAAATTCGTGATTCTCTCATTCTTTTTCCATTCCGCCTGTGCAAAAAAATCATTTTCAATTACCTAAAATTTTTTTTTTAACGTTTAAGTTGTTCTAAAGATGTTTATTACGTATGTAATATATTGATTGATAATATTGAAAATCAAATACCTTTTTAAAACAAAAAAAAAAAAAAAACTGATTAGAATAGAATAATTCTAAATAATTTAGACCCCTGGCAACATAGTCTTTCAGAAATGATCGATAAACTAGCTAAGTAAAAGAAGATAACCATGAGTAAAAGCGAATAAGCGATAGAAACAGAACTATCGAGTGAGAAGGAGAGTAATAGCACAAACTATATCTTGCGAGTGATCATCTTCATCAGATATATTAGCTAATGTCATCTCTGTCACAGATCAACAACCCTCGCTTATACTTGCTGATATTGCTGGATTCTCTGAGCAAAAATAAATTCCAGTTACAAAACTTTTAGTTTTATAAAATTTATATTTTAGATATTTTGTTCTCAGAAATATTTATTTTAGAAAAATAGCTTATTTTATTAGTTTGGAAATGTGAAAAACACATTTAAGGCACATTTGTGCAGCTAGAATAAGAAAGCCTGAAAAGGCTTGATTTTATGACCTTAGGTACTTTAGTTGTACAAAGGACTCCTTATTTTACTAGGGATAGTACAAACAATATTACGGTCTTAGTTAAGAAGAAAAACATGTGTTTTACTAAGGACAATACAAAGAGAGAAAACCTTTTAAAATTGGAATTTAGAATTCAGCTCCGCTTGTAACAGGAGCTGTGTTTAGGTTTTTAATTGAATTACTACAATAAGACGATTATAGGTAAAGTTTAATGAAGATGATAATTAAATAATTGTTAAAATTTGAACTCAATTGACTCTAGAAAACATAAAATAGACTTGAACATGACATTTTTTTTTATGTAGGAAAACGAGTGTTAAAATTATTTTTATTTTAAAGGAATAAATTTTAAAATAAATTTTATTCTTTAATTTTAGTTGAATTAATTACTTATTTTATGTAAGATCAGCTTATTTTAGATTAAATAAGCAAAATTTCAATCATTACTTTGTATTGAGTAAACAATTAAACTGGAGCGTAGTTAAATACAAAGAAAGTTAATTTCTTAATAAATTTTTATTTAATCTATGTTTCAGACAATAATAATAATATTATTATTATTATTATGTATATAATTGTCTTGGAAACTAGTTACTGAGAGAAAAAAAAATTAAGAAAATTTTCTTTGCATAAAAATATTCATTCTTAATAATTACTGAAAGTATATTTTATTGTATAAATTATTTAAATAAATTTAAATGGTTCATTTCAATAAATTTCTGACTGAAGAAATTCTTTTCTAGACAATAATTTTTCTTTCTCTCAGTGTATTGTTAAAATATTTAATTTGTTACTTTGATTTAAAAAAGTTATTATTAGTAGATTTTAAAAAATCTCGTTAATTTGCAATGACTCATAAGGATGAGTAAAGTCAAATTTTTATCAAAACTTTAATAAAAATGTACTAAGAAGTAAACATTCTTCATATTTCTCAAAGATCATGTAAATTTTTACTAATTAATTAAATCATCAATGTTAACTTTACCTAGGCACTGAGAGAAAAAATTTATTTTGAAAAAATGGGCATTTTTGTAAAAAGAAATTGATTTGTTGAAAATTTTAAAAATTTTTTTCTTCAGCTAAAAAATAAAGTTTTTGAAAATTTTCAACGAATTAATTTCTAGATAAAAAAAATGCTATTTTTTTTTTTCAGTGTGGATTACATTACCTTTCACCGCCCACACGGTTCACAGCATTTGTGAGGGTCATCATTCTTATCAGCAATCCAATAGCCTCATACAATATGAATATCATTTTAATCTGATAATATGAAAGCTAATACTCCAGATAAATAATATATTGTATTAAATTTTATGCTAAAACTTGCTCAGCAACTGCGATTAAATATTCCATACCTAAAATTCGGAACGGATTAAAATCTGTAGCTTGTGTAAAAAATTCTGAAATAGTAAAAATTACAGATTAGATTATTATAGCAATGTAAAACATTTTTCAAAGTCAATGCCAGCAAAAAAATTATTGCACTCGTTTGATAATTTTTCTTATGACTTAGCTAAACAATTATATAAACAAAATCATTATTTTTGTCAGAATACATAAGTAGTATGCTTTTTATAATAACTAATGACTAATATCTTAAAATAAATAAATACTCCTACAATGAATAGGATAAAAAAAACACTGAAGTTAAGTAAAAAATTAATAGAATTTAATGTAGCGAGTAGAACATTATACCTCGGTAATTTTATACACTTGTTCAAAGGTTGTATCAGTTAAATTACAAAATGACTCTTCACATACATTACCAAAACTTGACATTACTTTTAATTTGTTCGATAATTTAATTTACAACATTCACCAAGTTGTTATCGCAATCAATGATATCAAAAATATGCAAAAATAATTATTCCTTAACTATTACTAGATACATATGCAAATTAATAGAAACATTTATTTATTATGTTATAACAAAGACAATACGAGAAAATTATCCATCACAGAAATTTAAATCAAGTAAATAAAGCAGAAATATACTAAAGCTCATTATACATATAAATTATTAACTATTAATTTAAAAATTAATATTTTTAATAAACATAATCAAGTAAAAAAATAGGTGTTATGTTACGTACAAAAAACATGTTTCGTAACAATACAATCGCACTCGAGCTCTACTCGTCTATTATATATTTCATCATCTGCGTTCTGATTTTTTTACACAAAAAAAGTATACCTTATATTAAATTAAACATTCAAATAAAAAATTCATTGAGAAACTTTAAAATAAACTTTGAAAGCACTTAATGCAATTCAAAATAACTTTGTATCCAAACAAATAAAGCTTCGTACAATTAACAACAAATCAATTAATTAATCTCGGTGAATCAAGTATTACAACAATAATGTAAATTAAATACTTCCCGAGTAGCAAATGATTTTTTACAGAGATCGCACTCTACCCTCCCGGAAGACGAAGATAAATTAAGAGTCTCATACAGATTATTAATATTTACTTTAGCATTATTCTTCTTATTACTAGTCAGTTGTTTGTTAAGTTTTTTTCTCTTTCTCTTGCGCTTTTTCCCGCCAGCTGAATTTCTTCTACCGACTTTAGCTTCCTTGCAAATACTTTTAACGTCAATTGACGGTCGTCTAATCCTTTCTAACTCTCGCTTATCGTCTACATTCTTAATATATATTTTCTCTAACTTAACACTAACATCCATTAAATTCAACTCATTCATACATTCTTTCTTAATAATAATCGGTTTGTTCGTTAAGTTTGGTTTTACGGTCAAATCATTGCTATTACTATTAATAATACTATCATTAAGAATCGTTTTATTAAGACTATCAGTGCGTTCAAATAATTTATTTATATGGCCATGATTCGTTATTCTTTCGTTATCAAGATCATTTTTTAATTTCAATTCGTCGCAATTGACTATTCCATCAACTTTTACTACACTATTATTTGTCTCCAGCGATTCAGTTTTATTTTTTCTACGTAAATTTTTATCATCAAACTTGAAATTCTTCTCCAGCCTCTCAGTTTTAATCTCAACTCTTTGCCATACTTTGCTATCAATCTTCAAATTTTTATCCTTGGAATTCTTTTGTATCACTGACTTTATAGAAAAATGGACTTTTCTCTTGCCCTTACGTACTTTAGACTTGAGCGACGATTTTTTCGGAGGTAATTCGGTTGATTTCTGGCGAGGTCTCAAAGTACGATGAAAGCTCTCGATTGGTTTAACGTCGGGAGGTGCAACATCGACTTTGCTCTCGGTACAAATAACATTATTCAGAGGACTAAGGTTTTTGACGTCGACCGGTGTCTCTGGAGCCAGCGGATCGACCGCGATCTCATTGTTGGAATCAGAAAGCTCGTCGATATTCGAGTCAAAAGCATTAGAATCCTCGATGTTAACATGCAGGCAGCTTGAACACGAGTATGAGCATGGACAGGAATTTACTGATACTAGATTTGAATCTATTGTTTTTATCAAATCGAACTCTGGAAGTTTTGTGCTATAGCAGTTGTAATTTTCTAACTCTGTCGCTATCGCTAGAGTCTTGCTATTCAGGTACTGGACCATCGGAATGCCGTCGTGTGTCTCCTCGACTTGCTTCTGCATCCATGGAAGTTGGCTTTTTAATTCGATGTCTGTTTCTAAAGTTGTCAGGTAGAATTTGTGAAATTTTAGCACGTTGTCGTGGCAATCGTTACACATGTATTTTGGAAGACAATCATCTTCGTGGACCTGAAAATTGAAATTCTTCAGTTATTTTTTTATATGAAACTTATTTATAACTTAATGATTTTAATTTATGAGGAAATTAACAAAGTTTGATTTATAAATACTGTAACAATATTTAGTTTTACACTTTCTCCGTTAATATTTTACAGAAATACGTAAAATAAAAATTCTACGTCTGAAAGTTTTTTTTTTTTTTTTTTTTTTTTTAACAGGTCATTCAAGAAAATCTAACTGTACATTAGATAACTAATAAGATCGTCGATTTTTTTCAAGAGCGTTTTAGAAATTGATATTTTAACTATTCAAGTCGTAAAAAGTTAAAGAATTTTCAAATTTTTTAATTCGAAAAATTGAAAAAAATTTAATAATGTCAAAAATAACAATAATTTAGAATTGTTTGGTTTCCACAAAAAAGTAAATCAATTTCTAAATATTATTGAATTTTCTATCCTTGTAATTTTTTTTTATTTTTCGGTAAATTGTTAAAAAAAAAAAAAAATCAACAGATTATTAATTTAGCTAGCTTCAATATTGCAAAAATTATTCATGTTCAATTTTTTTTAATTTGGAAAAGTATTTTTTAAATAAGAAAATATTTAAATCAAGTCCAAAGTTTTTTTTTTTAATTTCAAAAATTTTTTTCTTTGAAAAATGGTAGACATCAATTAATTCCAAAAAATGTGCAAATATTCGTTTAGGTTTTGGGTAGCGAGAGGTCAATATTGCAAATTTTTTTTTAAACTTCTGTAAAATCTTTCGTAACAAGTAATTGAAATGAATTATTTAAAAAAAGCACTTTTTTCGAATAAAATATCAGCTCTAGAGAATATTTTGATTTTGGTTTGAAAAGTTTTATTTCTTGACAATTTGTAGTTCTAAAATGTCAAGTAATAAGCTAACTTGTAAAGATTTCACCATAGAAATTCTCAGCAAACCATTCAACTTTCTATAAATTATAAAATTTCACATAAACGATTGTAATTAATTAAAAAGAATTTTTTTCACACAATTATAAGCACCCGGTAAAAAAATGAATGTATACTTACATAAACTGGCAGTAGTGCATTTATTTGCTTGTCGAAATTATTATCAGGATCAAAAATATTAATAAGTGTTTTTGATACTTGTTTACCACAGAGTCGGCAAATACATTTTGTATCCATATTAATTACAAATTAATTACGATAAATAATACGAATAGTTACGTACTATTTTGCTTAAAAAATAATTATTTAAACATTATTGAATAAATATTATTAATAAATAAAATTTGTTTATCCACCATTTTTAATACTGAGTCATACGTCAAAATCGCCTGTTGCATTTTAAATCCATTTGTTCGCCTTATCTTTTTATTTTTGTGAAAAAAAAAAAGTACTTGATTGCTTGTTTATGCAGTACAAAAAGACTATGAACATACATTAAATATTATGACAATTAGTATTACACGTGTATTTTATTTATTAAAAATTAAACGAGCACGTTATTATTAGTAAGTAATTATATAACTTGTCATAATAACAACTAAGCGTGTACTGAAAAATATGTTTAGTGACAGTCAATGATATAAATAAATTATCGTCTTGGTCATAGATACAATGACGTCGACATCTTTATTTCTTTTTCATAATTTAACATGGCGGCGGGTGGACAGGTTTAAATTTTTCACGCCAGGGGCGGCTAATTTAATGGCGGGAATTTTTTGGGAAATTTAAATTTTATTGATTATTTTCACTATTTAATAAAAATTTCTGTAATAGGGTAAATGCACCAGTTGTTGACCGGTCACCAATTAGTTGACCGATGTATAAAAAAGTTAATTAATTAATATTTTACAAGGGTTTTTTTTTTCTTAAAGTATTAAAATAAAAATATATGGCATTTAATCATCATAATAAAAAATTACGCAATTAATTGCGCAGTGATTATAGCTTTAAAAAAATATTCAGAGTTTGTTTACAACGCAACCAGCCATAAAGCGGTCAAAAATAACTAGCGTACAATTGGAGAGTGAGTGCATTTCATCATTAATTTAGTGATATTTATCGGCATAATATAAAATATTTTAGTTTTATTATGTTAATTAAAGATCAGATTCCAACTTTTTTGAAAAAATAAAGTTAAATTATAAGTTTTAATATTATTTTAAGACCGGTCAACTATTGGATCCGTCAGAAGCCCTTTACCCAGTAAAAAATTCATTCGGTCATTTATTAGACCCTCTGATTTTATCACAATCCAATTAGTCACCGTATATTTATAATACTAACTTCTAAACCTAAAAATTAAATCTGTCAAGTGTTTAAAGTACTTTAGTCATTCAATATTTTGTAAATATAAAAATAATCATTATAAAATGTATATTTATAATTAAAATAGGGGAGTGTGGGGTCCCCCCGGTCACCTAAGAAGTGAATTTAAAAAAATATTAAAATTATCATTTTGGAATAATAAAAAAGACTTTATTCATTTCTTTGACATCTGAAGAACTAAATGCAATTACTAAAAAATATAAGTATGAAGATAAATAAAAATATTTGAGGAATTATAGAAATAATGAGTTTGACCGGGGTGACCCAACGTGTTGGGTCACCCCGGTCATTAGGCAGGTCGCTCCGGTCAGTATTAATTTTATTTTAAAAATAAGAAATTCCGAATTATATTGTTAAAATTTGATAAAAATTTAAAATTAATTTTTTTATCGAAACTTTAGCAGCAAATAACATTAAATATTGGTAATTTTGAACATTTAAACTTTCTGTTTTTTAACTAATTTGCGTTTTTTAGGCCATACTTGATATTTATCCGTCGCACAAGTGGAAGTTATTCATATCCTTGAATTCTTTCTAGGTTTTTCTGCTGACTTACTTGTTTGGAGTTCTTCATTAACATTATCGGACAATTTAACTGGCTTCTTTTGTGATTTTTTTTTTTTAATTAATTACAAAATAGTGGTTAGTTTTAAATAAACACACGAGCTGTCAAACAATAAACAATTGAATAAACTGACCGGTGTAACCCCACAGCTTTGACCGGTATGACCTCAACCGATAGTTGAGAAAATAAACTTTATTCAAAAGAAAACGATTAATAATTACAGTATAATAAAAATTCCCATTTATAAAGGAAGATTTATAGATTATATACATAAAAATTATAAATTTTTATCTTGCTGTAAACTATATTAAAAGCCTTACGGAAATGATTCCGGATTCCGATTCTTAGATCAAATGGGAATCAATTTTTTAATTTTTAATTATTACTAATAAATACTATATTTCTAAGTTTTGAATCTATTTTTTACTCTCAGCTGAATAAGCGTACAAAATAAAACAAAATTCAAAATTTAAGGTATAGTAGATTTTTTTAAATGTTGGTGACCGGGGCGACCCCAAGCTCCCCTAATACTTAAAATCTTTTTTGATTATTAAATTTTATTTTGTTGTAATTTTTTTAGTGAACGGTTATGTCAAAGAACGAATTATTAGAAGAAAAAATTGCTAAGCAATTAAAAAAATAAAAAAGAATTACAAGCTAATAAAAAAGCTTTAATTGAAAAAAAGAAGGAGTAGAATAAAAAAATTTCAAGTGAATCAGAATAATTATCGTCATCAAAATGAATTTTTGATTATTTGTGACCTAAAGAAATGTGACTTTATGTTAATTATTGCTATTATTTATATTATTTTATAAAAAAGTACGATTTTAAATTATATTGTATGTTTAGTTTTGTTAAAGATGTCGTTAATACTTCAAAAGTACTCCATAAATTTAATTACATACATGTAGTTTACAAAATTACTTATAATTATTCGAGCGGTCAATTAATTGGAGAACGGTCGGTCAATAATTGGTGATTTTAGTATTTCAAGATTCAAATAACAAAATTAATATAATTTTATTAATTTTTATTATAAATAGTTATTAATTATTATTAATTAAGTATTTAACTTTAATAAAATCCATTACACATTGTTTTTAGTAGGTTAATAGATTTCTTATAGCTTAGTACAGAAAAAGAAAACCTTAATCGGTCAATAATTGGTGCATTTACCCTACACTGATGAAAAAAATTAGGAAAACGGTTGACCCTAAAGGCCATCTCTGCAACTTCCCGCTAATTCCGTTAATACATGGCTGTTTTTTTTAAGCTCTTGAGCTCAAAAATACAATCTGTGTGTTATTTTGAGCTCTCCAAGCTCAAAAAGATACCTTTTCTGTGCTTTTGCGCTCTTTGAGCTCAAAAGTCTGATAGAAGTTTAATAGAATTTTCAAAAAATATAAAAAACTTACAGCAAAATCGAGTAACAACTCGCACAATTTTTTGGCACTATTGCAGGGAGGACCGTCACCAGAAACTCCTCGTGATAGTAAGTCTTCCATGCGCAGCAACGTAAGTTCGTGCCGCTGATAAGCTTCGACCACTGGCAAATCATTGTTGTCGGAACAACTGCTGCGCATGCGCGTGTGATGTCTGGCGTCACTCCGTCCCGGGCGCTGACTATTACTACTATGGCTATTGGCAGGTAGTATGGCAAATTTACCCACCACGGGGTCAAAATTATCAGAAATTCCATCGCTAGTCAAAAATACTATGTCTGACTCATCAACTTCTGTCATTGCTAGAGTTAGATTGTTCAGTTCTGGATTGCATCCGTCAACAGGTCCCAGTGCTCCTAATGCGTCGCGCATGTCACGCATGCAATAAATATCATGAGATCCTCGCGTTATTTCTCTTACTCCAGTTTTCCTATAAGAAAAAGAAAAAAAAAACCTCTAAATAGTACGTAAAAATTTTTTTCTTCAAATTTTTCTAATTAATGTACTTTTAATTAATTATTTGATAGATATTAGATAGTCTTAAAATTTTTAATCTTAAATTTTTTTTGAACTTATACCATGCCAAAAAATAATTCCTCAAAAAATTACACTCTAAATCCTTTTAGATTAATTATAAGCAACAAAAAAATCTTAAAACTGGTGATCCGCCATCTTGGTTAGGAAAATTATCAGCAAAAGCTACTAACGACATCAGCAGGATTCGTACGGAACATTTTGGCGCGAAATTTAAAATCTTATAAATTGATAATGAGTTACTTACTTGGAATAAACATAAGCAAGACTATCACCCACATTACAAGTACAAGCGACATATTTTTTATGTTTGTTGGGATCAGTGCTTGTGATTGGCAGGACAACGCAAACAGTCAGGGTGGTAAGCATCCCTTGTTCTTGAAGAATCATCGAGTGAGCGGCGTGGAATGAACGGAGTAATGCAACAAACACATCTTTTGTTGTAGTTACGCCACTGTTATTTGACGGAGTGAACAAAGCTTTGTTCAGGTACTCCATACTCCCATGGACGGCTGAGCGCGCTGCTAAGCTGGCTTTCACACCTGGAACATGAAAATTTTTTTTAGTATCGACCGTCGGTAATATGAAAAATTACTTACATTTTTTATCGCTTACAGTTCATATGAAAAGAATTATTTATTTTGTTAAATATTAATCAGTCAAATATTTATGAGTCCGGGTATTTAATTAAATATTATTTTACATAAATAATTTTTTTATTATTTATTAAAAATTTATTTTTACCCTGATAGCAACCTTATCCATAAATTATTGTCAATCTACGTCAGCAATTTGAAGCAAACTTGACGGAAAGTCAAAAATAACTACCGTACAATTGGAGAGTGAGTACATTTCATTATTAATTTAGTGATATTTATCGGCATAATATAAAATATTTTAGTTTTATTATGTTAATTAAAGATCAGATTCCAACTTTTTTGAAAAAATAAAGTTAAATTATAAGTTTTAATATTATTTTAAGACCGGTCAACTATTGGATCCGTCAGAAGCCCTTTACCCAGTAAAAAATTCATTCGGTCATTTATTAGACCCTCTGATTTTATCACAATCCAATTAATCACCGTATATTTATAATATTAACTTCTCAACCTTAAAATTAAATCTGTCAAGTGTTTAAAGTACTTTAGTCATTCAATATTTTGTAACTATAAAAATAATCATTATAAAATGTATATTTATAATTAAAATAATACTTAAAATCTTTTTTGATTATTAAATTTTATTTTGTTGTAATTTTTTTAGTGAACGGTTATATCAAAGAACGAATTATTAGAAGAAAAAATTGCTAAGCAATTAAAAAAATAAAAAAGAGTTACAAGCTAGTAAAAAAGCTTTAATTGAAAAAAAGAAGGAGTAGAATAAAAAAATTTCAAGTGAATCAGAAGAATTATCGTCATCAAAATGAATTTGTGATTATTTGTGACCTAAAGAAATGTGACTTTATGTTAATTATTGCTATTATTTATATTATTTTATAAAAAAGTACGATTTAAAATTATATTGTATGTTTAGTTTTGTTAAAGATGTCGTTAATACTTCAAAAGTACTGCATAAATTTAATTACATACATGTAGTTTACAAAATTACTTATAATTATTTGAGCGGTGAATTAATTGGAGAACGCTCGGTCATTTATTGGGTTTCTCCAGTCAATAATTGGTGATTTTAGTATTTCAACATTCAAATAACAAAATTAATATAATTTAAGTTAATTTTGATTATAAATAGTTATTAAGTATTATTAATTAAGTATTTAACTTCAATAAAATCCATTACAAATTGTTTTTAGTAGGTTAATAGATTTTTTATAGCTTAGTACAGAAAAAGAAAACCTTAATCGGTCAATAATTGGTGCATTTACCCTATATTATTCAAATATTCCTTCTTTATATTTCATTACAATAATTTTTACGATTTTTTTAAAAATCATAAAGCTTCCATATAAAGTAACTTACCCCAATTGACACCATCGGCTAGAATCAAAATGGCTGCATTAGGTCGCGCAGCGATTCCAAAGCAATCAGCAATAGGTTCTCCATTGGTGACATTATTAGTCGGATTTTTCTCGTACAAAGTCGTCGCAATTCCATAGGCTAGTTCGTGAGGTAGGAACCAGTTTTCAATTCCCGCTATCATCTCGTTGCTTGACAATGAAGCTGAAAAAAATTGATAATTAAAATTACATTATTAATCTTTATTTTCTTAAAGACATGTTTCTTCAAGCATGTAATGCAATTAAAAAAAAAATATATGAATAAATAAATAAATATATATATATGCAAATAAAAACCATGCGAAGCTTTAATTTTTTTTCTTCTTTTAATTTCCTAGTGAAGAAATAATTGGCAATGTTTAAAAAAGAAGAACTAGCATGCTCGACAGAAAAAAAGCAACTTTTTCAATCAGAACCTTTTTGAGCATTTTTGAAGGGCGCAGGTGCACTTTTAGATTTTCTCAGTGGTATCATGTCATTTGCAAAATCCTTCGGCGGCGGAATGATGTCATCAACATCAACATCTGTTGGGGTTATGTTACCAAGCGTATCATCAGACACACGGATCAAGTCAATCTTGTTATCATCATCCGAGTTGTCAACATTGTCCCCGCTGTCACTCGAGGCTTGAATTCCCTCATCAATAGTCGCCATGTCCACAAAATCTTCACTCTTTTTATCATCTTCACAGAGAAATTTCACGCCGGTTATTTTCTTCCCGTTAAAATTTACATTGGAATTTTTCTGGTCAACTTCTTGGAAAGTGTACTCGTTATTTTCACCAGAGTACTTCTTGTCTGGTTCGTATAGCTTCCCAGCAGCTCGGATCTTTATGGTGCTGTTGTCTATCGGGCATGACTCGTTTGTACGGATCAGCAGCCATCGATTGTCAGCCACAGAAAATATGCAATCCATTGACGTGTTAACTGCGTTAATATTTTAGTTTTATTTTTTTACATATATATTTATTTATTTGACGTGCTAAGAAAATAAATTATTTATTATTAAAATTTGATTACTTCTAAATATTTTATTATTTTTGAGTAATTATTCAGATTTCACAAAATTTTTGAGGTCAAGAAACTTCAAAAAAGCACTTTAAAATTTTCTTAAATTAAATTAGTGAGATTTTGCTGACAATAAGTAAATATTTATTGGTTTTTTATTTTGTTATTTTTTAAAAGTTTAGAAAAAGTTATTCTAACAAAATGAAGGAAGAATATTTAAATAATTTATTTAGTTAGGTCATTTTTAAATTAAACATTTTTTACTTTTGAATTTTAGCGGGCCGGTGACGTAGTACCATATCCGCTTTACAGCGCCATCTTACAGATAATTTAGACACTAAAATTTGTTTTTTCTCAAAAATGTCTCATTTTTTGCCGAAAAATAAATTATTAAAATATTTTGAATTGCAAATAAGGAATTCTTAAATTTAGATATTAATTTTTAGAAATAAAAAATTATTAAAAGTTGTCGATTATATTTTTGAAGGTTGGAACTATCATTGGAACTACCCAGAGATGGCGCTGATTTAAGTTCTGCTAACCAACAGCAAATATAACTATTTTTTAATTTTATAATTTTTTAAAAAGTTTGAAAAAGTTATTATGATAAAATAGAGGAAAAATATTTCAAGAATTCATCTAATTAGGTCATTTTATAATTAAAAATTATTTTTTACTTTTGAATTTTGGCGGGGTAGTGACGTAGTACCATATCCGCTTAACAGCGCCATCTTACAGAGAATTTAAAAACTATAATTTTTTTTTCTCAAAAATTTCTCATTTCTTCTTGAAAAATGAATTATTAAAATATTTTGAATTGTAAATAAATAATTCTTTAAATTAAATATTAATTTTTAGTAATAAAAAATTATTAAAAGTTCTCTATTATATTTTTTAAGGTTGGAACTATCATTGGAACTACTCAGAGATGGCGCGCATTTAAGATCTGCTAACCAACAGCAAATATAACTATTTCAATCTCACTAATTCAATTTAAGCAACCAAAATACCAGCAAAAAATTACCTGTAGCTTCCTGATCATTCTGATCAAGAATATCAATGTAGTCAACATCCGGGTCGCTAATACTCAAGTGCTTCTGCTTCAAATTGACAGTTGTCAACCCACGATCTGGCCCCGTGAAAGCTGCAAAAACTTCTTCATTGTCGTCCAGCTTCTCCAGGACTTTAATCGGAAGTTCCTCGGGATTTCGACCGTGGAGGATCACTGGGCCTTCTATCTTTTCTTCCAATCTAAATTGTTTTATTTTATTAAAAATTAACTCTCTTATAAATTATCTAATAAATAAATAAATTTTGTTCTTACCCATTTAAGTAACGAGTCACAAAACAACCACCAGGAAAATCCGCCGGCGGTGACCTGGGAGTCAGGGTGTTGTCATTGTGTCCAATATTTTCAACCGCTGCCGTTAGGTTACTTATTGACAGTTGTCGCATAAATCCTACGACTTTTTTTCTTAAACTTGGCATTTTTTTTTTTTTAATTTTTCACATTACACTAAGTACTTTGTGGCACTAAAAAAAAATTTAATAAATTAATTATGACATTAAAGTTAGCAATGAAAATTAAGTTAGCCGACATTAAAAAAATAAAAAAAATTTTTTTATTGAAAAAATTTCAATTAAACAATTAAAAAAAAAAATTTGATATGTAAAAAACTTGAAAAACTACAAGTGCAATTTTTTATAAATCTTTTTTTAGTTGTAATTTAATTTAAAAAAAAAATCAAAAATTTTTAGACGTCTGCTAACTTCAGTGTCATAAGTTAGCACTCACTAGAGAATTTTTTAATTTTTTTTTTAACAAAAAAATTTGCTCTAAAAAATTATTTTTGAAAAATTGCATTTTTTCTGAATGTCAATTTTTTTTATATTTTTTTTTTTGCCATAATTTATTTGTTAAAAAATATTCTAAAAATTATTAAATATTTGCTAAATTTATCATAAATTAATTTTACTCAAAAAAAATTTTTTTTTTTTTTTTTAACTAATAAAATTAATTTCAAATAAAAAAAATATTTTTTAAAAAATAAAATAAAAAAAAAATTCAATTTCTGACAGTTAATAATAAAAATTTTACTGTTATAATAATAATAATAATAATAATAATAATAATAAACAATAAATATTTAAAATAATTAACACAATTGTTTTGTTTTAATTCTCACGTTACCTTTAATTAAAAATAATAACTTGACACAAATTTTTTTTTCACCGTGTTAAAAAAAAAAAAATTATCAATCATTACTCATCACTCCCATCTTATCTCAAAAAAATTGATAATCTATAAAAACAAAAAAAAAAAATTTACTGCGTCACAATTTAAGAAAAATTTTTTTTTGTAAATTTAATTTAATAAAAACATGTGTGTCACATATTGATTTAAAATCATTAACTTATTGATAGAATTAAAATGCTTACCAGTAAAGAATTATTATTTTTATTATTATTGTTGTTATTATTGTTACTGTCAAATAAAGCAATAAACTTTGACAAAAGGCGTGATGAGTGTTTATAATTTTGAAAATAGTTTCACGTTCAATTATTATACATACTTATTGTTATTATTATTGTAATAAATATTGTTATTATTGTAATTATTGTTATTATCTACGGTTGTCGGTTCAGCTGCGCGGCCATTACTGTTAATAATGACATCTGTCAAAAAAAGTACATTTAAATTTTTTTTTATCGCTACTTTTAGTTTGTTATTTTTTCACTAGATGTCAGTAAGCGCTTAAATTAACTTTTTAATTTTTAATTAAATAACTTACTATAATAATTAATTAACTTTACTTAAAAAATTAATTTTTTTAACTTATTTTCAGTCAAAATTTTGTAAATAAATTTTTTTTCCCCGTAAATTTGCTTGTTCTAAATTAAAAACTTGCGCGCATGCGCGAGGACTTTTGCGCATGCGCAAAAATTCCCGCGCATGTGCAGAGTCTATCATTTAAAACGTCAAACGTCAGATAAAAAATTACCGAACGACAACAATTGAGAATTGTTGTTATTTAAAATAATTTATTAAAAAAAAAAGTAAAATTAATTAATAAATTATTTAATTAATTGATTAATAAAAATTAGAATAATTGAAAAAACTATTTGAAATTTTTAAGTTTGTAAAATTTTAATTAAAAAATAAAAATCTAAAGTTTATAACCTAAAAATTATTTTTAAAACAATAGAGACAAATTTTTTAAAAATGAATAAAAATTTAATGCTAGTAATTTGTTTATGTTTTGTAATTAATGTTTATTGTGTAGAGGAGAAAGTTAAGTCATGGAAAGACAAAAGTATCTTGGATATGAATGATGCTGATATGGAGAGATTATTCGACCAGTGGGAGGTAAGAATTATTTATAAGAAATAAAAATTAATTTAGCAGATATTTTATAATTTTAAGAATTTTTGTAATAAATAATTTATGGTAAAAAATAATGAGAAAAAAAAATTGACATTTAATAATTATATTAGCTGAATAGTGTAATTTTTTGGAACAAATTTTTTTGATAAAAAATTGTCGAGTGATTGCTAACTTTATCAAAATTAATTTAGCAGATATTTAATAATTTTTAGAAACATGTAGAAATTTTTAAAAATTAAAAATGCAATTTTTTAAAAATAATTTTTTAGAATTAATTTGATTTTTAAATAAAATCTAAAATTGGTCAAGTGTTCAATGCTAACTTTAATAATGAAGTTGAAGTTAGCTGACAATTGTCATTTTTTGGATTTTTACAGCAAATAAATTACTACTAAAAAAAAACAACAATAAATTTTTTTGACATCTACATGTGAAATTTTTATAAAAATAAAGTTAGCCGACATCTAAAAATTATTATTATTTTTTTTATTAAAGAATTATTACAAAAAAATTTTTTCATTTGTTAAAAACTTCAAAAACTATAAGTGCAATTTTTTAAAAACATTTTTTAGTAATAATTTAATAAATTAAGCAAAACAAAAAAATTAAACATGTCGGTTAACTTTATTATTCTAGAATTTTTTAGAAAATTATAAATTTAATAATTTATTAATTGTAATTAATTGCAGGAAGATGAAGAGCCATTAGAACCCGATGAACTGCCAGAACATTTGCGCCCGCAACCGCAAATTGATATCTCACAGGTAAATTAATTTCTTTTAATTTATATGTACAATTTTAAAATTTGAAAATTAATTTTTTTTAGATTGACGCTTCAGATCCAGATAATTTGTTACGTATGACAAAAGTCGGAAAAAGTATTATGATGTTTGTTGACCTAAAGAAAGATCTTACAGACAGTGAAGCTGACAATATTTTCCGTCTTTGGCAGGGAAGCTTACAGAATAATCATATTATTGCTGAAAGGTATGTTTTAATTTTTTTAAGTACTTAATTTAAGAGTCACAAAATTTAAGAATGAATGATGAAATTGAAATTATAAAAATGTTTCTTACTTATAAGGTAAAAGACCCAATACTGGAACGATTTGACAATTATTATTTTATATTTTATCTCGTACTCAATCAAATTAAATGAACTTTTCTTTGTTAGAAACCTCAATCTTTTTTTTACATAATAAAATATGAATGAAACTTTAAATTCTATTGGAAATATTGAAAAAAAATGTTAATCATGTCAATAGTCTTAGATTTCTGACTTATCAAGGTCTCTTAATGGTTTTGATAAGAATTCGATACAATTAATTGATACTACAAAAAAAAAACCCTATCGTTATTTAAAATTTACTGTTTGTCTATTGGTACACCCAAAATAAGCTAATACCCAGTATCGGAACAGTCAGACATATTGATATTATTTATTGACATTTACGATATACTGTGTTGATTGTTTACATCAAGCACAACAAAATTTTTTGTGAAATAACATTTAATACAGAAAGTAATTTTATTATAAAAATTGCTTCAAATATTCGTAAATTTTAACTTGAAGAACAAAAGCAAATTTCTGTTTTGAAATTTTCTTTTTTATAAAAGTGTCGTCAAGTATTATAACCTCGAATCGTTTATTTTTTTTTTTTTTTGATTTTTAGTAAAAATTTATATTTGATTTTTTAATATTAAATAATTATTGTTAGTTTCACTATGCATACATGTCATTTGAGTTTTGAATTAACTATTAATTAATTATAGATATCCTATTGAACCAAAACGGGCAGTTTTTATGTTCCGTGAAGGCTCACAAGCAGTTGATGCCAAAAACTTCCTGATAGATCAACCAGAATTGGAGCATGTCACTCTCGAAGGACAAATTTATCCAGGGAAACATTCTGCTCAAGTAAAATTTTAAACTACAATTATTAATTATCAAAACATTTTTATTGCAATAAAAAAAATTAATAAAATAATTTTTTTTTTTTTTTTACAGAAGAAAGAAAAAACTGAGCTGTAAATCAGTCATGTTATTCAAAGTAACGCAGCTAATTCTTCCTTAAATCTCATTCCGGTGTGAAAGAATATTTTTTGATGAATAAATTAATTTTTTAATATAAATTAAGTAATTATTATTTATTTATTTATTTATTTATTGAGAGCTTTTGTGGATTCTATGTCATTATTCTCAAGAGCCTTGACTTCTTTCTGGATTTCTTTTACGACCTTTGCAAGTGCCTGAGGGTTCACTCCGTTCTCGCAGAGTCTGATGCAGATACTCAGGGTTGTCTGGTCGAGGTTTGTGTTCAGGAGCTTTGATATCTCATAGATGGTGTGGAATGTTTTACGGGATATGTTTACTTGGTGGTTTACTTGTCCAGGCATTTTTAATCTGCAATTTTTTTTTTAATTATTTTTAACAAAACAAAAAAAATATTTTGAGAAAAATTTTATATAAAATTAGCGACTTGGCAGTCACTATGTGACTGCCGTGACTGTGAAATATAAATGAATAAAATTTTGCTTTATTAAATAATGACTTTGGTTAAAATCAACTGTACTTCCTTAAATATTGACATTTTTAAAGATATAAGCTCATCCCGATGTTATACTCATCAAGAGCTTTCATTTGAGTACCCACATGCATTTTTGATATATTTTTCGTATATACATATATATAATATACATAAATATATGAAAAATTGATGTGGGTACTTAAATGAAAGGTCTCGATGAGTGTAATGTCGGGGTGAGCTTATATCTGTAAAAATATCAATAGTTTATAAGATACAAGGTCATTTCTTAATTATGTATCAAGAGATAGAGTATTTTCGTATGCAGCCTAAATTCTTATCATAATAAATTGACTATCGGTGAAAATGATATAAAACCTTGAAAAGGCACAAATTCAAGTCAAGACCTTTGCAATCGTACTAATTTTAACTAGAAAAAAACCGATTTTATCATATGACTATTTTAAATACTGACTTTTGTTAAATTGCACTGTACTTTCTTAACTATTGACATTTTTAATGATATAAGCTCACCCCGACATTACACTTATCGAGACCTTTCATTTGAGTACCCACATCAATTTTTCATATATTTCATATATTTATATACATTATATATATGTATATATGAAAAATATATCAAAAATGCATGTGGGTACTCAAACGAAAGCTCTTGATGAGTGTAACATCGGGATGAGCTTATATCTTTAAAAACGTCAATACTTAAGAAAATACAGTGCGACTTAACCAAAGTCATTACTTAATAAAGCAAAATTTTATTTATTTATAGTTTACAAGTCACGGCAGTCACATAGTGACTGCAAGGTTGCTAGTAATAATATTCTATATAATTAAGAGAATAAAAAAAATCTCCGGCATATTTATATGATAGAATCATTTTTTTAAATTAAATTTATCTTTCATTAAATTTAATTCATAAAATTATCTTCAATAAATACCTGATAATTTAATAATACTAAAATCTGCCGACTTCTGATAATATTTTTTCTTATTAAATATTAATCAAAAAAAAATTTATACTAGTAATTTTCTTTCAATTTCTAAATGGGTAATTTTTTAATTAAAATTTTCTTAATAATAATTTAATTATAATAAAAAAAAAAATAGATGTCTTTTTATTTTAGTATATTTTAATTTAATAATGACACTGAAGTTGACAGACATTAGACATTTTTTTTTTATAATTTTATAGCAATTAAATTATTATAAAAAAAAAATCATTAGTAAAAAATTTTATAAGCATTTTTTTAAATTTAAAATTAGTTATAAAAATAAAAAAAAATTGACAATTGTCAGCTGACTTAAGTATTATAATTTAATACAATTAAAAGTGTCTAAAATAACAAAACAAACCTCTAGCTTTCTCATATATTTATGTCACAATATCTTTGGAGCCCAGCCAGCATTTATTTAAACACTTGAATGCCAATTTTTCAATCCCTAGATCCAATCTTATTATAACTTACTTCTTTTTATATCTTCAGTCTACCAAAATTCTCACTCTAAAACAATCAACATTTTTAATTGTCATTTTAAAATTTTAATTATTAAAACTGTCAAAAAAAAATAGATTATTTATTTATAAAATTATTAATTAAAAAATTAACACCAACCTTAATAATAATCACCAAATTTAAATGTAAGCTTCAATTTTCCCAGTGAAGAAATTTCAAAGTCTAAAAAAAAAAAAAATTAATTTTTTTTCAAGTGCAATTCAATTGTTTACTAACAAAAATAAAAATGTCAGAGTCAAACCAACATAGAGAGCACCGAAAACGTCATCCATTAAGAGAAGACTCTTCAGTAGCTGGTGACGGTAATTAATTAATTAATTAATTAAAAAAAAAATTATTTTTACCTTCAATTATTAATCATCAGCTGTTTGTTATATTTTTGCCTTCATTTGCATGAGCATGTCGCATAATAATAATAACACTAATAATAGTAAAAAAAAATAGAATAAGACAGAAGTGACACCTAGTGAAGAATATACAAACTAACATAACACTGAAGTTAGCCGTCAGGTGTCAATTTTAAAAATTTTTTTAACCAATAAAAAAATTCTAAAAATTTTCACTTGTAATTTTTATTAATTTTCACATGTGGAATTTTTTAATTAATTTATTTTTATAATAATTTAATTGTTATAAAGTTCTAAAAAAATTTCTGTCAACTTCAGTGCCATAAACTAACTAAATTTATAGTGTTTTTTTATATATATTTTGTGAGTTGTCAATCTAGCTATATATAGTTTCAGTTAATGAAAATTGATAAAAAAGATAAGCAGAAAAATAGTCACGAGAAAGGCGTGACAGTCATCTGATTTTATTAACAATAATATTATCAATAATTGTTAATTAAAAAATATTAACATTGAGTTAATTTGTGTTGAATTAATCTGATTGTTGGAAAAAAATATATTATTAATAATGGCTCTTCATTCTGCAGGAAAAGGAAAACTTATTGCTGTTATTGGTGATGAGGTAATTTTATTTATTATTATTTTTTTTATATTAGAAGTATATTTTAAAATTTTATTATTTATTATAATTTTAGTGAAGTTGGATAATTTATAATTATTTCTAGAATTTTTTTAAATAAATAAATTTTATTAAAAATTCATGAAACTAAAGTTAGCAGACGTCTAAAAATTTTTAATTTTTCTTATTAATTAAATTACAACTAAAAAGATATTTTTAAAAAATTGCACTCATAGTTTTTAAAGTTTTTTACAAGTGAATTTTTTTTTTTTAATTTTTTAATTGAAATTTCTTCAATAAAAAATTTCTAAAAATTTTGAAATGTCAGCTAACTTAATTTTCATTAAAAATTCCACTTGTAGATATGTCAAAAAATTATGGTTAATAAAAAATAATTTTAAAAAAAATGAAAGTTAAGTTAGACATTTCAAAATTTTTTATTGAAAAAATTTCAATTAAACTAAAAAAAAAATTCACATGTAAAAAATTTGAAAAATTTTTTTAGTTGTAATTTAATTAATAAGAAAAATTATAAATTTTTAGACGTCTGCTAACAGTGTCATAAAAAACAATTTTTTTTTTAGGAGTAATTTATTTGTTGGAAAATCAAAAAGATGTCTGTTAACTTATAATGCAAAATTTAGTCGACGTTTTTAATTTTATGATTTTTTTTTATTAATTAAATTAGAGCGAAAAAATATTTTTAATAAATTACATTTAAAGTTTTTCAAGTTTTTTAAAAATGAAATTATTAAAAATTTTTTTTTTAATCAGTTTTTCAATAAAAAAAACTCAATTTTCATTGTTAACTTTAGTTTCTTTTATTATAAAATTAGCAGACATTTAAAAATTTTTTATATTTTAAATCAATAAAAATTACAAGTAAAAAAATATTTTTTTAAAATTGCATTTAGAATTTTTAATATTTTTTGTTTAATAAATTTATTAATTATAAAGTCGAATTTTTTTTCATTTAAAAATGTAAATTTTAATTATCAATGTTATAAAAATAAAAAAAAAATGTCAAATTAATTTTTAATTTTCAGGACACTTGTGTTGGATTTCTCTTGGGAGGTGTGGGCGAAATAAATAAAAATCGCCAGTCGAATTTTATGGTTGTCGATAAAAGTATGTATAATTATTATTAATTACGAATTTTATTTGAATAGATATTGATTTGTATTTTTATAATAATTAATTTTTTTTTAAACAGACACTGCAGTTGGTGATATTGAAGACACATTTAAACAATTTGTGAAACGCGATGATATTGATATTATTCTCATCAATCAAAATGTATGTATAAATATTAATATCAATAATTTTAAGTTATTAGATAATTTTTATTTTATTTTATTTAAAAAAATATTTTTGCTAAAATTCAACTCTTTATTTTAATAGTGAAGAAATTTTTATTGATTAACAGTTCTTAATAAATTTTTTAAGGTCTAATTATTTATTTTTACTTTTTTTTATTAATTTAATTTAATTGTTTCTTTTTTAAATCAATTTAATAAAATTACTAGCAATTTTGCAGTCACTATGTGACTGCCGTGACTTATAGACAGTAAAAAATTAAAATTTTGCTTTATTAAATAATTACTTTTGTTAAATTGCACTGTACTTTTTTAACGATTGACATTTTTAAAGATATAAGCTTATCCTGATGTTATTCTCATCAAGAGCTTTCATTTGAGTACCCACATGCATTTTTTATATATTTTTCATATATACATATATATGTAATATATATAAATATATGAAAAATTGATGTGGGTACTCAAATGAAAGGTCTTGATAAGTGTAACATCGGGATGAGCTTATATTTGTAAAAATGTCAGTAGTTGACAAGATACAAGGTCATTTCTTAAATATTGATAATTTTAAAGATATAAGCTCATCCTGACGTTACACTCATCAAGAGCTTTCATTTGAGTACCCACATGCATTTTGATATATTTTTCATATATTTATATATATATAATATATATAAATATATAAAATATATGAAAAATTGATGTGGGTACTCAAATGAAAGGTCTCAATGAGTGTAATGTCGGGGTGAGCTTATATCTTTAAAAATGTCAATAGTTCACAAGATACAAGGTCATTATCATATGACTTTCCGGGAAACAAAATTTTTCTTATTCTCTTAATAATATAGATTATTCTTTATATAATTTGTTTGATAAGTTAATTTATTTATTTCTTTTTAAAATCAATAAATTAATGTATTTTTTTATTAGATAAATGTATTTTACATTTTTTATTTATTCATTTTATTAAAGTATTTAATTAAGTTATTTATTTATTTCTTCTTTAAATAGATGAATTTATTCAAAGAAGAAATCAATTAATTTATATCTTCATTAGATAAATATATCTTATATTTTTTATTTATTCACTTTATTAAAATATTTAATTTAGTTTAATTATTTCTTCTTTAAATAAATAAATAATTTTATTTCTTCTTTAGGTCGCTGAAATGATTCGTCATGTTATTGACAGTCACACACAACCTGTCCCAGCAGTCTTAGAAATACCCAGTAAAGATCATCCCTATGATGCTAGTAAAGATTCTATTCTTCGACGTGCTAAGGTATATTATTTTATTTTTTCACTCATTAAATTACATTAAAAATGTCATAAAAAATTATTAAATTACTTGAAAAAAAAAAAATTTATTTTTTACTCATTGATTTCTTCCTAACAAAAAAAAGTAAAATTTTTATTTCTTCAATTTAATAATTAACAATTTTATAATTTTTCATGACATTTGTAACACAAATTATCAACTAAAATAATAATTAAAAAATGTTTTTTTTTTTTTTTTTATAAAGGGTATGTTTAATCCAGAAGATATTCATGGATCTGCATAATTTATCACTATTAAATAAATGTTTAATATAATTAATTTCTTCGCTGGATAGAATTTTAATTTGAAAATAATTATTGAACACATTCCGACATTTTTTGTTTGTTAAAAATTAATAAAGAAGAAATAAATAAAATAATTTAATAAAAGTTTCAAGAAACAAAAATAAATAATGAATTATTGTACATACATGTTTGAAGGTATTATATCAAATTAAATATATATAGTTCACGCTAAAATATGTATTTTAAAAAATGTATACAATGTTATGTATAATAATAATAAATATTGTAGCAAAAAAAAATGTATAAAATTTTTGGTAGATTTTCGCTGAAGAAATTTTATGTAAGACAGGCGAATTGTTAATTAATAAAAAAGATTCATGATTAATTAGTTCAAGTTAAAATATGTGAGCATAAATAATATGTCAGTTGATCAAAATTTGTTCGTTAATTTATTTATCTAATTTTTTCTAATCATCTTTTTCTTCTCTGGCTGATATGAACAATTTTTGAACCACGTGGGTTGCCTTTTCTGTAAATTAAAAATAATTTATATAATATTATTTTTTAATTATACAATTTATGAAAAATTTACCATTTAAATTGAGGAACCACATTGGCTTATTCTTCCACACAATACCAGCAAAATAAGCCGGTACGCCGGATAATGTAATCAGTGCACCCATGCCAACTTCAATGGGTCGCTCGAGGCAAGGTACAATTACCAGAAATAAACAGATAATTACGAATACTATTGGTACTAGGATTGGTATCTAAAAGCAATGGTTATAATTAATAATTGATAGTTTAGTTGATGATGATGATGATGATGATTTTGACTTATTGACTTACTTTGATCGGCCGTGGCATGTTCGGACGTTTGTACCTTAGCCATAAAATTCCAGCGACTGATATCATTATGAAAAATGACTCGACTATACTGCAGTACGTTATCAGTACAAAAATATCACTTGTACACAGCATCATCAATGATAATATACACTGAAAAATAAATTGAAAATTTTTTTTATTTTATGATTTTAAAATGATGGATTGAATTTTAAAATCTTTTCATTTTTGTTAAAGTAATATTGATAATAATGATAATGATATTCATCATGAAATTGATATTGATGATATTCATAGTGATTGTAATAATAATAATGATATTCATCATGACATTAATATTGACAATGATATTCATCATGGCCTTAATAATTATGATATTTATTATGATCGTAATAATAATGATATTCATCATGATATTGATATTGATAATGATATTCATTATGATCGTAATAATAATGATATTCATCATGATATTGATATTGATAATGATATTCATCATGACATTGATATTGGCAATGATATTCATCGTGACATTAATATTGATAATGATATTCATTATGATCGTAATAATGATAATGATATTCATCATGACATTAATATTGATGATGATATATTCACCATGACATTGATATTGGAAATGATATTCATCGTGACATAAATATTGATAATGATATTCATCATGACATGATTATTGGCAATGATATTTATCGCGACAATGATATTTATAATGATATTCAACATGACATTGGTATCGATAATGATATTCATCATGATATTGATATCAATAATGAATATAATGACATTTATCATGGCTTTAATAATAAATGATAGTGATATTCATAATAACATTGATAATAATAAAGATATTTATCATGACATTAAATAATGAGAATGATATTCATCATGATATATTAATATTGATATTTATCACATTATAAACACTGATATTGATAGTGATATTCATTATAATATTGATATCGACAGTGATATTCATTATGAATATCATGTCATTGATATTAATGGTGATATTGATAGTGATATTCATGATGATATTGATGATAATATTGATAGTGATATTCATGATATTAAATGATGACAATGAGAGTCATAATGAATATTATTTCATTGATATTAATGGTGATATTCATGATGATATTGATAATAACTTAATAACTAGCAATTAAATAATGAATAATTTACTTAAATAAATAAAAAATAAGAATAATAATAATGAATCACCAAAAAAACTAAAGCAGGTGTCGGTGAAAATCTTTTGATATTAATATGACTCAACATAGCCGGAAAATGTCCATTACGAGCTCCAACAAAGCACATTCGTGACGACGTCATAATATGGACACTCAATCCGCCAAATGCTGATGTTGCTACCAATACTGGCATTATCCAAGACATTGGACCCATAAGTTTATCAGCTAATGTCTAAAAAAATTAATTAAAAAATAAAAATAAGTAAATAACAATAAGAAATTATTCTTCAATACTTATCAATTATCGCTTTAGATTAATTACCACAGCAATAGCATGAGAAGCAATCATCGCCGTAGGATTAAGCACTGCAAGATACGCAACATTCGCCAACGCGTATATTATCGTAACTAATGGCAGTGAAATATAAATGGCACGTGGTAAATTTCTGCAATAATTAAATAAATTATTATTAATTAATAATTAAAAAAAAAAAAATTTTTTTACACTTACTTATAAGGATCTTTTAATTCTTCAGTCATAAAATTTAAATAGTTCCATCCAGAGTATGAAAATATACCAGAATAGAATGCAATTGCTATTTTACCGGGATCTACTGTTGTGCTTTTAAAAGGTTCCTCATAATTTTCAGTGTGTCCTATTTAATAAAATTAATTTTTGTATTTTGTTGTTTTTATAATAAGTTGAAAAAAATTTTTTAATTACCCAAACACAACCATGACAGTCCAGCAATTATTATTATGAACAGTGCACTTATTTTAGCAAACATGATGATGTTTTGCATTTTTGATGTTTCTTTAACGTCGTAACAATTTATAAAAGTTAATAAACCTGTTAAATAAAAATATGATAATAATAATAATAATAATAATAATAAATTTACGTATATTTTTTTACAATTGTAAATTGACTATAATTATAATTATTATTGGCTATCTAGTCTAATTGCATAATTTTTCTCTAATTATTTATAATTTTTAGCCGGTATTCCTTCCTGGCATAGACAATTATTTTTATTCTTATTTTTTTTAATTTGTCATTAGAGATAAATTCAACTGAAAAAATAATTCGGACGGCCCAAATAAAAAAAAATAATAATAAAATCTTACATATTGTACAAGCAGCTATAAGTCGTACACTAGCATCAGGTATCACACAGTCTTGAAAAAATGGCTGTAAAACATATTCAGCAAATGTCAATGCCATTATTGCATTTGTTGTTGGTCTGAAAATAAATAAAAATAGATTAGTAAAATAATTAATAATAATAATAATGATAATGATAATTTAAAATTATACTTACACAAAAATTAAATTAGCAGCCCATAAATATAAAAAAGAAGGAAGTTCACCAAAAGCTTCATGAATATAAGCATAATCTCCACCACTTCTAGGAATACTTGTTCCCAATTCTGCATAACAAAGTGCTCCTATCATTGACAAAAATCCACATAATATCCACACTATTAATGACAGTCCAACACTTCCGGTTTCAGCGATTACTCCTTTTGGAGATATAAAAATACCTGCAACAAATTTTTTAATTAGTTCTGAGACTAAAAAGAAAAAATTTTACTGCTTAAAAACTTGTTATAAAATTTTCTAGAGGCTTGTAAGTATAGGATAAATATAAAACATTCTAGAACTCTAGAAATTGAAAATTTTTTAATTTAAAAAATTGTCTAGAATTTTTTTAATCATAAAAAAAGCAACTTTATGAAATAAAATTGACAAAAATTAAACTTCTAGAATATTTTATAAAATAATTATGAACAATATCATCTTCACAAAAATAATTTAACTTAAATTTAGCGCCAAAAAAATATTACAAGCTTAAAAGTATTTATCTGAGATTAATATACTTAAACATTCTAGAAATAAAAAATTTTTAAGTTTAAAATAATTATGGAAAATTATGCCATAATTTTCGATAAAAAAAAATCTATAAAATTTACAAAAATAAAAATGAGAAAAATTTTACAAAAAAAAAATTATGATACTGAAATTGAGAGACATCTTATAAATTTTAGAATTTCTTTAACAAATAACAAAAAGGTAAATTATAGCAAGAAAAATTTAATTTAAAAAAATCCATCTTTAGAAGCTCAGAAAAATTATAAATGCAATATTATGCAATAATAATAAATTTATGACATTAAATTTAGATGTCACTTCACAATTTTTTAATTTTCTTTAACAAACAAATTTTTTTAAAAAAATTGCATTTTTAATTTTTTTAAATTTCTGTCAAATTTTTTTTTCTGCCATAATTTATTTGTTACAAAAATTATCAAAGATCAACGAAATTAATTTTCATTGTTAATTTCATTGTCATAAAAAATTCCACATATAAAAATATGAATAAAATTTTTTAAAAATAATTTCATTAAATTAATTTACTTATAAATAAAAATTAACTTATTTTAATGTCATTAAAATTTTCATAAAAATTAAGTTAGCCGACATCTAATAATTTTTCGAATTTTTTTTATTGAAAAAATTATTTAAAAAAAATTAATTGAAAAAATTTCACATGTAGAAAGTTTTAAAAATTATACGTGCAATTTTGTAAAAATATTTTTTTTGTTCTAATTTAATTCATTAAAAAAAAATCAAAAATTGTTGAACGTCGGTTAATTTTAATATCATTAAAAATTTCATGAAAATTATTAAGTTAGCCATCTAATAATTTTTAGAATTTTTTTTAATAAAAAAAATTATTACAAAAAAATAAAAAAAAATTTTCTATTATAGAAAAAAACTTTAAAAACTCCAAGTACAATTTTTAAAAACTATTTTTTAGTATGTCATTAAAGTTAGGCGACGTTCTAAATTTTATGATTTTTTTTTTAATAATCAAATTAGAATAAAAAAATTTTTTTTAAAATTGCACTTACAGTTTTTGAAGTTTTTTAGACGTGCAATTTTTTTTTTTTAATTTTTTGTAATGATTTTTTCAATAAAAAAAAATTATAAAAATTTTTAAATGTCGGCTAACTTAATTTTCATTTTTTTAGTTCTAATTTAATGATAAAAAAAAAATTAAAAACGTCGGCTAACTTTATTATTATAAAATTTTTATAAAAAAAAAAAAATTACCAGATCCATGTAGTTTAGAAAATTACTTATAATTATTTGAGCGGTCAATTAATTGGAGAACGGTCGGTTATTTATTGGGTTTCTTCGGTCAATAATTGGTGATTTTGGTATTTCAAGATTCAAATAACAAAATTAATATAATTTTGTTAATTTTTATTATAAATAGTTATTAATTATTATTAAATAAGTATTTAACTTTAATAAAATCCATTACAAATTGTTTTTAGTAGGTTAATAGATTTTTTATAGCTTAGTACAGAAAAAGAAAACCTTAATCGGTCAATAATTGGTGCATTTACCCTATGTATGAATATTAAAAAAAATATTGTTTTTTTCTAATTTTTTATTAAAAAACAACCCAACAAAATTATCAGAAGTTTTCTGATTTAAATATCTCACTGTAACGCCATCTTAATAAAGTGACAAAATTTCCCGCGCAAGTCAGCTGTCATGTCCGCATAAACAGTAAACAGCAAGTGCGACGCTACAAAAATTAATAAAAATATAAACAGCAATAATTACAACCACTTAGTAATCAAAAACATTTCTCTTAAAAGAAAACAATCACCAAATAAGTGACCAAAGATTAAAAACCAAGACCTACCAAAATGAGCCGTAAAAAAAACTTGGACATCTTGTTTAACCAAGAGATCAATGAGAGCACCATGATCCAGCGGACGAAAAAATATCTAAAGCAGAAAATAATGAACACAAATGATAAGTATTACATCAACAATCAATACTACACGAAAGAAAGACAGCATATTTACGACTTAATTCGTCGCACTGTAGAATCAGGTGAGAGTAACTCAGCTTTATTGATAGGTCCACGTGGCTCTGGCAAGACCTCATTGATAAACTCTGTCCTAAACGAGCTGTCCAGCTCCCTAAAAGACTTCAAATCAACAGCGCTGATTGTCAATCTCAACGGACTGATCCACACTGATGATCGGCTGGCACTGAGAGACGCAACCAGACAGATGCAGCTAGAGAACGTGGTAGGAAACAAAGTGTTTGGTACCTTTGCTGAAAACTTGCACTTTTTGCTGGAGTGTCTCAAGTCCGGGGACAAGAAAACCTCCAAGCCGTGTATATTCTTGATCGACGAGTTTGACTTATTTTGTCAGCATCACAATCAGACTTTGCTGTACAATTTGTTCGACATTGCTCAGTCAGCGCAGTCCCCAATTTGCGTCCTAGGAATAACTTGCCGGCTGGATGTCATCGAGCTGCTGGAGAAACGGGTAAAGTCCCGGTTCTCGCATCGCCAGATCTTCATTTTTGCTGGCAGCGAGACCAAGGAGCAAGGAGGTAATGACAACATTGTAAAACTGTTTCACTACTTGCTGAGTATCACGGATGATGATGATGATGACAGTGATGATGGAGAAATCGACAAGCAGTTTGCTGCTGCTTGGAACAAAAATATTGACAGTCTGGTAGCCAACTCGGCGGTACAAAAGTTGCTGCAGAGATTCTACCAGCTGGATGTTGGAGAGCGTTTGCTGAAAAACTTGTTGTTTGTTATTGTCTCGGGGCTCAATGATCAGCATTGCAAGATAGTCGTTAATGATATTGTCGACGCTGGTAAAATATTTGTTCAGGATGATAAATTACTGATGCTGCAAGGTCTCTCTGTGCTGGAGTTCAGTCTGGTAAATATGGATTTATATATTTGTTTTGACTTTGTTGATAATTTTTTTTTTTTTTTGTTTGTTTTTAGATAATTGCAATGAAACATGAAACTGAGATTTACGATGAGCCGTTTAATTTCGAGGCGATTCTAAATCGTTATGTTAAATTTGCTAATCAGATGTCCTCGATTCACTCTGTACAGAGGCCAGTTATTATGAAGGCTTTTGAACATATTAAGGTAATTATTTATTAATAATTAGATTGATAATTTTGGAATTTTAATCTGACTATCATCACAAAAAGATTTTTAATTATTATTTTTAAAACGTCTGACGGCAACAATAATATAGGGAAAAATCATGGAAGTTACAATTGAATTAAAAATTATAAAATTTTGTTAAATTATTAAAGTTTAAATAATTATTATTCTGTAAAAGTTTCAGGTACTGTTTCCGAATTATGTTTAAAAAATATCGAATTATTTTTAATACGGTTTAATTTCAGATTAATAAATAACAAATATCAGGATTACGGGTAGTTAGAAAGGTTCTATGAGTTTTCATCCCTGAACAAAATATCCTCGACAAAATATCTTTAGACAAAATATCCCCGTGACACAATATCCTCCGACAGAATATCCCTATGACACAATACCATCACGATAAAATATTCTCGTATCGAATATGCTTATGACAATATGTTTCGACTTGACAAAAAAAAAAGAGAATTTGATTCAAAGAAATAAAAAACATTAATAATTTATAATGAATTTTATTTTTAATCAGTCTTTGATTTTTAAAATATTTATCACTGACTTTTATTATTTTTAATTTTTTTATTATTATCATTATTATTTAATTATTGTTTTAGAGCGGATAATCGTGTTGCGCCTTTTTAACATGGTTTTTGTGTGTGTTTATTCGATATTAGACCATCACATACGCTTTTTACCGTGTTGTGCCCTTAAATAATTTTTTTTTATTCAAATTTGCGAAAACTATAACGAATTTAAAGGATAACTTGTCGGGGTTTTTTTGTCATAGGGGATATTTTTTTTTTTTGATATTTTGTCGGAGGATCAAGACGCCTGATACCGTTGGAAAACACAGTTAAATCAATTTAAACAATCATTGAATTGCAAAGTTTCGTCTTTATTCTTAAGACTTTATCAAGCTCTCAACAATGACGATCGTTTAGACATTGTTGAGAGCTTGATAAAGTCTTAAGAATAAAGACGAAGCGTTGCAATTCAATGATTGTTTAAATTGATTTAACTGTGTTTTTCAACTACCCGTGATCCTGATGTTTGTTATATCGAATTATATTGTCTATTTAGTCCCACGTGTGAACTAGCTTTTTAAAATACTTTAATTATGATGATAATAAAATTCAATTAAAAAATTTTAATGATTGAATTATTCAAAGTTATTTAGTCTTTCATTTTTTTATAATTTTTTTAGTTAAGTTAATAATAACTTCACTGAGATCTTTTTAGAAATACATATTTTAAATTAGCTGTTTTTATAGTCAGTGTCTGAGATTGTATAATTTTGACTTTTTTTATCTTTAAATAAAAAATTTAATTTTTTTTTCATGATGAAAAATTAAGTTTTTTTTAGTAAAGATCTAATTGAAAAAAAAAAAAAATAGTTTCATTTATTTTCAACTTGATATTTATCAGTAATTCAACTCAAGAGTATTGAAAATAATGTTATCGTAATACTTAAATAAATAAATAACTTTTTTTTAGAATCTCCAGTTACTTGCTCCAGTCAACAGCAGCGGTGTCGGAAGTTACTTAAAATCCGAGAAAGAGTATCAATTTTTCAAATTACTCGTCACATCGCAACAAATTATTGAAGCTGCTAAAAATTACCCTGGACTGCCGACAGAAGTGTCGCAGTGGGTCACTTTCAATAATACCTTGTAAATTAAAATTAAATTTAAGTAAATATTATTTATTTTATTATTTATATTATTTAAAAGAAGAATACATTTTTATACCGAAGACAATGTTGATATTTAATCACCTTGCTAATTTAGTAATTGGTGATGTATACTCAGGGCATTCGTTAGTTATCTAGTGCTTCTAGACTATTATCAGTATTATTTTATTTATTGCTATTATTAGAAAAATATTTAGAATTTTTTGGTAGAATTTGACTTTTAGATTATTTTTTGTTAATTATTAAATTATAAATATTCATATTAATAGTTTTAAAAACTTAAAAATACTCAATAGTAAGCTCTTAATTAATTAACCCATGCTAGAGTATTAATAACTGGCGTCTGATTAATATTATTGACCGCCAATGGTGAACGATTAGATTTTTTCCGGGCCATAATTTTAATAAAATTGTTCATACGTTTAGATTTACGATAATTATTAACAAAAAAATCATGTCCTGGATTGACACCAATGTCTAAAATATCAGTCAATTTTTTTTCTCCTGTAAAAGGTCTTAATGCCGACATTGCTCTGCTCACTCCAATCTATATAACCAATTAAAAAATAAAAATTAATAAAACAATATCAACTGACTGAATATTTTAAATGATAATTAATAATTTAAATCAATAAAATTTCCTATTACCTTTGAATGCTTGATTTTGTGCTCAACTAAATCAGCACCCAGTAGTTCTTCACGCATCGACATCCTCAAAGGTATTATCTTATCAACAATCCACAATAGAGTAATTGAAGAAAAAAAGGACCACGTTGCTAAGCATAGAACAGTGAAACTCTGAATTCCTAATAAATACCACCCACCGCCTTTGAAAAGTCCACTTCTGCCGCTTGTTGTGGTTAGAGGCCATGGATTATCAGCAAACAGGCCTATTGCAATCACTCCCCACATGCCAGTTATGCCTGGAAAAGATAAAAGTTTGAATTATTTTTTAAATTATATTAATTTGCTCATCAAGTAAACATTTTTAATTAATATAAATAAGAGAATAAGAAAAAGTTTGTCTCTGGCATATTTATATGATAAAATGAGTTTTTTTAAATTAAATTTAGTTACATTAGAAAGTTCTTGACCTGAATTAGTGCATTTTTAATGTTTCATACACTTTTCTAAAATAGTTAATTTATTATGATAAGTTTTCAAAGTAGTTATAAATAGATTCAAATTTCGCGATAAACAAAATTTGTTTATTTTTTTATTTTGGTTTGTACATGTGAATGGAGTTATATGTAAAAAATTAGTTTATATAATTAAGAGACCAAGAAAAATTTTGTATCGTGAATATCTTTATCGTAAATTGGGTTTGATATTTTTTCAGCGATTTATGATTAAAATAATTGAGAGAATAAGGAAAATTTTGTGACGAGCACATTATTATTTTGAAAGAAATTTTTATAGTTAAATTTGGTATCATCGGAAAGCTCTTGATAAGAATTTGTGCCTCTTCAGGGCTTTATATATTTTTCAGTGATAGTTAATTTTTTATGTTAAGTTTTTGGAATAGTTTGAATAGTTTGTTGGTTTTATAAATTTGTTCCGTCACATTTGTCCATTAAATTATTTTTAATTGATCCTGTGATAGCACTATTATTTTTAAAATTTATTTAAAAAGTACCCAAACTATGTATAGTGTGATTATAAACATCAAAAAATCATAAAGCCAAAGTTTTTTTTATTCATAATCCGTAAATCTCTGCAGTCCCATACTGCAGGTTGCTAGTCTTGAATTATTTTTATAAAATGATCATATTTATTCATACGTATAAGAGCTCCTGATTTTTTTTATATTAAAAAAAATTATATATATTTACAGATCGAAAATACTTTAAGTAACTCTACGACCGATTCACTACATCATATGCAAAATACCTTAGTAGCGCAACGTCGCGAGCTAAGTGAACTACGTAAACTCGTTAAATTGAGATGTGAAACGTCATCCACCTTAGAAGATTCAACAGAAATCGAGTACCTAAGAAATATCCTCTACAAGTACATGATGGGAAAAGAAACCCTTGTATTAGCTAAAGTAATTGCTGCCGTGGTTAAATTTGATCAAGAACAAACTCAAAAAGTTGCTAGTAATTTATTATAAATTTTATAACTCACCGTGAGTAGCCGAAGCACCAACAGGATCATCAATCCTCAGTTTATCAAACAGTGGCATGGTGAAGCAGGTAATAAATCCGCCGACTCCACCAACAATTATAGCTTCCCACGCTCTGTATAAAAAGCAGCCACCTGTGACAGCAACCAAAGCTCCAAGGATGCCATTTATTTGGCTGAGGATGTCTATTCCCTGGGAACTGTTCAAGCTGAAGAATAGCCCAACTAGTCCTCCGCCAATACTTGCCATCACTGTAGAAACTGCAGCGCGTGCTGAATACTTCCATTTGTCGTCTGTAACACCATAAGTGCTTCCACTATTGAATGCTAGCCAGCCCCACCAGAGCACAAACAGTCCCAGGATCGCGTTTACTGGAGATCCCAGCGGTAGAGGGTCCAGACCGTAGTCGTAGCGACCTAGACGAGGTCCTAGCATTATTGCACAAGCTAGCGCTGATATTCCACCGACTAAATGGACTGGTCCTGACCCGGCGATATCGACTGCTCCTAAGTTGTGGAGGAAACCGTGGTCACCCCATACCCACCCTGCTGGTATGCAATAGACGATGGTGTTCAAGAAAGAAAACAGGCAGTAAGCCTTGAAATTACATCTGGGGAAATTAAATGTAGATAACTTGTTCGATGAATCATTTGTAAAAAATTTTTTTTCTTACAAAACATTAAATAAAGCTCGAAAAATGAAGCGATATCACAATATTACTCAGTATGAAAATTAACTGTAAGAAGAAGATACCCAATAGATTAATGCAAAATGAGATGGCACAAAAAATCTTATTCTCTACTCTAGATTTACACGGAAAAAAGAAAAAGGGAAAAATTACGGTAATTATTTACAAGTGGGGTTCACCATTATAATTTTCATTTTTTTTTAACGAAATTTCTATTTGATTTTATTGATATATTTTTTTTTTAAACAAATAAAAAAATAAACAATTAAAAAAAAAAGTTTATTAAAAATTTATAAATTTTTTAGAAAATTGTGATATTCAACTTTTTTTTTTAAATCGTTCGTTTTTTTATGTACTTTTCAACAAAAATATATATCAAAAAAAGATAAAATAGATAAAATAGAAATTTTATCCAAAAACATAAGAGCCAAAATTTTTTACAACTTTTGAAGGAAAAAAAGCTATCGAAATCTTTATTTTTTTCTTTCACGACATTTTTTATCATAAATGCGCCGTAATAAAAACAAACAGAATAAAAAAAAATTAGGAAAACGGTTGACCCTGAAGGCCATCCCTGCAACTTCCCGCCAATTCTATACCTATACGCTTGAAATTGCACTTATGACGTTTTAGAGCTCTTCGAGCTCTTAAATACAATTTGTATATTATTTCGGGCTCTCCGAGCTCAAAAAAATAGCTTTTGTATGCTTTGATAAAACACAATTTTTTTTATTTTCAAATCGCAATAACTTTTGAATGAATGAACCGATTTTTACGCGGTTGGCGGCATTCAACGCAGTTTTTCAAGCTTTATAGAAAATCTTTGAGTTTATATCGACAGAGTGGAAAGATTCGGAGTAATTCCGAAAAAACGCTTTTTTCGGTTTTCTTTCGTCAACGATAACTCACGAAAAAATTAACCGATTTTGACCGGACTGGCGGCGATCGACGTGGTTTTTTGACGTTAAGAGCTGATTAGTTTTTGGAATTGATCGGTAAAGCCGTTTAAAAGTTATTTCAAAAAAACCACTTTTGAAAAAATTTTTTTTTGTAGTTTTTTTACGATTTCTCAAAATCTATCGGTCCGAATCGGTTCAAATTTTCAGGAAATCTAAGTTTGGGCAAGCCCTTTCGAATGGCGCCTACCGCGATCAAATCGGTCAAGCCGTTCAAAAGTTATAAGAGGTTTACATACATCCACACACACACACACACACACACACACACACACACACACATACACACATACATACATACAGACATACAGACACCACCGCGGGGGTAGTCAGGGAAGCTTCCTGTGACCTTAAAACGTCGAGATCTGATGAAAACTCGATTTTTGTAAAACGGGGTGAAAACAATAACTTCCCGATTTTTTAAAATCTGAGATTTTTAGCGGGAAGTTAAAAATTAAAAAATGTTAATTTTTCTCCTAGATATGGCCAAAAATAAGGTGGACCCCACTTGCAAATAATTATCAAAATTACGGTATAAATACTAATAAGTATCGCTTCAAATTTAAAACTAGAAAAATTGCAATTCGAAATAAAATTTTTAAAATTCAAATTTGAATGTTAATTTCACAGCTTTAAATGTAAAATTAACACTTTATAATATAATTTTTAAAAAATCTTTAAAAATTACAATCTAAAACTGTAATTTTTCCAGTTTTTTTTATATGAAATGCCACGTTACACTATAAAATGTAATTTTTCTTTTTTCCGTGATCACAAAATTTTTAAATTCCTTGAAACAAAAGGGCGTTAATTTTTAGTTATACGTCCTTTTTACTTTTCGAAATGTCTTTTTTTATTTTTAAGCTTAAAATATGCTTGCAAACCGATTGAAAATAAAATTTTTTACGTTCTTTTGGCTTTAGATAACAAAATTTTCAAATTCTTAAAGCCAAAAGTGCAAACATTTTTACACATATGCCCTTTTTACTTTTATCACGTGATATTTCAAAAATACATTTTTTTGGATGAAAATTTGTAAGTTGTCTATCTAAAATTGGTTTTTTCCAAATAAAAAAAAAAAACTTATTTCCAACAAGGAAATTACTGTGAGAAACATTTTTATTTCTTCAGCAACGAAATAAAATTTTCAACAATTTTCTGTCACAAAAATGCCCATTTTTTTAAAATAAATTTTTTCTCTGATTGTAAAGTATTTTAATATGATAATATGACTGATTAATTAACACTAACGGTTATCCTGTATGGTTATAAACAAATCTAAAAAACAATGATTTTAAAAATACATTATGATACTGCAATTAGTTAGCAGACATCTGACAATTTTTGGAATTTTTATAACCAATCAATTATTAAAAAAAAATATATTTTTAAAAATTCGCACTTATATAATTTTTTCTAAATTTATACATGTGGAATTTTTTGCTGAGTTTCTTTTATTATAATTTAATTGTTATAAAAATCTGAAAATTTTTTTGATGTCTGTTAAATTCATGACATTAAAGTTAGCAGTCACTTGACGATTTTTTAATTTTATTTAACAAAAAAATTTGTTCTAAAAAATTATTTTTAAAAAATTGTATTTTTTATTTTTTAAAATTTCTATATGTCAATTTTTTTTTCTAATTTTTTTTTTTACCATAATTTATTTGTTATAAAATTCTTAAAATTATTAAATATGTGCTAAATTAATTTTCATGTTAAATTCAATATCATCCAATTTTTTGGTTTATGTCACGCAATATCATTAGAATTACCTTTCTGCCATAGCACCGCTGACAATTGTCGTAGAAGTAGTAGCAAAACTTAACTGAAATATAAATGCCGCACAAATAGGACCCATAAATTGGTCATCAACTGTGGGATCAATGAAAAATCCACTTGTTCCAATGAACTGATTGGTAGGCGGCCCGTACCCAAAACTCATCGCAAAACCAAAAATCCAGTAAGTAAGTCCACCCAGCGAGATGTCGACGACGTTTTTCATCATAATATTTACTTCATTTTTTAGGGAAACGCACCCGGATTCCAGCATTCCGAATCCTGTTTGCATTGTGAAGATGATGAAGGAGTTACTAACTATCCATGTGCTGTCTTCCTTGCCGATATTAAACTGCGAACTTATGTAAATTGTTCCATTTGATGTGTCACTGTCATTAAGACTCGCGTTTTCCATAAGGAAGAATATTTAAATTACTCAACTACATGAGCAGAGGTGAATGCAAGCTAAAGAACAAGTTGCGAGTGAGCGACTATTTGCTGTTTTAAACCACCCAGATAAAATTGTGTTAATATTTAATTGTCAAATAGGCTTGCAAGCACGGCATGACAGTGTGTTCATGTGAATAACAAACAGAATAATTTATAATTTTCTTCCTTAGTTCGGTTTACTATTTTTTTATATCGTCTTCAAAGAGAATTAGTAATGCGTAGAAAGATTTTAGGTATTTTTAGTTTTTTCTGGTACTATTTGCTGTAAAGTATTATTAAATTTTATTAAATAAAATTATTTTTATGGAGCGAATCTCTATATAAAGTTTGTGGAAGTGATTTTTTATATAAAAAAAAAAATTTCTTTGAAATATCAAATCGTTTCAAGTAATGAATTTTTCTTATTTCAGCAACTTTTTATTTCTTCTGAGCCGAAACAATTTCAATAAAAATGGAGATATTTTTCACAGTAAGGACCCAAAAATTCGTAGGAATGCGATTTAAGTATAAAACATTATTTTTCTGGCCTTGTGTGAAATAAATTGACATTTTTTTTAATTCTCAGAATTTTTTACAGAAAATATGTGAATTTCACGCTGCGCATATTTTTAATTCTATCAAAAATAAATAAAATGTGTCAGCATTACACTGAGAGAAAAAATTTATTTTGAAAAAAAATAAGCAATTTTCTAATAAGAAAATTTGAGATTAATTTGTTGAAAATTTTAAATAATTTTATTTCTTAGCTGAAGAAATAAAAATTTTTTTCACAGTAACTTCCTTGTTGGAAAAGTTTTTTTGATTTGGGAAAAAAACAATTGTAGATAACTTCCGAATTTTCATGTAAAAATGTTCTTTTCCAAGTCTAGAAAATTTTTTTTCAACAAGAAAGTTGCTGTATGAAATTATTTAGAATTTTCAACAAATTAATCTCATATTAGAAAATTGAGTATTTTTTTCTTATTGTAAATGACCTTTTTAAGATACTACTGAATTTTTCGAATTATAATCATATTTTTTCATATTTTTGAATCCGTAAAAATTTTATTTCGTGGAATGATCCATAAATTTTTTTTTATTTTCTTTTTCCTAAAGGCAGAATTGAAAAAATGAATTTGTGGCAAATAATTATTTGATATTACAGACTAGGATTTATAATAAACATATGCATCTATACAGAAAATACTTCAAAAGAAGAGAAGAAAAAAATAAAAGAAAGAATTTGAAGACCTCCCCGATGTTACAGCTGAAAATAAACAAAATTTTTCAGTAAAAACTTGCAGTGGATTACAATAATTCAATTATCGATAACTGTTCATAAATATTAGTGATTAAAATTAATATTAAAAGTAATTGGATTAACAGAAATAATATCAAATCAATAATTAAATTTTATTGACGTAAATTTTATTCTTGCACATCTTAATTAATATAATAATTTATCGATACACATTAGTCTACTAATAAACATAATTTAGTATAATAAATAATCACCCGATCACAAAAAAAAAAAAAACAGCTCGTCTAAATTCGTGATTACACAAAGGCAAGCTACTAATAAATTCAATAATTCATCGCATAAAAACTCCACGGGAAATTGATCATTGTATCAAAGAAACAGGAAAATTATTTAGGCGTGTATAATCATGATTAAAAATTCACTAACATTGGAATTTAAGTTTACTTCGAGCTATTTAAATAATAGATAGATAAAAAATAATAAAGTATGCTTTAAAACATCCACGAGGAATGATAACGTTATGCAGTATTAATATTATTAATATTGTTATTTATTATTATTTTATTATTTATTTTTGCTGTCAAAACGTTCTTTCTTATAAGTCGATTACTTTTTTGTTTTTTTTTTTTGTCTTATGTAATTTTATTTATCTGTGAATTCTATTGAGAAATACATTCTCAGTGAACATTTAATTGTAATAGAGTTGAGTAGTTATAATTGGTTTTCTTTTCTTTAATGGTTTCCGTAAACATTCTCGTCACTGTACGCTATGTAAAGGAAGCAATCCTCTTCGTGGTGTTCCTGTACAAAAAAAAAATAAATTATTAAATATTTAAAGTCGCAGTAATTTATATTTTAAGAGTGTCCTACAGTAAATAAAGTTGTGCTGAAAAAAATTGTAAAAAATGATCCAGTATTTTTAGATTATTTCATTTTGAAGGATGTCAAATTGATTTAAATATTTTTTGACCTAAAAAAATAAAATGTGAAGCGAGTTATGTTACTTAGAAGTAAAAATTTATTACATTCCTTTTTGTTAACTTTTGATAAATTTTTTGTTTATTAAAATTCAAGAACTCTTTAACATCAAGTACGTGAGTATTATTTTGATAAAAGTTTATGATGTAAGCGGATAAGCACAACTTTTTTTTATTTACCGACTACTGTTTGTTTGAGGGGACTTTAATATCTATTATTAGATGTCAACAGCTGATTTTCCGAAGTTATTTTTTTTTTTTCAAGACCTTATGACAATTTTAAGTTTATGATTTTATTTGTCGTAATATTTTATTTTATGTACGACTTTTTGTAAATTATGTATATTTTATAAGAATTTTATTTTAAAAAATTTATCATAAAAAATTTTATTACTCAGTTAATTTTCATTGAAATTTTACAATGAAATAATTGATTTAAAAATTCAATATAAATGTTTTAAAATAAATGAATTTTTTATTGTAATTTATTTTTAATACTCTTTAATTATTTCAATTAAAAAAAATTTTGTACTTTATGCAATAAAGATATTATTTTTTCTATATTAAATTTATGAATGTTATTCCTTAAGTGAAAAAATTTTTTATCATAATTTATTTTTTTTATTATAATTATAAAAAAATCATCAATAAAAAAAAATTCATCACAATTTTTAAAACTAATTAAAAACTTGAAAATATTTTATAGAAAAAAGTTTATCAATTCTAAAGGTAAATTTTCACAAGATATATCTAATAAAATTTCGATAAAAATCTGGTGATTAATCAAATACAATTATACACATTTACATACTATTATCATTATATTATATTACATATATAACTACAATGAATCATTAAACATTTAAATCCGATAAAGAAAAAATCTACGCTCAATAAATATAAAAAAAAAAAAACAGACGATAAAAAGCAAACAAATGTAGTTTGAATTACCTGATAAAGCGAGCCCATGGTAGCACTTGTGGGTGGGATGATATTGTTAACGAAGAAAAACAGTGCATCTTCAGGACGCAAGTGGATGCGTTTGCGGATCAAGAAGTAAAATTGACCTACAGTCAAGTCTGACGGCACCAAGTATTTCTGCTTGTCAAGGTCGCTGATTTTAGCTTTCGGTGCTTTTTCGACAATCACCTGCAATTATACACTATTAATAAAAAAAAAACATCGACACCCAGCTCTGCTAAATAACTTTCACGAAATCGAGGATGACAATCAATAAAAATGTAATAACAACAATAATAATAAACAGATTAGTGCGTAAAAAAAAAATAAGACCCTGAGTATATTTGTAGTGTAATGATATATACAAGTATGTCGTCACTAGTATGTAGGTGTGTACAAAAAATGGTTATTAAATTAAATAATTTTAAAATTCATTTAATTTGTTGTCACCCATGTTATACCTGAAAAACTAAACTCGCTTATCAACATGACAGCCATTTGATGAACCAACATAAATATAATTATAAATAAATAAATATATGACGTATACTCACTGGAACTCTATCAGGATATTTCCTACGTATTTTTTCACCTTCAGCCTTTCTCTTTTCAAAGGGATGTTCCTCTTTGTACTGAAATTTCATTTTATCAACAAATAATGTTAAAACTCAGCAACCCAAAAATTAACTCTCTGTGCTCTGTGCTCGCACTTAATCTGATGCAATTACTTTTTTTATTATTCACTGTTTATAACAAAAAGTATAATTTTAATGACGTTTCAATTTAGTTGAGTTGTTTTTGTGTACTCAGTATATAAATGCGCAAGATTGCAATTGTACAGCAATGACGAAGTGACTGGACTGGGGGCAGAGGAGATTGACAAAGACAGAGACGGAGGATGAATTGTCTTTTTTTGACACCATCGATTGGTCTGTCTAAATATATCAATATCTTTTTTTTTATTGGCTACTGAGTTTGTAAAATAGCCGCGTATTGGTTCTTCCCTTGGAACTTTTCATCCGTTGGCTGCTAAATAAACTCGCGCTTTTATTGGCTGCGTCTTTTTAAATTTATCCTGCGATTGGTTAGTTTTTTCACTTCAATTTATTAATTATTGAATCAAGTACTTTATTGATAATTATTTATTATATAATTAGTTGTTAGATATATTTTTTTAATTAAAATAATTATTTTTTTCAGATCAGGAAAAAATAAAAATTTGAATTTGCCGCTTAAATTTTTTCCGCGCCCTCTATCTTGGATTTTAAATCAGTCTAAAAAAATCGAAGGATGGTTATGTTCTGTTAATCTTGCCGATTGGAATAAATTTGTTGAATTAAAATATTTAATTAAAAACTAATTATTAATCTGAGTTGGATTATTCATAAAAATGCGCAAGGAGACTTCAGTTTCTTGGTTCGTCACCCCAAAAGGACGAATGTTTATGATGGGCACTGCAGGTTTTACAACAGTTGCATTATTTGGTTTGCAATTTGTTCCACATACTATGGGATTAAATAAATACTTTGATATTGTTACAATGCGAAGGTAATTTTGTTTTTTTTTTTTTTAATTAATTATTTTATTTTGGTTTCAGAAAAGCGAAAGATTCAATTTTGAGACATGTTATGATTGAGAGACATAATTGTGCTTTGCTAATAATTTTATGTAGGCAAGGCTGATTTTTTGAAATTGAACTTTTATTTTTTATTCATGATGGAAAAAATATAAAATTTGAGATAAAATCATTTACTTATGATTTTTTTTATTACTTACAAATGGTTGAATGTCATGATGCTGACATTTACAGACAGTTAGTAATATTTTCAATTTTTTTATCAAATAAATTTTAAGTTAACCGACATGTGAAAAATTTTATAAATTTTTTTATTAAAAAAATTATTACAAAAAAAAAATAAGAAAAAAAAATTTCATCTGTGAAAAATTTGAAAAACAACACGTGCAATTTTTGAAAAATATTTTGTAGTATTAATTAAATGATTAAAAAAAAATCAAAAAAACGTCGGCTAACTTTTGTATCTATTTTTTTTAGCAAATTACTTGTCAAAAAAAAATTCAGGAAAAGTTCAATCTATAGGAATTGATAAAACTAATAAATAAAATTTTGTAAAGGACATGTCTATTCACACTCAAAAAAGTCCTGATAAATTCACGCCACGTGAATGTAAGGGCCCTTACATTCACGCGGCGAGGATTTATCAGGACTTTGTGTGTGAATAGACACTGCTTTTTGTAAAAAATAATTTTCAGTATGAAAATGAAATGAGGGGACATTTCATAATTTTTAGGGTTTTTCTTATAAAAAAAAAATTTTACATGTAGAAGATTTGAAAAACTAAAAGCGTAATGTTTAAAAATATTTTTTTAGTCATGATTTTATTAATGATAAAAATCAAAAAAATTTTCAACGTTTGATGATTTCAGCATTATTTTGATGTTAGCTATTTTTAACTTCATTATTTTTTATGAAAAGATTTAAAATCATCAAACCACTTTTTGATTTTTTAGAATAAAAAAATTGCTGCAAAAAATATTTTAACAAAACTGCATCAATTATGTAGTAAAATTTTTACAATGCAATTACAGTTTTTTTTAATTTTCTTTACAGCTATTTAAATGATAAAAAAAAATTTTAATCATGAAATATCTGTAAATTTCAACATGATTAAATAATTTTTTTTTATATTTAAAATTAAATCATTTACAAGCTCAAAAAATTAAACAAATAATTTTTTTCACCAGATTGGGAAACCCAATACCGTTAACATCAAACCTCGAGAAACTATGGAACCAAGTATTAAGCGACATAAAAATAAGCGATTACCACAGAGAAATTTTACGTCCATTCATGGTTTTCGGATACGATTCCTGGCACGCCGGAAGCCTGTACTCTCGCTTTGGAGCATTGATCGGAATCCCAACGAACTTTGTTTACGAAAAAGTGTCTTCTATAGACAAAGACAGTATAGTCGTCAACGACGACCCAGTAGACTGGACTCGTAAAGATGCCAAAGAGTTGCTGAATGCTCTAATTTTGTCGGACGAAGCCAAAAAGTACGCGGTGGCCCGTGAAATAATGATGGTCAACAATAGGTTCATTTACTACGAGGCAGCCGCTAACGGTATTTTATCCTTTGCGTGTTATCATAGTGCTTCTAAATGGAATGAAACTAGGGGTCTCCTGGAAAAACCTTTTGGCATTCGTGCCTTTTTTTACGTTTGCTTTGCTGCGTTCTACTGGGGAATCTGGGCCATGCAGAGAGATGCTTTGACTCGGCACTACGAGTTTGCTGCTGACAAAAAATTGTCTGAACTCGGTCCAGAGTACGTCAGAGGTGGACTTGAATTTTATGATAAGACTTTGCAGCGCAATACTGCTCTGAGAAGTTTGCTCGGTGAGAGAGGCAACAAACTCTACACCGCCATGGGTAACGACCACTCATTCTTCCGTCAAAAACACCTGCCTTATACTCAGAGAAAATATTTCTTCGAAGATATTGTTAAGCAATTCCATAATTCTGCTGATAAACTTTAAATTAATTTTATTTTTATAAAAATCTGTAAATAATTTATTAGAGCTTGAAGTTTTAAGTAATCAATGAAAAGTATATATATATATTAATATTTGTATTTAATGATAATTAAAATTACAAAAAAATCTACAATTACAAAGGTAAATTAATTTAATTCCACTCTATTTTACACATTAGCTAATTATAACGTTAGTCCCAGCGAACCCAACTGAAATAAAAATAAATTTATTATTCAATTATTATTATATTATAGTAAATATAAATAAATGTTTAATAATACTCACTAATGTTAATTTATCTTTTTCTTTTTCAAGAACTTTGTGAGTTTGTTCTTGATCAAATTTAACTACGGCAGCAATTACTCTAGCTAGTACAAGGGTTTCTTTTCCCATCATGTACTCGTAGAGGATATTTCTTAGGTACTCGATTTCTGTTGAATCTTCTAAGGTGGATGACGTTTCACATCTCAATTTAACGAGTTTACGTAGTTCACTTAGCTCGCGACGTTGCGCTACTAAGGTATTTTGCATATGATGTAATGAATCGGTTGTAGAGTTACTTAAAGTATTTTCGGTCTGTAAATATATATAATTTTTTTAATATAAAAAAAAATCAGGAGCTCTTATACGTATGAATAAATATGATCATTTTATAAAAATAATTCAAGACTAGCAACCTGCAGTATGGGACTGCAGAGATTTACGGATTATGAATAAAAAAAACTTTGGCTTTATGATTTTTTGATGTTTATAATCACACTATACATAGTTTGGGTACTTTTTAAATAAACTTTAAAAATAATAGTGCTGTCACAGGATCAATTAAAAATAATTTAATGGACAAATGTGACGAAAAAAATTTATAAAACCAACAAACTATTCAAAACTGCTCCAAAAACTTAACATAAAAAATTAACTATCATTGAAAAATATATAAAGCCCTGAAGAGGCACAAATTCTTATCAACAGCTTTCTGATGATACCAAATTTAACTATAAAAATTCCTTTCAAAATAATAGTATGCTCGTCACAAAATTTTCCTTATTCTCTCAATTATTTAAATCATAAATCGCTGAAAAAATATCAAACCCAATTTACGATAAAGATATTCGCGATACAAAATTTTACTTAGTCTCTTAATTATATAAACTAATTTTTTAGATATAACTACATTCACAAGTACAAACCAAAATAAATAAATAAACAAATTTTGTTTATCGCGAAATTCGAATCTATTTATAACTACTTTGAAAACTTATCATAATAAATTAACTATTTTAGAAAAGCGTATGAAACATTAAAAATGCACCAATTCAGGTCAAGAACTTTCCAATAATACTAAATTTAATTTAAAAAACTTATTTTATCATATCAATACACCAGAGACAAAAGTTTCCTTATTCCTTTAATTATGAAGATAATTATTTAATGACTGAAATTTTAATTATCAATAATAATTAATAAATTATACTCACATGAATTTTTTTATTTTCTTCAATAATTTTATTTTTTTCCTGAATGTATTTATCTTTTATCTGATCGGCATCATTTCTCAGCTTATCTATCGTCTCTTGCAACCGAGTCACCTCATCATGATGTTTACTCTTTGTATCGACCAATAAATGCTGTTCAGATCTTAAGCTTTCAATCTCTTCAGACTTGGCCGTCAACTCTATCTGAAAGTCCTTCAGCTGTTCTTTGTACTGCTGGATCAAGTCACTTTCATAGTTTTTCTGCCGATCTACAAAAAAACCACCAAAAAAATTATTAACAAAAATTACTTAACTACCTAAATAAATAAATAAATAAATAAATAAATAAATACCAAATTTCTGATCAAGCGCAGCTTGTAACTCAAGATCTTTATCATCAAGCCTAGCTTGGAATTCTTTAACCAACTGCTTCATCCTCACCCGCTGCTCTTCTTCACCCATAGCCAACTGATCTTTCAGCTTGTCCATTTCATCTTTCAAATCCGTATTGATATTTTCTATTTGTGCTTCGTTGGTTTTATAATTCATCACCGTCCTTTCAGCATCCTGTAATTTTACTTCAGCATCATTTAATTTTATTTCCAGTTCTTTGACTAATTTTTTCAAATTTTCAAGCTCAACACTGTTATTATTGTTTGTAGATTCTTCAACTTCTTTTATTTTCTTCTCAAATGCTTTTATTTTATCTTCATAAGACTTATTTAATTTATTTAGTTCATCTATTTGTACTTTTAATTCTACTTTTTCATTGGAATGTTCTTTTAATAAACTTTGCAGTTCATCAATTTTAATAAGTAAATCCGTTTTTTCTTCATTATACTTATTAATTTCTTCATCTCTTTTCGTAACTTCATCATCTCTTTTCGTTATTTCTTCATCTCTAGTCGTTATTTCTTCATCTCTTATTCTAATTTCTTCATCCCTCTTAGTAATTATATCATCTCTTTTCGTCATTTCTTCATTTCTTCTCTCTACTTCTTCCGATAATTTATTCATTTCTTCTTTCTGATGCTTAACTAATTTTAAATTCGTCTGAATTTCTTCAGCCTGCGCTTCTATTTTCTCATCCCGTTCTTTAATATCTTCCTTAAACTTTTGACTTTGTACTTCTAACTCACTTATCACTCCCTTACATTTTTGAATCTCTTCATAAGTTACTCTCAAATTTTCATTAACTTCTTCCAAAGATTTCTTCAAACTCTCATTATCATTAACCAATTTTTTAACATTTTCCTCAACCAATGCTTTTTCTTTCTCGATTTCTTCTAGCCTCAAAACCAAAACATCTTTCTCCCCAACTCTTTCTGCCAGTCCAACAATTTCTGTCTTCAATTCCTCGTTCTTATTCCTTAAATCGATCAACTCTCTTCCCAATTCTCTGATTCTTTCTCCACGGTCATCATCACTGCTCTTCAAATTTTCATTTTCATCAGCCAAATTAACATTTTCACTTCTAAGTTCGGACAAAATTTTCTCTAAATCAGCCAACTTAATTTTGAGCGAATTATCTTCTTCACCTATAACTTTATTTCTTTCACATAAATCGTTAATATTATCATTCAATTTATCAATAACAGAACAATTATCTCTTACTCTACATCTTAATTGTTCAATGAAATCATTTTTAGTATAAATAATGTCCATTAACATTTCAAGATCATTAACTTTAACATCCGAACACTTTTTACACTTAATTTTATCTTTACAAAGCACCTCGCGGTATTTAGACTTTAATGATTCAATAAAATCATTTTTAGCAGAAATAATATCCATTAATGCCTCAAATTTATTTTTAATATCAATAATATCTATACAATCATTATGAGTTATACATTCTAACTGCTGTTCATGTTTTTCTTGACATTTTTCATTCAAAGAAACAATTTCTTCTCTTAATTCTTCAATCAGTTTATTTAGTCCTTCAATTTCTTTGCTCGAATCTTCATTACAATTTTTCTCGTTAATTAATTTACTTTCTTCAAGTTTTTCTAGTTTTTTTTGCGTTTCGCCACATAATTTTTGATAATCAAACAATTCAAAGTTGACTTGTTCTATTTCCGAGTACAATTTATCAGTTTCTTGCTTCAATTCATTATATTTAGCCTCAAATTGATCCTTAATTTTATTTCTTTCTTCAATTTCACGTTCACTGCAATTAGAAATCATTTCTAAAATCGACTGCGAAACACTGGACATATTATTATCAATAACATTTTTGTAATCAGTAACAAACTGTTGTTTTAATTTAAACTGTTCAGATTTGAAGCTATCAATATTTTCTCTACAATTAATAATATAATTCGAAATTAATTTTTTATCATTATTCAAACTACTGATGACATTTTCGTAAGAAACATTCTTATTATTAATTTCAGTGATAATAGAATTACAATTACTGAGTTCTGTTTGCAGAGCGACAATTTCTTTTTGCGTATTATCTAACTTCAATTTAAGCTCTTCAATAATTTTTTCATTAGGATCTACGATCTCATCAGTTTGCACCGAAAACTCTTGTGTATTTTTAACAGTAACAACAGGTAAGTCTTTTAATTTTTCCGTCAGCTGTTTTATTTGCTCTTCTTTAATCTCCATTTCCCGATGGATAGCCAATTTATTTTCAGCCAACGAAATAGCAGACTCTTCCTCACGCAGACGAATTGCAGTGACTTGACTCTGTAAGTTTGTAATTTCGTCGTTCTTGATGACTAAACTTTCTTCAAGAGATTTTATCTTTTCATAATTAGAATTCTGTATAGACTCAAAGTCTCGTTCAAGTGTAAATTTTTCTTGCTCCAATTCACCGATTTTTTCTTTACTTTTTTTTAAAGTTTCTTTATACTTAGCAACCAGAGTTTCAAACTTTTCTACTTTATTTTTTAACGAACCATTCTCCGCTGACAATTGTTGGTGTTGTTGTTTCAACAATTCGACCTCACTCTGATCCGTAGAATTAGACTCGTTTTCATTTTTATCTACAGGATCATTTTTTAGCTGCATCAAATCTATTTTGCTTCCATTAGCCTGCAGTAATTTTATCTGAAATAAATAAAAAATAAATAATCAAATAAATAATTTTAACAATTTACAACAATCTAAATAATTTACTTTGGTATTAAGAGTATCAATAATATGATCTTTCTCTTCCATGTCATTTCTCAAAGCTTCTTCAAGATGTGCTTTAGCTTGCTGCTCCAATGTACACTGCTCTTTCAAATTACCAATTCGCCTCAAAGCTTTGTTCTGAGTTTCAACCAGCAATGTTTCTAATTTAACTTTTATTCTCTCCATTTCGCGGTAGTGATTAACTAAATCCGTGAATCTCCCGCGATATTTGTGGTATTTTTTAAGTGATTTACGGTAAGCTGAATAAATTTCTTCTTTTGACAGCTCATCGAATTGATGATTCGTCACAGTATCATCAGCTTCACTCGCCGATTGATCCATGTCTGACTGTAATAACAATAATTAATTAATATGTATAATGTTTTATTGAGAAAAAAATTTTTTTGCTTCGTTTAAAATTTTTTAAAACCATAAAAATATAATACAAAGACTTTGTTTAAATTTTTTACACTCATTAAAGAGTTATAGCACACTAAGCTTCCTCTATTTTTTATTATCAAAGTTATTTCCGTTCTTATTAAATATTTAAATTTTATCCTACACTCTGAGTCTTACTCGCAGAAAATTTTATTAACTTTGGTCAATTTTTTTAATAAAGTCATTTATTATTGCAAAAAAAAAATTTTTTTTTATAGAATCTAGTGATCTCAAAAGTATGACACTAAAATCAGTAATAACACTAAAGTTAGCCATCGTTTTTAATTTTTTTTTTCAATAATTAAATTAGAACAAAATAATATTTTTAAAAAATTGCACTTGCAGTTTTTCAAGTTTTTTACTTTTTTGTGATTATTTTTTCAATAAAAAAAAAATTTAGATGCCGGCTAACTCAATTTTTATAACTCAATAGATGTTTAAAATTTTTTTTCATTTATTTTAATTATTAAATTACAACTAAAAAATTATTTTTAAAAAATTGTACTTATTATTTTTCAAATTTTCTACGTCAAATTTTTCTTTTATTAATTTTTTTAATAAGAAAAATTCTACAAATCTTCAAATGGTAATTTTATTATCATCTCAAAATTTAAAAAACAGAGCATAAAAATAAATATGAAAGTTAAGTTAGCCGACACTCAAAAATTTTTTATTATTTTTTTTAATTAAAAATTAAAACTAAAAAACTATTTTTAAAAAATTCCACGAATAATTTTTAAAATTTTCTACATGTGAAAATTTTTGTTCTAATTTTTTTTAAAATTATTTTTCAATAAAATAAATAATCAAAATTTTCAAATGTCGGCTAATTTAATTTTCATGAATAATTAGTAATAGTTAAGTTAGCCGACATTGTTAATTTTTGGAGTTATTTTTTAATTATTAAATTAAAATTAAAAATTATTTTTAAAAAATTGCACTTTTAGGTAGTTTTTTAAAATTGAATTTTTTTTTAATTTTTTTTGTAATAATTTTGTTAATAAAAAAAATTTTTTTTTAATTTTAGATGTCGGCTAACTTAATTTTCATGATAAATAAATAAATATATTAATTTAATTAAATAATAATCAATAAAATACTAGCCTGTAATTGATAAATATTTCCAGGACTTTCAAAAATGGGAAACAATCCCGACTGCGTATCGTTGCTGGTAACACTATTGACACTGGATGATCTCGACAAACCAGTGGTATTATTAGACAACAATGACGAGGATGACAGTGATGTTAAATCAATATTTTGAAAATTCAAATTTTCCCTCGGACTATTATTATTTTTGGCTGCTCCTACTGACAAATCAACCCAACTATCATATCAACAATCTACCCGCATAAATTATAAACCAATTAATCAATATAGCAATAGTAATAGTAGCTTACGATCGTCAGTGAGTGTCACAAGATCATCAGTGTCAGTAAGACTAAAATTGTCATTAGAATTTTTAAAGGACGCCTGATCTCCTGAACCAGTAAGTGACAAGTTAGATATACCTGGTGACACCGCCTGAAAAATAAAAAAAAATTAAAATAATTATAAAACTAATAAAATTATAAACAGAAATTGACTTACCTGAGCTAAATGTTGCATACCAGCCTGAAATCTAGCAGGCGATTGTTTCATTTCTTCAGTAAGCTTGTCTTTGAATTTTTTAAACATTTTTATTTATTTTATCAACACTTTTTGAACCTCGGTGGTATTCTATTAATTTCTTGTTAATTAAAAAGGCTATTCCATAAAACTGATATAAAAAATCATTATCTAAATTATCATTACTGCTGTGTGGGATTTGACATATATTTATTACACGTATACAACTGTAATTATTTTAACAATTAAATAAACAATAACAAAATTTTAAAATAACTTCACATATATATTCTTAGTATAAGAAATTAAAACATTTAAAAATAATAAAAAAAAATAATAATTTTCATTATTACACTTATTTCAATTATTTAATTTAGAGTACGTAAGTACAGTTTTATAAAAAAACTAAATAACTATTTGATATTGACTATACCTATATCATAATAATAATAATAATAAGTAGACATTTTAATAAGTAGTTTGATATATACTTATCTATAGTGTGATCTCATATTTTTATTCCCTAGACCCTAGTGACATCTAGAGCGTGGGGACCCCGTGGGTATAGATGACAAAAACAACTCAGAGAGAAAAACTTGAATATATTTTATTTGAAATAAAAATTATTTATTTATTTTAAATGTTTTGACTAAAACTTCCAAGACTAATAATTGAAAAAAAATGGTGAGTAATTAAAATTTGATTTATTTTTAAAAACTGTGGAGTAATTATTAAAAAAATGTCTATGTCAAGTGCCGGTTGGAGATTATAGGTTATACAGAAATTACAATAACATTTATTTTCAGTCGTCGAGTGAAGGCATACCTCCGAATCCTGCTCCTGCAGCGGTGATACCACAGCCTCCAGGATTCCCGACAGCAACTCCGGGTTTTGTAGCGCCCATGATACCCGCAGCGTCTTTTATTCCACCGTCGCTTCACTCTACCTCTGGACCTACGGGTATCATACCTTCGCAGTATTCAATTCCGCCCCCTGCGTATGGGTTCCCGATGAGTGCACCACCTCATCATGTTCATCATCACGAAGCTGGTGTCATAGGTATGGTTTATTTTTGGTAAATTTGTGGATATTGCCGTAGACAATCTTCAGTTTTTGATAAACTAAATGGTGATATTGAAATTAGCAGACACAACCGTTTTAAAAATAAATTAGTGCCAAGAAAATATTTCATTAATTATTTTTTTAAATTCTTAAATATGAATTTTTTTTATAATAATTTGTTTAAGAAATTCATAGAATTGTCAGATGTCTGCTCATTTCAGTATCATAATAAAATGGAGTGAATTAAAATTTATTATTTTTTTATCATCTATATTATTTAGAGAATAAGTAAAATTTTGTCTCTAAAATAGTCAATTTAGTATAATAAGTATTTAGACTGCATTCGAAAATACTTTACCTCTAGATACATAATTAAGAAATGACCTGATATCTTGTGAACTATTGACATTTTTAAAGATATAAACTCGTCCCGATGTTACACTCATCAAAAGCTTTCATTTGAGTACCCACATCAATTTTTCATATATTTTATATATTTCACAAATACCACATATATAAAATATATAAAAAATGCCATGTGGGTACTTAAATGAAAGGTCTCGATGAGTGTAACATCAAAATGAGCTTATATCTTTAAAAACGTCAATAGTTAAGAAATGAGATTGTATCTCGTGAACTATTGACATTTTTAAAGATTTAAGCTCGTCCCGATGTTACACTCATCAAAAGCTTTCATTTGAGTACCCACATCAATTTTTCATATATTTTATATATTTATATATATATATATATTATATATGTATATATGAAAAATAAGTTTATATCTTGTAAACTATTGACATTTTTATAGATACAAACTCATCCCAATATTACACTCATCAAGACCTTTCATTTGAATACCCACATCAATTTTTCATATATTTTATATATCTATATATACTATATATATATATATATATATATATGAATATATGAAAAATATATCAAAATGCATGTGGGTACTCAAATGAAAGCTCTTGATGAGTGTAACATCGGGATGAGCTTATATCTTTAAAAACGTCAATATTTAAGAAAGTATAGTGCAATTTAACAAAATTTATTATTTAATGAAGCAAGATTTTATTTATTTATAGTTCAAAAGTCACGGTAGTCACACAGTGACTGCAAGGTTGCTAGTTAATTATTAATTATTTTTCTATTATTATTAATTGTGAATAAATAAAATATAAAATTATTTATTCACATTAAAATTCTAAAATTACCAAAATATTTCTTATTATAATTATAATTATAATTAATTATAAGTTTAATTATAATTAATAATATTAAATGATATTTTTTTTTAATCTTTGCTTTGAAATTATAACTCCATAAATCTAGCCAATTTTTTATTTTTAAAAATTATTTCAAATATTCTTCAACCTTAGTAATATCCAAATAAATAAAAATAACTTTTTACTAATAAACACAATTAAAAAATTTCCAGCTCCACAAATAACTCCAAGCGCGATCGTAAATCCAGTAGCACCATCAGTAGCAGTTGATCCTTCCGTACCACCAACAGTTCCAGTCGTAGCAGTAGCAGACTCATCAGTACCAGTGACAGTAAAAAAAAGCGACTGGTCTGAACACAAAGCACCAGACGGCAGAACTTACTACTACAACGCAACCACAAAACAATCTTTGTGGGAAAAACCAGACGAATTAAAGACTCCCAACGAACTTCTGTTGTCCCAGTGCCCCTGGAAAGAGTACAAATCCGAGAATGGTAAAATCTATTACCATAATGTCGCAACAAAAGAGTCAAGATGGACGATTCCAAGCGAATTGGAAGACTTGAAGAACAAAATAATCGCCGACGAAGCGAACGCTGGTACCAAATCAGCGCCAGTGATTGACGGAGACGCGCCACTGCCGACCAGTAAGTCCAGCCAAGATAGTACCAATGGTAATAAATCAGCTATTGATCAAGCCATAGAAGCAACTTTAGCTGCCATAGATATTCCCACGCCTCCGAATACCATCAGCACAACAACAGCTAACTCCACGACAGCTGCCACCACTTCTACTGCACCATCCAGTAAATTAGTAGCTGCAGATGAGGACAGCAATAACTCCGCCAAGGGGTCTGCCAATGGAGCCAGCGGAGCTGGAAGTCGCACGAGCACTCCAGAACCTAAATTACAGTTCAAAGACAAGAAGGAAGCCATCGAAGCTTTCAAAGAACTTCTCAAGGAACGCGATGTTCCTTCCAATGCTACCTGGGAGCAGGCCGTAAAAATGATCCAGAACGACCCTCGGTATCCGCAAATGAAGAAGCTGAATGAGCGTAAGCAGGCCTTCAACGCCTACAAGACCCAGAAGCTGAAGGAAGAACGGGAGCAGGAGAGACTAAGACTCAAGAAAGCCAAGGAAGACCTCGAGCAGTTTTTGCTAGACAACGAAAAGATGACCAGTTACACTAAGTACTACAAGTGCGAAGAAATGTACGGCGGGATGGAAATATGGCGCGCTGTTGGTGACCCAGACCGACGCGATATCTATGAGGACGTTATCTTTAATCTGGCCAAGCGTGAGAAAGAGGAAGCTAAGCAGCTGAAGAAGCGGAACATCAAGAAGCTGGCCCAGGTCTTGGATACTATGACTGATGTTACTTATCGCACAACTTGGCAAGAAGCCCAAGCTCTGCTGCTGCAGTACTCGCCTTTTGCAGAAGACGCCCATCTGCTGGAGATGGACAAAGAGGATGCGCTCCAGGTCTTTGATAATCATATAAGACAGCTGGAGAAGGACGAGGAGGAGGAGAAGGAGCGCGAGAAGAAGAGGAGAAAACGCCAGGAGCGGAAAAATCGTGATGGGTTCATCAGTTTGCTCGATGAACTTCATGAGCAAGGGAAGCTTACTTCCATGTCGCTCTGGGTGGAGCTCTATCCCATGCTGTCTGCTGATCTTCGGTTCTCGACGATGCTCGGGCAACCTGGCTCCACGCCGCTGGACTTGTTTAAATTCTATGTCGAGGATTTGAAGTCCAGGTTCCATGATGAGAAGAAGATCATTCGGGAGATACTTAAGGACAAGGGCTTTGATGTTCAGGTTAACACTACTTTTGAAGAATTCGCGACTGTCGTGTGCGAAGACCGCAAATCGGCGACTCTGGATGCCGGGAATGTCAAGCTGACTTATAACTTGCTCCTGGAGAAGGCCGAGGCTAGGGAAAAGGAACGGGTTAAAGAAGAAACTAAGAAGTTCAAGAAATTGGAGGCTGCTTTTAAAACTCTGCTGAAGAGTCTACCGGTTGACTACCAGATGAGCTGGGAAGACGATGTCAGGCCCAAGATTGAAGACTCCGGTGATTTCAAGGCTATTGGAAGCGAGAGCGAGAGGCTGAGGATATTCAAGGAATACCAGCATGAGCTGGAAGAAAGCTGCAGTCATCACCATATCAGGAGCAAGAAGAAGAAACCTAAAAAGGTCAAGAGGAAGTCCAGGTCCAGGAGTCCTTACAGTGAACAGTCTGCTGCTAATGATGATAATGAACGGGGGAAGAAAAAAAGGATGAAGTCCAGGTCGTTGAGTGTCCAGAGCAAGTCTGACGACAGCTCGGAATCCACTGCTGAAAGCAGCAGCAAGAGGTCCAAGCGGCCCAGAAAGAGCAAGAAGAAACGCGCTCGCAGTCATTCTAGGTCCCATTCTCGGATGCCGTCTTCGGAGGAAGACACGCCGCCCAGCGAGCGCAAGAGGAAGGAAGAAAAGCGGGCCAGGTCAGGCTCTGCGGTTGCTGCTGCTGCTGCTGCTGCTGCTGCTGCTGTTGAAGCTCCTGCTAATGGTGGGCACAAGGAAGTGTCTCAGCATCAGGAACTTTCTGAAGATGAGTTGGAGAACAAACGCGCTCAATTGCTGAGGGAATTACAAATGCAGCAGGAAGACAATTAAATTTGTATTTATAAATAATTATCATGTCATGAAAGATGTTTTTTTTTATCATGCTCATCTTTAATTATTAGATGTCAATAAATTTAATTATTAAGAATTTTAATGACTTTTGTATTAGATTTTTTTAATTATAAACTGTAGAATTTTTTTTTAAAGAAATTTTGTGGTAAAAAAAAATTTATTGATTTTTAAGTTTTAAAAATTTTAAGTTATCATCGCTGAGTTAAAATAATTCTTTACGACTTATTTATCACTAGTATAAAATTAATTTAACAATTGGAGTCATTGGCGTTTAAATTACTTGCCACGTTTCATCTTTCTCTTTTATTATTCTTGATTTCCTCTCATACGCACCGTGAACGCTTCTACCAAACATAAATATAAAATAAAAGAACAATGTGTATTAATGTGTGTGTATGTAAGGTCTCTGTTAAGTCATTTGTAAGCAACATTGGGTTAAATCTAAGGGACCGGTTTGACGTACCGTTACATTACACACTAAATTCTGTTTTTAAATTCAATCAGAATTTTCTTCTTGAATATAATACTGATAGTCTGGAATGTGTCTATAAAATTACTATAGTTTTAAAAATTGTGACGGCTCCGTGTAATAAAATTATACTGTATATTTAAACATGTAACTATTGTACAAGTGTTTGTTCGACGTATCTCGTATGCAAATATTTAATTAATTTACCGGCACCGCTGAAATTTTTAGTTTTATCTAGAGAAAATATTTAATTTTTTTTTTTATAATGTTGAGTGTTAAACATTCTATTAATTGTTTTGTTTCCAAGTAAGTATATCTTTAATTTTTCATAATTTTAGTGGTAATTTAATTGAAAAATTTCTGTCTAGTTTTTTACGCATTTAAAAATAAAGTCGTATGGCATCCGCCCACGCGTAAATTTGAGTATGAATGTTGAATATTTTTGTAACTGATTTTTATTATTGATTAATCTACTGTTTTTTTTAGATGCGGAGCAAGATGTCTAAGTCACGGAAAAAATTTATCAATTGTTCAGGATGTCAATGTTAGGGAAATTCTTCTAGTTAATGAACCTATGCTCAGTTATAAAAAAGATAGTAAGGAACGCAATGATTTGATTGAAGCGTTGAAAATTAAATCGGCAGAATGTCAAGATATACCTATTGTTATTGGCGACGAAGAAATACGCACCGATCGAATCAAGTATCAAGTTATGGTAAGTTTTTTATGAGAAGTGAATTTTTTAAAAATTAGATTAAAATGGTAACAATTTTACAATTAATAGGAGATTTTTTTTGAAAAATTTACACTTGGATCTTTAATTTTTTATATAATTTTTAATAGAAGACAAAATTGTTAAATTGATATCAATATTCTCCGAAAAAATTTTTTTATAAAATTTAGTGTAATTTTGGTACTAAAATTTTATAAATTTCTTATAAAATTATTAACGAGAAATAAAAGTAATACTTCTGAAAAATTTTACATTGTTTTGTGAAATTTTAATCAATTTTATAAAATTTTATTAAGTCTCTATACTCGATTTTATAATTTTATTATAATTCATGAAAATAATTTCATAAAATCACATGAAATATTATGAAATTTCAGTATAAAACTTTTACATAATTTTTACGGTACAAATTTAAATAAATTTTTCCAAGATTAATTCTCTGAAATTTATGAAGAATTGAATTTCTAATTTTATTTAATTAAAAAATTGAAACTTCGATTAAAAAATAAGATAAAAAAAAAAATAATACTGAAATTAGCAGACGTTCAACAGTTTTTTTAATTTTTTTTTCATTTACCAAATTAGAACTGAAAAAATATATTTGAAAAATTGCACTTAAAATTTTTCAAGTATTTTACATGTGAAATTTTTCTTTTAATTTTTTCTATAAAAGAAATCCTTAAAATTGTTAGATATCTACTAATTTCAATGATAAGAATTTTTGTAACATAAAATTTAATTTTTTTCAAAATAGTTCTTACCTTTTATATACTTTTAATATTTAACCCAAAAAATAAAAAATCATTTACTTTTCCAAATAATGATTAAATTTAATTACAAAAAAATTTTTTCATAATTCAAATTCAAAATTGTCTAAAAAAAAGAAACAACTTTAAATTTTACACAAATTAAATTTTTTTCAATTTTAGCAAGATCCAAAATTCTAATTGTTACCTTTTACTCTCAAACTTCTAAATTACAATCAAAATTTCTAAAAAATTAACCTTTTATACTCCACAGCCTCACAACCACAGTAAAAAAATCGCAAAATTCTATCACGCCAGTCCTGATCTCATAAAAAAAGCCATAGAAACCTCCGTAAAATCTCAGCGAGTCTGGGACTCAGTTCCACTGGACAAGCGGATCGACATCTGGATGAAAGCCGCGGACCTAATGTCCACCAAATACCGACAAGAGTTAAACTCAGCGACCATACTAGGCCAAAGTAAAACAGTGATCCAAGCAGAGATAGACAGTGCAGCTGAGCTGGTAGATTTTTTCCGTTTCAACGCGTATTTTCTTCGAGAGTCCCTGAAATACCGGCCAATCTCAACAAACGAGTCGATCAACACCCTGAGGCACCGAGGGCACGACGGATTTATCGCGGCGATTTCACCGTTCAACTTCACTGCAATCGGCGGGAACCTGGCTTATACCCCAGCTCTGATGGGGAACTCAGTGCTCTGGAAGCCTTCAGACACCGCGGTGCTATCCAGCTGGACGATCTTCAAAATCTGCCGGGAAGCTGGAGTACCAGCCGGAGTGGTGAACTTCATTCCAGCAGACGGTCCTGACTTTGGAGACACCATCACTCAGTCTCAACATTTATCCGGGATTAACTTCACCGGGTCTCCGGGGACTTTTAACAGACTCTGGTCTCAAGTAGGCGCCAACATCCAGAGCTACAATAATTATCCAAAGTTATCCGGGGAATGCGGTGGGAAGAACTATCACTTTATTCACCCATCAGCCGAACCAGAACACGTCGCACTGTCGACAATAAGAAGCGCGTTCGAGTACAGCGGGCAAAAATGCTCAGCATGCAGCAGAATGTACGTACCTGATTCTCTGTGGCCGAAAATCCGCGAGCGCTTGGTCTCCGTTGCAGAGGAACTAAAACTGGGACCTCCAGATGACTTCTCAGTATTTACCAGCGCAGTAATCGACGCTGCAGCCTTCAAACGGATCACTTCATACATTGACTACGCTAAATCTTCCCCAAGTACCCAAATAATCGCTGGAGGAACTTACGACGACTCCACCGGGTACTTTGTACGTCCCACTGTCATTGTCACGACTGATCCCATGGACAAGCTGATGCGGGAAGAAATCTTTGGTCCCGTGCTCACTGTTTTCGTTTACCAGGACCGCGATCTGGATGCTACGATCCAGCTCGTGGAAAAAAGCACCCCCTACGCCCTCACAGGCGCTATTTTTGCCCAAGATCTCCAATGGGCCGCCAAAGCTCTTGAACAGTTCAAGTATTCTGCGGGAAATTTCTATGTTAATGACAAGTCTACTGGTGCGGTCGTTGGACAACAACCTTTTGGTGGACATCGCAAGTCCGGGACCAATGACAAGGCTGGTGGACCTATTTATTTACACAGGTGGTCGTCGCCTCAGGCTATCAAAGAAACTTTTGTTCCGTTAAGTAATTATAAGTATGAGTATATGCATTGATGATTATTTTTAGTGGTTGAGGAAATGAGATTCAAATTTACTTTTTTTATAGTTTAACACTTTTTTTTAGGGACATATTTTTTAATTGTTTGTTATAAAAATTTTTGATAATTATTTACAAGTGGGGTCAAACATTTTCATTTTCATTTTTTGAACGAAATTTCTATTTGATTTTATTGATATATATATATATATTTTTTTAAATACATAAAAAAATGAACATTTAAAAAAAAAAAAGCTGATTATTACAATTTTAGCAAATTTTCAAAAAAAAAAAAAAAAATATAT
>CAJNRD030001120.1:5274861-5324480 GCA_905319865.3 Cotesia congregata | reverse complement strand
TATATATATATATATATATATATATATATATATATATATATCAAAAACATAAAAAAAAAATAAAATAGAAATTTTATACAAAAACATGAGAGCCAAAATTTTTTCCAACTTTTGAAGGCAAAAAAACTATCGAAATCTTCATTTTTTTCTTTCACATTATTTAGCATAAATGTGCCGTAAAAAAAAAAAGGCAGAATCGTAAAAAAATTTGATGTCAATTTTTTACCTAGTTATGGCCCAAAATGATGTTGACCCCACTTGTAAATAATTAACAAATTTTTTTTCTCAAAAAAAAAAACAGCAATTTCAACTTCTTGTTAAATAAAATTTACCAAAAACTCAACAGTTTTTTATGTGACGCTTGGGCATGCTTAATAAACTATTATTGTATGGAACTGAGCATACGCATGCGCATCAATCGTTCGAGTTGATAAGAACGGAACCATATTTTGACAATTATTGTTTAAGTTAAAAATTAAAAAAATATAAACTAAAAAAGTTCCCATTTGAATTTCAGCCTCAATATTCATAATTAATAAAATTATATTGATAAATACGGAATATATTTTTATATTTTAATTTTTATTGGACACAATAAAAAATATCTAATTTACAAAAAAAAAATGAATTAATACTTTTACATCATTATCCATAAAACTTACACTGAATCAATATTAATTAAAGTTATATACAGAAGAAATATGTAGAAAAAAATTATAGCCATGGGTGCCAAGACGGATCCATACGACAAAGATTATCGTGGCTACTTGCTGCAGCGACGAGGGTAGTGACTTTGTTGCCTTCGCCGTTGTCTGCAAAATTGGCAAGAGAGTTGAGTCTTGTCATAATAGCAGTGACTGCGCGTGTCACCATTGTTATTAGTAATTCGCCTTTCATGTCTGCTGGTGCCTGGGACGCGTTCTCGATGTCTTCCTGCTTTCGATTGTGATCAGCAATTACTTCATCGCGTAGAATCGCTCGTAAAATTGTGTGGACTTTGAAGGAAGGATGGACTAGACATCTAGCTATTGCTATCGCTGATGCTGTCAATGGGCCTGATACACCTGAAATATTTATCAGATTAGTTAATGAACAAAAGCTAGCTCCAATCATTTTATTAGAATATCTCGTCCTAAGCTAAAAGGGCGCATAATTTTTTTTATCACAAATCGACTGGTAGACATATTCTACGCATAAAAATCAAACAATAACTGATAAAAAATTTAATTTGATTCAAGAAAAAAGATCTTGAACCAAGAGAGTACCATTTTGAAAGAAATCATTTTCTTGAGCCAAGAGAAAAAATTCTTGTCAAGAAATTATTCTTAATTCAAAAATTATTTCTCTTGACTCAAGAAAATTATTTTCTTCAAAATGGTATTCTTGATTCAAAATTTTTTCTTCTGAATCAAGTTAAATTTTTCATCAGTGTTGATTTCCTAAAGCCAAAAAAAAAAAGGGCGTATGTATTTGATTGTTCGCTCTTTTAGTTTTAGAAATTTGGAAATTTTAGTGACCTAAAGCTAAGAGGGCTTATATTTTTTTTTCTCTGAGAAATTTACTAAAATACTTATCTAAAGCCTAAAAATTAAACGAAAAATGGTACAGTAAAAGAGGTGTACTTTAACTATATGTTGTTTTAAAATTAAAATTAGAAATATTTAAAAAAAATTATAAAATATATAAAAATTAATATTTTTTAATTTTTTTTTAGAAATTATTATGTTTTTTTTCAATTATTTTTTATAAAAAATTTTCTATTCATGAAAAATTGATATTATTTTTTTCACTATTTAACTTACAATAATTTTTGAGAAAAAAAAAATGTGTCGTAGGTTAAAAAAATTTTTGTCATGTGAATTTTATATTAAAAAATAAACTAATTGCGAAACTCAACAATTATTTTTGTTTTGCTCCTTTTTATAATGATTGAGTTATATGTACTACATTGTTTTTTGATTCTAACTTGTCTTGTGAAACTATTTGTCAACATTTTGTATTAAAGCTTAAATTTTTTTTATATGCTATTTTAGGATGCTCGAATTTTTCGTAATTATTCACTTGTGGGGTCAACCCATGCTTTTTTTTTTTTTCGATCATATTGATCAATTTTATTTTTAAATTGTTCGTTTTTTTATTTCCTTTTAAAAAAAAATACATCAAAAAAAGATAAAATATAAATTTTATCTAAAACATGAAAGCCAATTTTTTTTTCCAACTTTCAAAGACAAAAAAACTATCGAAATCTTTATTTTTTTCTTTCACGACATTTTTTATTATAAATGCGCCGTAAAAACAAGCAGAACAAAAAAATTAAAAAATTTTAATTTTTCACCTAGGTGTGACTTAATAATAACCAAATTTTTGTTTACAAATTTTTGTGTTTTTAACAATTTTAAAACAAATGGGAAAAAATTTTTGCGCCCTTTTACCTTTTAACACGCTATTAAAAAAAAAAAAAAAAAAAACTTACCCGTTGTCGTGATGAAATCCAAAATATTTGGAGTAAGTCTGAATGGTACCGGTCGTTGTGCGTCTAACTCTCCAGACATGTCATCAACGTCAAACTTGAAGTAGGCAATATTAACCAACCCCGAGTCTTGATGAATGTACATCATATCCGGATTGAGTCTGGTAAGATGTAAAACATACTCAGCGAAGCACGCAAGAGCCAACTGGAGCGTAAACATCTTTCTGAAGGTCCAGTAGTCAGTAGCGACCGGGAAAGTCTTAACCGCCCAAGACTTCATCATGGTCCTGGGCACCATGGTTGACTGAATGTTTTTGAGAATATCTCTGAGCATTTGATGGCTGGCTTGAGCGCCTTTGGCCTGCATCACTGCCAGTTTTTCATAGTAACGCGCAATAGGAGCATCATGTTCCATGCCTTCATTGCTTCCATTATTAATTTTAGCACAGCCAAGCTTATAAATATCCAGCAGTGAGGTAGACGCAGGGTTGTCTTCAACCAGTCGCATCTGCGGCGAAACTGCAACGACTCTCGGAACAGTAAAGTGCAAAAACCGCCTGGAAGTCTCTTTCTGTTTAGCCAAGTAGTAGTTGAGCATCCTGAGCAATTGGAGGACACGTTCTTCACGTCTTGCGTCTCCTAGACCCGCGTCATTGACAACCAGGTACGGATAAAGTCTTCCATTGTGCCCGCGAATCCTCAGTCTCCTCGCAGCAGTGTTGTGTCTCTGGACGACTTCAACTCTTGGCATGAATCTCGCAATTCTCACGTAGTAGTGGGAGTGCTTGGGCAGTAAAAACTCACCTGGAAGCTCAACTTCAGCCGTTTTCAAACTGAAATTACTCAAGAACCTGCACTTTTCCTCAATAAGAAAAGACTTGGGCAGCTGACGCGTCTTGCCTTCCAGTATCTTGATCCATTTCTTCAGTTTGCTGATCAAATTATGCAGCAGCTTGGCTCCTGGTTCAGTAAAATCAAAGTCTGATGAGAACTTTCCTTTCATGCTCTTGAAAACCGGATCCTTTTCCGTCGCCTGAGCGCGTCTTGCCAACGATTCAGACGCTGCTGATCCAAAAGTCTGGGGCGTTGCTTGCGAGGACGTGGAAGAAATATTTTCAATTCCAATTCCAAAAGTAGCAACCAACTTCTTGACAAAGTTGAGTGTGTGAGGGGTTATGGTAGCTTCTGAAACAGCCCCTCGATTTTCAAAAGCGATTGCGTAGCACTTGGCCAAACCTTGACGCAGCTGCCTGAGAACTTCTTCGTACCAGGTTTCCCTGAACCAAACCATCTGATCAACAATCCCCTCAAGACTGGATAAAATAGTCGGATGGATATCCCGCTGCAAGTGCATGATCTTGGAACACCTCCACATCGGAGGAGTAGCTCTAATTGGCCCAGTTTCCGTTGAAGTAGATGAATTCGATTGATTCGAGCTCATATTCGAAGAAGTACCCGACTGTTGCTGCTGTAATTCCGCACTCTTGTACCGCTCGCGTTGCTCGATCTTCAAAGTCAAGTAGAGTGTCCTAATAGAAAAGTAAACCGCTTGTGGGAACATGCGTCCGACTTGTGACAGCAGGTTCAGAATAACCAATCCGTCGTGCCTGATCAAGCACATCAGTAACTGAGGAATCCATGGCAACCATTGAATTGGCGGAACTCCAACGGCATACTTCTCAACTGCGTCCATCAGCAAGTTCTTTTCGTCGTCGTAAGTCAGCAGCCAGAGAACTTTAGCCAAATATTTCCGGGACTTTGATTCATTTTGGTGTCGGCAAGCGTGGAGGAAACAAGTGATTGCTGAAACACCAATAGCAATTTGTTGGCGAGAGTCTCTGGTGAATATTTGCTCGAGGTAGTCTCCCCAAAGCGCCCAAGCCTTTACAAGAGTATCATGCAACTGTACAGCAGCAGAGAAAGCTTTGTTAGCGTCGTCCGAGCGCCCGATTTGGGAAAGAAGCATTCCCTTGAGTGCGTAGAATTCAGCAGTCATTTCTTTGGTAAAGTATTTCAGATTAGTAGACTCGATAACCTCCAGGCCTTCTTGAAGTTCATTGTTTCCGCTGACTGCTGCCATCTGGAGGTAACACTTGACCTGCTGTCTGATCTTCTGGAAGCAGTCGACGATTGGTACGCTTGGAATCGTATAGATCCGTGACAAAGAGTCCAAGCAGACGCCAGTTAAGTTGTGCTTGCGCGCTATCTTCCCGAAGTGAATTATCGCCTGAGCAGACGCGTGCACACCAAGCATTGAATGGTTGTTGGTTGTTACAGTGGGAGTGACGGCAGCGGCAGCCTGAGGATTGGCTGGGTCTTGTTGTTGCTGTTGTTGCTGTTGTTGTTGCTGCTGCTGTTGCTGCTGCTGCTGCTGCTGCTGGGCATCATAGTGGCTGGAAATGAAGGTATAGTGGTGTTGTCGCCAGGTGAATATGTCTGACCAGTGGCTCAAGTCATCAGCAATCACTGGCAATCTATTCCGCCAGGTTTTGACGATTGCTTTCATGTCATGCAGCGACGAAGCAGTTGATCGTCCATGCAGCAATCCTTGATGAATTTGCATCGCTTCTTGAAGCTCCATTATCTGCTGAGCAGCTTGTAGAAGCGGCAAGTGAATGTGGCTGACAATTGGCGGCAGGCGGCGCCACTCTCTCATGCACAAACTCGACGCCATTTCAACGTACCGCTCTACTGTGTTTAAATGTTGGTCTTCGTTGTGGCAAATAGCGAGGAACCCTCGGTAGAGGTTCACACGCCAAGCCATTTCTTTCGGGCAGTTGTGTTCCACTTGAGCGAGTGCTTCTTTCATCTGCGCCCATTCGGGAACACGCCAAGAGCTTTCTAGCACCAGGAATGGATTCCTTTCAGCTTTTTTGCCTCCGTACTCCAAAAGAAGGTCCCACTGGTTCAACTCTTTAGCACACCTGATCCAGTGTTGCTCCCACAACAACGTTTCTCTTTGAATCTTGAAAGGCGCTGGACTGCTGATGTAATCCTGCTTGAACTTGGTCATCGCTTGGTCGTACGCCACCTGGGCTTGCTCGAAGAATCCCTGCTGCTCCAATGCAGTCGCCTGAACTGTTTCCTTGTAATGGGCATGCTTCTGCCACAATCCGCACCACATGTCTTCTTCACACAGCAGCGCGTACATGTCCGCCAGAGAATCAAGAATCTGAGCATGCGGATTGTTCGCTGCAGTCACCGCGTCTGCAGGTTCAAAGTCATAGCAGTCAAACGCTGATTGTGTTGGAATCATATCACGCTTGTCACTAAAAAGACTAGAGCTATTAGCATTAACGTTGGCATTGTTATTCACACCGACTCCAGAATCACTCCCGTTATTGAAATCTCCGTTCTCAAAAGCCATCTTCTCTAGAGTGAGTGTCATTCTGTGCCACAAGTTGTGCGAGCGTCCAAGATACTTGATCAACGGTGGCCGAATTGGTACTGGAGGGTCGCAGTGTGAAATCGCTTCGACAAAAGTCGCTATTGCCGACGGATGGCAGTCCTTTTGAATAACATGAGCGCCTGAACAAACAAATGGAACTATTTCTGCTGTCAGAGCTGCGTGCTGCGTTTCATCCAAGATACCCCAGAGTCTAGGGAAAATATCCAACCACACTCTCTCCGCTAAATTGGTATCCATATGACAGAGCTGAGCTGCTGCTAGAAGAAACTGTTCCGTCTTAACTTTCCTGGCAGTCTGTAAGAATTCATCTTGTTTGATTATCAACTGGTTTATTGTCTCTGTCGTCTCAATCACAGGCTTCTTGTCAATTTCCATGCTAATGTCTGCGCTGATTGTACCCAAATCCATGTCCATCAGATCATCCTTGACAATAGAAACCAGAGAGTCCAAATTTCCTACAAAGTCATCAGTCATTTCTTCATCCAGACCCGGTTCTTTTTTTATCCTCGTGAAGAACAAATCGGCTTCGTCATTTGAAATCAGCGATGTAGAAGCGAATCTTGATGTGTTTATAATAGAACTCAATGACGGCAACAAATTGTCTTGATTCGAAAGCTTCATTGGCGTTGAAGCACTGGCTGTTACGATTACAAGCTCGATGCACTGCTTGATCCAGTAATGAGGCCCCATTGCGTCCCAACTCTGGCTGCAAATGATGTAGAGCAATCTGTCGTACAATCTTCTGCGCATTGAGCTGTCAAAGACTTCGAAAAACTTTGCGCGAATCTGCGGCTGTGTACATCTAAGTCCGCTCAAGAACGCAGGTTCTAGTTTAGAAGTTAGATCTGTTGTTCTCAGGGTTTCGTCGCGGTAAACGTAGTTAACAAGCTCTAAGAACTGTCCATTGAGTTCTTGGTCATCGGGGAACTTTTTTTCAACGCACTGCATCATTTTAACCAACAACATTGACTTTTCCTTCAAACTAGGCGCTTGGTTTACCGCAATTGGGTTCTTGTTCTTCATCCACTCCTCCAGCATTCTCGTTATCGCTTTCATTATCTTAATATCGTGAGTTTTTTCAATCAAGATGATCAATATCGAGGAAATGAAGGACTTACGCATATCAGGACTCATAACAGCAACTCTGTTTTTGACCAGATCTAAACTAAGTATCAGCAGCTCGCTGTTCACTGGATTAGAGTCTGCGAGAGTAGTTGAAGTCGTTGATTCTGAATTAACACCAGTGCTGCTAAGTTGTAAGTGGTCTTTGGTCATTCGATGAAGCACACGGCCGAATTGTGCGATGAATCTGTCAATATAACTCGGATTGTTGATGCAAGCAGCCTTGAGGATCATCAGAGTTCCGAACAAGGATGTAGAAATACTGCTAGCTGGTGTACCAGTGGTGCTAGACAGCAACCCGGTGTTCTTTTCATAAGCAGTCAATCCCTCGGTTATGAAATTAGTAACCGCGGTGTACAAGGTATTTAATTCGTCGTACTTTGAAGCAGGAGTCGCTACTCCTGAAGCTACAATTGACTCTGTTGGGAAGATCGACATCAGTCTGGACATCAACGCGTGCATCAAACGAATCACCTTGGTGTTATTTGACGTCAGACAAGCACTAAGACCTCGCTGGAGCAGTTTAAAGTTAGCTAAAATTTGCTCGCGCTTCATCACGCCTAACAAGAATGTCAGCAACTCCAAAGCTGTACAAATATTCCCGTAATTAGGCTGCGCGCTGTCAATACTTGCAAACACTTTATCAAGCCAGTTTAGCTTCAAATCTGGTGGAGGTTGCTGTTGCTGGGTCGAACTGGGCCAGACATCGGGCTTTAGCGCCATTTTCAGTAAATTAACACAGCGACGGGACAACAGCTCTCCAGGATTTCCTGAGGATTGAATAGCAGCAGCAGTAGCAGCAGGTGTTGCCGTTGAAGTAGCCGAACCAGCAGCACCAGCAGCTCCAGCAGCGGTGACCATTCCAGAAGTTCCATCATTTACTTGACAAGCAAGACGCAGCAAGAAGTTGAGGATAGAATCCGCGTGTCCACGCTCAATTGGCTTAGTAGCACTAGGTTCTCCAGGGAATCTGTTGACGGGATTGGCCATCAGTTCATTCAAAGTAAGATTCGGGTCGCTGGTGTCCATTGGCTGGCCAGCGGCTTCGTCTTTAATGCGATGCAGCTCCCACTTGATGATAACCTCCGCCAATTCAACGGCAAGACGTCGATTGTCCAAAGTCGCGTTAGGACTGAACCCTAAGCGTTGGATTGAGTTGACCATATGCTGCACCAGGTGATGTCTCACCGGGTAGTAAACTTTGTAATGACGCACAACTAGCTGCAAAATGTGGATCAGTTGCTGCATAGAGTGTCCTTCTTCAACAATTATCTTCTTTGTCCAATGAGTCAGCATAGTGTTGCCGTCTTCCATGCGAACTGGCATCGCTGGCGTGAGAATTTCCAATGCCTGTCTGACGACACTGCGCGCTTCAACTGCGTGGGCCTTCAGCAGGCTGTGGAACACTTGCAGAACAATTCGCTTGTGGATCGCAAACTTGGCAATTATGTGAGAGAGCAGCAAGTGTCCGTGGTAGCGAGTTGCAGGGTCGACGCAGTTCTTGCCCAGCAAACAAGGCCAGGCAAAAGTCATCAGACGTCGTAATTTGTTGCCCTGTCGTTTGTTGGTGACGTCGTGAATGTGCTGAGACGCTTGCTCAACTAGAAGACACGAGAACTGCAGCAAAGAAATGCGTAGGCAATCTGCAGAAACGAAAGGATGCTCGGGGTCGATTACTCGGGTTATAAATACACTGACGACATTCTCTGGATTGTCTTGATAAGGCATAGGCGCACCACCGACTAGCTTAACACCTTCACCGCGTTCAAAACTTATTGCAAACGCTGGGATTATTATCAGCTGGAGTATTTTCGCTCTTAATTCTTCAGACAATGTTGATGCTGTACTAGGAACTCCTGTAGACAATGTCATTACTTCAGGACAATGTTCGACGAATCGGAAGAATGCGCTGCGTTTCCATTCGACTCCATACTCTTTCGCTACTGTGTTTTCCAGAAAATCTCTTAGGAATTGGAAGTCTGGAATAAACCGATCGCAAGTCGCGCGCAGCAATTGGAACAGAAGATCAATGTCCGTTGGATGATGGCTGAAGTAATGCAGAAGAATCTTAACAACCAATTTAGGTTCCTTCCAGCGACTGAAGTCGACGTTCTCAACCCGTTTGTGTAAATCAAGATACCCGTCCTGATACCAAAGTTGTTTCAAAGCCGCGACAATTTGGCCTTGAGAGGACAACCATTGCTCGTCGTATTTGATAAGCACGGAGATTATTCTGATTGCTTGATGCTGGAGTTCGTATTTGTCTGCAGCGGTCAAATTCGCACTGGTCGCAGAAGTTGTTAGTGTCGTTGACAGTGACGAGTTTGAAGCAGTCGCTGCTAATAGCATTGTTATCAACCTTCCAGTGCAGTTTGTATTCGTGTACAAAACATCTCTGAACGCTTTGCCATCAACAGACTGCTTGATCAGATATTCAAGATACCGACTCCACTGCTGGTCCTTGATGTTGTTGTCATGCAGAAATAGCGTAAGCGTCTCTGTAGGATAGCGCAGCAAGAATTTCATCAGTGGTCGTCGGAACGGGCTGGAGGCTTCAATCAGCAATGACTTTTCAGTTTGCAGAACTAATCTGCACAGGACATCAATGAATTTAGGCGTCGCTGCAGGAATCAAGTGGAAGATTCCGATTATTAACGATATCTTTTCCTTACAATCGTCGTCGAATTTTATATTATTAGCAGTCGTCTTATGCTGCTGCGTTGTTTGATTTGTCTGGATCAAATTTTCGAGCAGTTTCTTTAAATGTAGAAGCAATTGCTCACACAATGTGATACTGAAAGTACTTGGGAACAACTGGGTCAGATACGACAAACGTTTAACGCAATTCAAACTCAAATTTCTGTGATCACCAAGCATCAGTAACATCGGACGCATCGTTGTGTGAACAGTTTCCATGTCCATTTGAAAGCCCCCGATGAATTTCTGCATACATTCAAAAGCAGCTTGCTGCAATTCGGGATTTGGCCGTTCAAATGTGTGATACAAAGTTTTGAAAATCTTCTCTCGGAGGCAAACTATGTAATGACAAGCCGCTAGCGCTCTTAGCGCCGATTTGCGAAGCGGTATTAAATTACTGACAGATTTGTAGCAAGGCAGCTTGTGCAAAATGGAGTCTTCGTGATCACAAAGAGCCTGAAGTTCATGGAAGAATACTTTATGCTCTGGGATATTCAGGTCGATTGTAAACAACCGTGGGGTTAAAGTTGTGCAGAAGGTGTTACCATCCATCAGGCCAATTTGCGCATTAGCAGGCTGGTGGCGCAACAAATGTTTCTTCGGTGGAATCATATCAGCTAGAACGTCTTTGTGAGGTTCCATTACTTGGGTGACACTTTTGTTTTGAATCTCCGCTAGCAATCTAAGCGAGGACATTGCTTGTTCACGCACTAATGTATGCGGTGACGTTACTTGACGTACCAATTCATGAGTCACATCATGGATGCTTTTGTTTTGCACATCCAGAAGCTCTGGCGTCGCAGTAATTATGTCAGGATGCACATACACGCGTAACATTTGTTCCAAATTTTCCTTGGCCATATCAATAGCTCCATTTGAAACCTTACCGGTTAAATCCATCATCACGTACATCAGCGCTTTCAAAAACTGAAACAAATGCTGTAATACCCACTTGGTCGCCATGCGCTCAAACAAAAATTTAATAGCGATACAACCACCTAGTTTCGAGTACCAAGCGCGTTCGTAACAGAGCGCGCACATTTTTTCAGCCAGATACTCCATCATCGGCAATTGGCAAGCACGTTCCTTGCTACCAAGAATCTGAGTCGCGGTTTCGAGGGTCAAAATCAGTGCTAACTGCCCGGGTTTACAAAGTTCTTTTTCTTCGTGGCCCATTATCGTCGCCAGGGCGTCTATTAGCACCAGCGGATCTTGGCAGCGATTGATATAACCATTCGGCTGCTTGTCTGCAGTCAGACAATAGGGTCCAGCTTGCTGAGCTATCGCAATTATCGTGTAATGTCTTACCAATGAAACCATTGTTGCTATAACGGATTGTTTGAGCTCTTTGATAGCCGCGGCTACGAACAAGCCAGTCAATGCTGTCTGCAAGACATTTCTAGCAACCATATTCTCGTATTTGTAATTAATTTCTTGCAACTGGGACTGTTGTTGCTGTTGCAAAGACGGAAGATTGTTTTCCTTGAAGCTGGGAGATGTGAATAATTTATTAAGCGCTAGACGCGTCGCTTCGTCAGTTGCATCAGTGCTATCAGTAGTCGTATCAGGATTTAATTGCAAGACACTGGCTAGATAGCAATTGATTACTTGCCAGCATTGTTTTCTGTAGAATGAGTCAGTGGTGTTTGATTTCAAAGCTGTAAAAGCCGTTTCGATGATCATTTCGATGGGCAATTTTACAGGCGATGTTGGTGAATCCGGAAAATGAATAATAATCGCAGGCGATTCATTTCCATTTACTCCATCGCGGTCGTTGTAGTCAAGACGTTGGGGTTCTATCATCATTTTACGATTTCCACCACCAAACTTACCCAACACACGGAATGCAACGTGCGCTACTTGGTCATTTGGATTGCGCAGAGTCCGCCAAAGCGCTTGCATCAAGTCAGCGCGAACTGGCTGAATATGTTCGTAGAGAAAATCAGGCTGCAAGTTGTCCACGCAGAGTTCTAGAGTACGCAAGCCCTGGCTGACCAAATTATGGCTTCCGTTCAACGCAGACACCAGCGGATCCATCAGCATCGGTAAGTAAGGCAGCAAAGAACTTAAGCGCACTGGCACTGTGAGACACAGTTCAACAAACAGGTCTTTCATGTGCTGCTTGTGGAGGCCTGATTGCAAGCGATTCAAGCCCTCGAGTAAGTTTGGAAGAAGTGGAAGAAACTCTTGGTACAGTAGATCATGCGAGCCACCGCCGATAGAACGGAACAGTGCTCGCAGTAGCAAGAAGTAATTGTACGGTTCTTTAGCGGACATCGCTAGTTCCATTGAGCGCGTAACTATCTGATGTAAATGCGGGCGTAGCATGTGTTCATTTTCTGCTGGAAAGAGCGACACGCTGCCAAAAACTAATTTGAATAAACGTAAGTACAGATTACTGCGTTCAACATTCGAGCCCATGTCATCCATGCGCTCCAATAGGTATTCAACTAACACAGTTGCGAAAATCGGTGAAGTCGTGGGATTAGCTAAGAATGAATTTCCGACAATTTGCAGCGCTCCGTTGCGGAATATTCTTTCAACCATGTAGTCGATGGTAGTAGAAAATATTTCCTGGAAAGTCTGAGGGTTCATCATTGAAAACACCCCGCTGAAATGTTCCAGCACTTCTTTTTCTTCCTTTGTTCTGACAGTTTGTGGTGGGGGAGGTTGAGCTTGCGCACCAGCTCTTATGTGGTATTGGTGCTGTTGGGTCGATAACGTTGGATTCGTCATTAGCGGTCCAATTGTATAAATATCTAGAGCCTGAAGCGCCCATTTAACGAGACGAATAAAAACCAATGTTTCACGAGGCTGAAATTGCTTCGACTGAATAACATCACCAGCGCTGTTGGTCGATTTGCAGTTAGCGCAGCCCCAGGTTATTGTCTTGACACCACATACCAAAGTTTTTATCAAACTGCGGTAGTCAGACACGTTGCAATTCACCAGAGACGATGCCTGATTCTGCGGAGTTAAAAATTTAGATTTGCTGGCTTCTTTTTCTTGCTCGGTTTCTTGCAACAATGGAGGCTTGTTGTCCTCTGTTTTTATTTCAACCGTCGCTCCGGTAGCTGAAGTTCCAGGTGTAGACCCAGCAACAACTCCAGATCCAGTAGCAGCCGCAGCAATAGCTTTTGCGTTATTAGCTTTGTTCAGTAAAATAGGCAGCTGTAACTTGGTGATAGTTTTAAATTTAAGAACAAACACTTCCAGCATGCGCATCAACAATTCTCGGCCTTGGTTACTGTTGTCACTGTCACTGCGCGTTCTAATACACTCGACCAAGTTCAGCAGCAGTTTGCAAGACATTGTTTGTATTGACGTAGGCAAACTTTGGTCGTGGACGTTTTTACTGAACAGATGAACGGCGCGTGCCAAGTCAGGCAAAAAGAGCAATTGACGAACGTGGTGAACTAAATCCGCTAGAGTTGAGTAAGCTAATGGACGCAGAGATTCGTAAGTAGTCCAACCGTTGCCGAGCAATACTTGCTCGTCAAAAAGACGCTCCATGTAAGGCACAAATTTTATTCTTAAATCAGTTGCCAAAATATGACGAGCAGCGATCAGCAATTCACGTCTCAAGTGTGTTACTTCAATGGGACAGAGCGTCAACAGTCCCAGCATCCCTTTTACCATCATGGTGCTGTGTGTCGCGACGACATCTTGATAAATCCGAATTATGTAAGCCAAGAAGCTAATTGTTTTGATTTGCGCGCCCATAAAGTCTACGAACACTTCTTTGTTGAAGCCAGGAGCGTTTCGATGCTGCAAACTCGGCTGCAGAGTTATTGTTGTCATTATCAATGGTATGAAGTCAGCGACGTCTTGATGGACATTCTGCTTGTAGATCTGGTACATCAGTACCACAATTATCGGTAACTCCTGCAACACTTTTAGCGACAAAACGGCTTTGGGAATGAGGTTGTATGTTATAATAGTACCATCGGTTGCTTTTTTTTCACTTTGAACCGGCGTTATCGTGAAAGTTTCACGCAAAAGCGACTCGATGTTCAGCTCACTCAAATCTTTAACTTTAATCGGCGGTCTTGGTTCAAAAATTTTGTTCAAATTTTTCGGTAATTCACTGTAGATTGACTTTACAAACTGCAAGAAGTGCTGGATCTCGGGGTTGAAAGTCGGGCGATACTGTTTGTGGAGTTCGATTATTATTCTTAAACAGACGAGGATGTTTTCCTCGTTCTCGGTCTCGAGTAGCTTAAGCATCAAACTCAAGATTGGCTTAACGTAAGGACGCAGGTGCTCGTTGGTAGGCAAGCGGTGGATCATTTCTAGGATCAGCTTGCGTACTTGCTGGATGTTATATTCTGATATAAAGTGCGGCTCACCTTCTTGCAGGATTTTAACGAAGATTTTCATCATGTGGTCCAAGAACGCTGGGTACTGCGATGAACACATTATCACCTCGAAGTTTTCGGATAATTCTTGGGCGGCTTTCAGCTTTAACTCGTCTTTGGAGTTTGGGTCTGCTAACATGGTCACGTATGACCTGTAGGTGTTCATCTGTGTCACCGGGTCCGGTGGTGGTGGCTGTGGTGGGGGCATTTTTTTTTTTTCAACTAGTGCAGTTTTTCGGAAATTTTCGGTTTAGCGATTGGAGTAAGTAATTAGAATACTTAGTCTTATATTTACCTGGAAAGAAATAATAATCAAATTAGTATAGGAATTTAAATAACATTTTTTATTAATTATAATTATTAATCAAGGTTCCGTGAAACTTAAAAATATTAATAATATTAACATATTTTGGCAAAATAATCAGAAGTTAATTTAAAAAAAATTTTTTTTTTATTACTGTAGTTAAATAATAGTCAAGATTTATAAATGCTGATTTTAGTATTGAAAAAAATTTTTATTAGATTGGAAAGAACTGAGCGAAAAAAAATTACTTTTTTGAAAAATATATCATGTTTAATTTCAATATTTAAGTTTCAATGTTTATTAATATTTTTTTTTTTCAAAATTATCTATATTAATTATGAATGTTTTTTAATAATAATTTGTTTAAGGAATTCATAAAATTGTCAGATGTCTGTTCATTACAGTATCATAATAAAATGGAGTGAATTAAAATTTATAATTTTTTTATCATCTATATTATTAAGAGAATAAGAAGAATTTTGTTTTTAGCATAGTCATATGTTAAATCGGTTTTTTTTAGTGAAATTTAGTGTCATTGCAAAGGTCTTGACTTGAATTTGCGCCTTTTCAAGGTTTCATTTCATTCTCACCGATAGTCAATTTATTATGATAAATATTCAAGCTGCATTCGAAAATACTCTATCTCTAGATACATAATTAAGAAATGACCTTTTATCTTATGAAATATTGATATTTTTAAAGATATAAGCTCATCTCGGTGTTACACTCATCAAGACCTTTCATTTGAGTACCCACATCAATTTTTCATATATTTTATATATTTATATATTTCACAAATACCATATATATAAAATATATAAAAAATGCCATGTGGGTACTCAAATGAAAGCTCTTGATGAGTGTAACATCGGGATGAGCTTATATCTTTAAAATATATATATTATATACATGTAAATATGGATATATGAAAAATATGTTAAAGTACATGTGGGTACTCAAATGAAAGCTCTTGATGAGTGTAACATCGGGTTAGGCTTACATCTTAAAAAATGTCAATATTTAAGAAAGTACAGAGTAATTTAACAAAAATCCTTATTTATTAACGCAAAATTAAAATTTTTTTAATTCACAAGTCACGACAGTCTCATAGTGACTGCAAGGTTACCAGTAACATTGAAGAAAATGAAGATTTATGTAAGTTTTTAAAATTTAATATAGTACAAGTAAAATTACCAAAGTTTATTAAATTAAAATCTACGATACTAATTAAATTTAAGTTTCAATTTTTCAATCTAAAAAAATTTTTTTATTTTTACTTTTTAATGAGTATAATTTCTAAAAAAATACTTGATAAATTCGTCGATAAAATTTATTAATAAAATTTTATTTTCTGCCCTCCGGCCGGAAAGTGGCAACTTTCTGGCCGCTGCGCTAAACAAAGTTGCCACATTCCGGCTACGTCGAGCAGAAAAATAGTATACACACCTTGGCCAGTAAAAAGTAAAGCCTCAGACCACATGTTTGTCAACCTCGGCTTCGCCTCGGCCAACAATTACATGTGGTCTGAGACTTTTCTTATTTTACTGGCCTAGGTATGTAATATACTATATTATCAAAGTTTTATTATAAAATATGAGTACTGATGGGACCGGTTTGAATCTAATCTGCTCCAAAAATAAAAAATTAAAAAACTTTTTACTTTTACAACAATTAAAAATTTTTAATTGATATGAACAATTATATTTCTATAAATTAAAATGTATTTTTTAATAAAAAAAAAAAAAATTAATTTATAATAATTCCCAGCTGACCATGTGTTTAATATAAAAGTTGCACGATAGTGATTTTCATTATTATTTTAAAAATATAAAAGCAATTACTTAATATACTAACAAATTATTTAAAGAAGAAAATTGGAAAAATTAAATTAAAAAATAATAACAATAACAACTAATTTACTTACTTTAAGAATGATGAAAATAAAACTTGATTTTCTTGAGACATTTAAAAAAAATCAAGAAACACAATTAATACGTCCTGCAATAGGATAATAATTAAATTAATAAAATTTATCAGAATAAACTCGTAAATAAATTATTAACCAAAAATTTACCGCTCTTCTCATTGAGGTTAGACTTTAGAAACTTGCCGCTGGTATAAAGTTATATTTCACATCTTGATAAAAATATATTTCTGTAATCGATAATTATAGTCCGATATTTACCACTTGATTAAATATATTAATTATTTTATTATAAATATGACATATTATATTTATTTACAAACAAAATCGTACTGCTCAGAAAATATTACGGCTGTGAAAAAACTACCCCTTCTCCGGTTATATGTGTTGTGAGGATAAATTGTGAATAAAACGGAAGGGGGCGCTAGTGACTTTTTCCAAAAAAATGTGCAGCAAATTCAAAAAATTTTATAAATAAAAATATGAAAATTAAATTTTAAAAAATGTCACTTGTAAAAAACTTCAAAAACTGTAAGTGAAATTTTTTTAAAATATTTTTTTGTTTTAATTTAATTATTAAAAAAAAATCAAATAATTAAAAACGTCGGCTAACTTTAGTATCATATAAAAATTTAGATTTTTACACCAAAACTGAATTTAATTAAATATAAAAGCAGTAATAAAATAGTAAGTAGCTACTTTTATAAATTTTGACTTTTAAAATTTTAAATGTACTTACAAAATAATTTGATAGCTATAAAATTAATTAAGGTCTCTTATGTTGTTGTAAAATTAAAATCGACAGATTTTAATTACAAGTACTCATAAATATATACTACAAAAATAATAAACATCATAATAATATTTAAAAAAATCAAACTAAAAAGTAATTACAAAATTGACAATACGAAAATTACCGAACTTGATACTTTTTACACGCGGTTTATTTTTATTTTGTTTACACATATACAAAGATTCTTGTTTCAATTATTTGTTCATTTAGGCTCAAAACCAAATACCTTGGCGGCAGCTATTTTTATAAATAAAAATGAAAACAAACAATTGAGTAGCCTACATTCTTAAAAACAAAAAAAAAATATATTAACGAAACGAAATGAATTATTTTTTTAAAACACTATCTATTTATTTATTTTTTTAAATGATGTTTGGTAATCAATTTTTCAACTTTTCGCGCATTCACTTAAAAAAAAATGAAAATAAAAACATTAATCGTTGATTTTGTATACAAATAACGTAGCTATAATTATATATTTAATTACATTGCAATTATATATCAATTTTTAAATTAACGTAAGATCTTGCCGATGTTACTGACCTTAGCATTAAAAAAAAAAAAAAAAAAATCACGTTTATTTGGTGTGCGTGTTACGAAAACACATACACACGATTTTTTTTAATTTAATTTATAATTTCGTTTTTATTTTTGTTATTAATTTTTTTAATTTGTTATTTTATACATAAAATTCAACCAATCAAGTTCTATTATTGTTTGTGTGTATGTGTGATAATTTAAACTACTGCTGCAGCGTAGTATTGCTATTATTTTTTTGTATTGGTTGTTGCTGTGATTGTTGTTGAATTTCGGCAGCTGCTGTATCTTTCATATGCTTCTCTACCTGTAAAATTAAAATAATCCTTTAATTTTTTTATTTCGTAACTTTTAATTGTAACTTTTAGTTGAAGCATTTCAGAATTATTTTTATAATTTAATAAATTTTAAATACAAAAATTATTTACTCAATCAAAATTTCGAAAGTAATTTTACTAATTTATAAATACCATAAAACTATTATCTTGAATTGAGTTTATTTTTAATTTAAATAAAAGTCTAATCTTGTTCTAAAATAAGAAATTTTGTCATAATTTTATTGTGAATATTTACTTTAATAACATTTATTTAGATTATCTTTGTAACAATAATTAAAATAAAGAAAAAATTTACCAGAGTAAAATCATATCCAGATCGTGTCGAAGTCTGAGAATATATATATTAGGGTGGCACAAAAAAACCGACTATTTTCTTTTTTTTGAGTCTCAAGTGAAGCAAGCCAGTTTTTGATGTTTTACGAGCCCTCTCCAAAGAGCAGCTCAAAAAAAATTTTTTAAGAGGACGCTCCAAATTTTTTTAAATTTAAAAATCGAAATTTTTTTTCTCGTTACGTCATAATTTTATAGACCAAAAAAAAATAAGTTCCTGAAAGTTTCAATTCAAAATTTTAATTTTGAAAGGTCGCTCACAAGTTTTTTTTTAATTTCAGAGTCAAAAAATGCTAATCCAATTAAATAGTCACTAATATATTAAAAAAAAATTATGAGCGACCTTTTAAAATTCATATTTTGAACTGAAACTTTCAGGAAAACCATTTTTTTTGTCAATAAAATTATGACGTAACGATAAAAAAAATAAAAAAAAAAAAAATTCGATTTTTGGCGATTTGTGAAATTTTAAAAAATTTGGAGCGACCTCTTATTTTTTTTTTAAGCTGTCCGTTGGAGAGAGCTCTTAAAACACCAAAAACTAATATTTTTCACTCGAGACTCAAAAAAAAATAGTCGGTTTTTTTGCGCCACCCTAATATATATATTATTATAAATTTTTTGATATGATTTTACTCTAGTAAATTTTTTCGTTATTTTTATTATTGTTACCAAAGATTATATAAAGTTATTGTTAAACCAAAAAGAAAAAGAAAAAATGTATCTATTGTATGAATAATGTACCTGTTGATACATTGCTATAGAAGCTTCCTTATAAACAATTTATAAATTAAATAAATAAAAAATAAATAAGATTATCTTTATAACATAATAAATTATTGATTTTAAAATATTACAAAAATTTCTTTAGTAAAATTTTTTACTTTAATAATATTTGAAACAAAATTTTGAATTTTTAAAAATGATTAATATTGTTTCATTAAAAAAAAATTTTTTCAACTCTGATTTGAAGATCTTGATTGTATTGACGAATAAGTTTCTTTAAAATTCTAGATTTTACAATTTTTAAATATTGCAAATTAAGTTCAAAATTTTTTAATTCAATTGAAAACTTTCAATTAAAAAAAAAAAAAATATATATATATTTTTCGCCGTAAAAAAAATTTTTAAATTCGAATTTAAAAAATGTTTTTAAATGAAACATTCTAATAAAATATTTGCACCAATTTAACAAAAGAAATAATTCTATTTAAGTAAACTTCTTAGCATAAAAAAACTAAACAGATATCTAGTAATTTTTAGTTCAATTTAGAAAAAATTTTTTCAAGTTCTACAAGTAAAAATAAAAAAAAACTAAAGCAATTTTTAAAAATATTTTTTGAGAACTAATTGGTTAAATAAAACAAAAAAACAGAATGCTGATTTTAGTATTATAAAAAAAATGGCTCCAACCAAAAATAAAAAAAATAAAACAAAGAAATCTACTTACAACTTTTCTAACATGTAAATAAGGTTTAGACTCGGTATTACCATGGACATTATCAACCTTGTAAGGTGGTCTAATGGTAACATTATCCCATACAACAATATCTTGACCAGACCACGTAATTTCCTGTATTGTTTTAGCAATAGCTATAAAAAGTTTTTGTCCCTCTGGTGAAACTCCGGCCTGCAGAGCTTTTACCATCCGTTTTTTTTCTTCAACTTGATTACGCACACGTGTGTTTAGCCTCTGTAAATTAAGACTTTGTGGTGGCTCTGTTGTTGTCGGACTAACTTCTCTTTTGACTTGCACATCTGATACCAATGATAAATTAACTATATTTACATCATGCACAGATGGTCTCCCAGAAGATGATGGGCATTCTGAGTAACAAGCTAAGGAAGTTTAAGTTCTGTGACTTATAAACTACAACTTACAATTTCTTAATAACTAAAAATTAACAACAAAATTAAATAATTATAATAAAAAAATTTTAACAATTAATCGCTGTGTATGTCAAATATTTTAAATTTACATTCTGACACATGCAATTATACATTACATACACAATCAGACATTGGTATACACACGGTTAATTATTAGAGTTGTTGGTGCTTAAATATTACACTTTTAAGTATTGTTTTTTAAAAAAAGGATACTCAGTATTAGCATTTTAGTTTGTGGATCGAATGCCAAAACTTCACCTTCAATATCTTTTTTATAACAAGTTTTACATGCCACTGTACTTCCAATGCTAAACCAGTCGCTTACGCCAGCCATTTTTCGTATGTATGTTTTGCTCTCTGATATATATAGCAAATAACTCTTCGGAGTAGTTTCTAATAATGTGTATAAACATAAGCGTTGTTTTCATGGGGCTGAAACGCTACTAACAGTGCGGGCAGCCTGGCAGCGGGGGGTAAATAGTTTACTTGCGCATGGAATTTGCGCATCCGACAATTTTTTAAAAATTTATAAATAATATGTCACTTTTATAATAAAAATAATAATATAAAAAATTTTACTTGGTAATTTTTTTTAAAATTTTTCTTGTGTAATTGTTTAGATTTTTTTTTACTACCATTAAATTTTAATTTATTAACAGTTCTAAATTTAGAGTGTTAATTCTGTACTTATTACTTGCCCAGGATTTTTTTTTCTTGGCATGATTTTTTTTTTCTGTGAAAATATGATTTTTTATTAGGAAAATGTTTTTATCTGAAATTATAAAAAAATGTTTTTTTTTTAAATAACTTCAATAATTTTTTGATGTTTTTTTTAAATAAATTTTTACTGTATTGAAAAAAAAAAATGAAAATTAAGTTAGCCGACATTTAAAAATTTTTAGAATTTTTTTTTATTGAAAAAATGATTACAAAAAAATTAAAAAAAAATTTTCACTTGTAAATAATTTAAAAAACTATAAGTGCAATTTTTAAAAAATATTTTTTTGTTCTAATTTAATAAATGAAGCAAAATCAAAAAATTAAAAATGTCTAACTTTAGTATTATAAAAAAAAACTTTTTAATGAAATTATTTTTTTTTATATTTGAAGAAATTTTAGAAATTTTTTTATTTTGCTTTCAAATTTTTTTCAAATTTAGAAAAAATTTTTTCTAAGCAGCTAACTTCATATCATAAAAATTGTCAGATTCCCGCTAATTTATCATGTGTTCTACATAAAGTTCAAGTATACATTTCTATAGCTAGCATTATTTATACAAAAACTTCGAATTTTATAAAGTAATTTAAATATTTTTTTTTTAAAATCAGAAGATCAACGTATGAATAGTAAGTAAATTTTAATTTACCTAACATTTTTATTAAAAATCCATACTAAAATAAATTTTTTCAGATTTTTCCAAAGTAAGGTTATACAAGTAAGTAATCAAACAAACAACAACAATCACCAATTAATAACAACAATGGCATCTTGCACAGATCGACTAAAATTAAACGAGCATGAACTATTTAAATCCCTAAAAAATGATTTACCAAAAAGCGTTAAAGAGACACACAATATCATGGAGATCCGCGAGAATGTAATGTACATTTGGAATGCCGACAAATGCTGCTTATACGTAGTGATAATCGACGACAATTTCAACCACTCATCAGCGTACCAAGTATTCCAGCTAACAGACCCTCCAATTTTCGAGGTAACATCAATATCAATAAACGAAGTGTCCTCACAATTAGCACTTTGGGGAAGTTTAGGAATCGTCGTGGTAGAGCTACCTCGCCGGTGGGGCAAGAACAATTTATTCCAAGGCGGAAAGAAATCAATTTCTTGCCTGAATCACAACCTGAGCCACTTAACATCTCACTTGTCATCATCAAAAGTAAATCGCGTGCGCTGGCACCCAGGTTCGCCAAATGACTCACACCTGCTTGTTTTAACTTCAGATAATTCGTTCCAACTGTTCGAGTGCCCGCTGGGCCAAAAACCAAAACTAATTAAAAACTGGAAAGTTGGACCCACTCCATTATCATCTAGCTCTAGCGGGTTCACGATAATTGAATCGCTGGGTGAAACTGCGATTGATTTTGACTTTTCAACCTCCTCAATTTCCCTGGACAAACAGAGAAGGAATTTTGATAAAGAAACCGCTCACTGGAGTGACATCGAATGGCCGATTTTAGTTCTTAGAGGCGATGGATCAGTGCTTTTGATCCATGGAGACACTTTATCGAATTCAAGTACTAAACCATTGGTCCAAGGTGCGTTGTCTATCTATCCTTCGTCATACGACAACTACGGAGTTGATTCCTGCTCGATAATTTGCCTGCAAACGACTCCTCCGGTGGTGGCAATCGCAACCTCTTCTGGTTTAATTCACCACGCGATTTTATTGCGAGATACTTCCAGTACAACGAACAATAATTTTATATCCAACAATACTTACACCGTCGACAGCCAAGTGAGCATTTCAACGGAAGATCAGGAACAAAGACAGTTTAATAGAAAATCTTGGTCAGAGTATGGTTCTAATTATAGTCTTCATACACCTGATGATGGTTTGTTTGTCTTTGAGACAATTGAAATGCAGTTGGGGTTGCTGTATAATGACAGTGATAAAAAATACAGCTGCTTGATAAACTTGCATAGAGACCGGGGTAACAAGGGTCGGTATTTTTGCACACACAATGCTGGTGTTCATATGATAACATTGCCGGCTGTATCGCAGTTGATGGATTACTTGAATTGTCCTGAAGACAACATTGATCTGTACTTACCAACTTCAATTAAACCATCGACGTCGCAATATTTAATTTGCACGCGGACGAAGCACACTGGAGACGATGAAGCGACTCCAGTTCAAGGATTTGGATTGCTGCAACAGCCATCGCCTATTGTGGTTGCTCTACTGTACAACGGAGTTGTCGTTAATTTTTCTGTTATAGATTTTGATTGCCCCTCGGCGATTGACAGCGACGAACCGGTTGTTAATTTTAACAAAGTTATCACTCGGGAATCTTTTGAGAACCATGTAAGAAATTTGTTGAAGCATGATACGATTTCGCAACCTATTACTAAGTTGAATGTTAGTTCTTCTTTGAATGGAAAAGAATGCTTTGAGCTGCTGGACCAGGCGACCAATGTCCTGCGCAGTAATTATTTTGTGAAGCATGACCGTGTTAGGAATGAAATTAGCAAGAAAGTACGCGCTTTAAAGGCTTTGAAAATTCATCAGATTAATGAGTTGAATGATTTGATGCTTATAAAAGCTGAATTGCACTCCAAGGCTCAGCATCTCGCGGAACGGTATGAAGATATTAAGGAGCATCAGGAAGAACTGACGAGAAGGTCTAGAGAAGTTTTGAGAAGGATTAATCACAAGGAATTGACGACTGCTGAGAGGACCGAAGCGATGAAATTGAAGGAACTTAATGGACAAGTTGAGGAATTCAAAGGGAAATTCGAGAGGTTGAAGAGCAAAGCTGATAGTCAGATGATGAAAAATGAGTCGGTTGATAAGAGCAGTATGAATAATGGCGGTGGTGTTAAGAAAGCTCAGTTGATTTTGGGGGAAAAACAGGAACAAGTTATTAAGAGTAATTTGAAGAAAATGGATATTACTCTCAAGGATATGATTGGGCAGATTAAAGTGCTTGAAGATAATTTAGAAGTTTGAAGTAATTTATGTTTAGTTTTTTGGATTTTTGAAATTAAATGTATAATGTAATAATTATAGATATTAAATTTGTATTAAAATCTTGAAAAATTGTAATTTTTTTTTTATTCTAGAAAATTTAATAAATTTTTTTGTAGTTTTTAAAATTTAGGGATTTTTTATTTTATAATTTTTTATGATACTGAAATTAACAGACATTGGTCAATTTTTTGGATTTTTATAATAATAAAATTTTAATGAAAAAAATTTTAATAAAAAAATTTCAAATTTAGAAATTAATAAAGATAACAAGTTGAAATTTTTTATAATTTACTTGTAAAAAAAATTTTTTAATTTCAGATGACTGTTTACTTTACTATCAGAATTTTTTAGATTTTATTTTTATTTTATAATTTTTTATGATACTGAAGTTAACAGACATCTGTGAATTTTTTAGATTTTTATAACAATCAAATTTTAATGAAAAAAATTTAAATAAAAAAATTATATATTTAGAAATTAAAAAAGATTACAAGTAGAAATTTTTTATAATTGACTTTTAAAAAAAATTTTTAATTTCAGATGACTATTTATTTCACTATCAGAATTTTTTAGTTACTTTGTCTTATGTAATTAATTTTCATATTTTATTTATAATTCGTTCAAAATTAAAATTTTTCCCGCTCAAACTGAAAACTCAAGGCGCCATCTTTTTTGTTATTTTAGGTTATATTTATTCTATATAAGTCTCACACGTGATTGTGTTTCCACTCAAAAATTATTTTTTAATAATATTGTTAAGTGAGATATAGAAATAATTTAAATTAATCATGAGGCGATTAACTGAAGATAGAACAAAATTAGTTTTTGAAAAACTAGCAAAATAGTAAGTATTTTAATTACTCTAACATAAATTATAATAATTAATTTACATTCTTACATTACTAACTTATTTTTTATTTGTTAACAGTATTGGAGATAATGTTAAAATTTTAGTGGACCGGCCAGACGGAATTTATTGCTTCAGAGAAAAAAAAGGCCGCGTTTATTATGTCTCGGAAAAAATATTAGCACTCGCTGCGACTGTTGCACCTGATAACCTTGTGAGTTTTGGAACTTGCATTGGTAAATTCACGAAATCAGGAAAATTTATGCTCCATATTACCGCGTTGCATTATTTAGCTCCTTATGCACAGGTAATTATTATTATTATTATTATGATTTATGTATTTTTTTTCTAAATAATGATACTAAAATTAGCTATCTGATGGTTTTTAGAATTTTGACAATAAAAATATAAAAAATAATGATACTTGAAGTGAGCGATATCTGATAATTTTTAGATTTTTTTAACAAATTAATTATATCAAGAAAAATTTATTGAAAAAATTTCAGCTATAGAAGATCTAAAAAATTAAAAATGCAATTTTTTAAAAATAATTTTCTTGACCTCGTTTATTTTTAAAGAAAAATCAAAGAATTGTCACGTGTCTGCTAGTTTAAGGATCATAAACAGGGTCGAGGTTTTTTCCACAATTTACAAATAAATGGTTTAAATTTTTGATATTACGGTAAAAATATTGGTAGTATAAAAAATTTTTCAGATAAAAGTTGTAGAAAACTTATTTTTATACAAAAAATTTCTCTTATAATTTTTTTATACCACCTATATTTTCACCGTAATTCCAAAATTAAAATTCGTAATGAATCAATCAAATTTTTGCTAATTTTGAAAATTTTAATTTTAAAATTATGGCTTTCTTATTGGTCCTAAGAAAAAATCTTTGGAATCATTTTTTGTAGAAAATTTAATTTCTCACAACTTTTATCCAGAAAAATATTTTTCATAAACATCCAAAAAATGATAGAACTTTACTAATTTTAGCTACATAATTGAAAATTTTATTTTATTGGCTGACTAATTTTGATAAATTTTTGCAGCACAAAATTTGGTTGAAACCAGCAGCAGAGCAGCAGTTCCTGTACGGTCATAATATTACAAAAGGTGGCTTGGGAAAAATAACTGAAAATACTCCTCATCATCAGGGAGTTGTTATATATTCTATGAATGATGTACCTTTGGTAAGAATTTTTAATTTATTAAAAACTGAAATGTCTTGCGACAAAAATATTTTTCAAATTCAAAAATTTGTAACAATTTTTTTTTCTTTTTAAGGGTTTTGGTGTGACTTCTAAAAGTAGCAATGAAATTAGCAACGCTGATCCTATTTCTATTGTGTGCTATCACCAGTCGGATATTGGGGAATATATTCGTTCTGAAGACAATTTATTATAAGTTATTTTTCAAATAAAAAACATTTTTTATTCAATACCTACTTGTAAATAAAATTTCAACTCTGAAAAAAAAATTAAACACTATTTTTTTTTTTTTTTTTTAATTTAATACTCTTCTAATTAGGCTAAAACTTGATAAATTCAATTTGACGTAAAAATTAAATTAAAAAAAAAAAAAAAAATGTTTAAACTTAAATAAATCGTAAAGCAACCTTGCAGTCACTATGTGACTTCCGTGACTAGTGAACTATAAATAAATAAAATTTTGCTTTATTAAATAATGACTTTTGTTAAATTACACTGTACTTTCTTAATTATTGAAGTTTTCAAAGATATAAGCTCATCCCAATGTTACACTTATCAAGAGCTTTCATTTGAGTACCCACATGCATTTTTGATATATTTTTCATACATACATATATATAATATATATAAATATATGAAAAAATGATGTGGGTAATTAAATGAACGGTCTTGATGAGTGTAACATCGGGATGAGCTTATATCTTTAAAAATGTCAATAGTTCACAAGATACTAGGTCATTTCTTAATTATGTGTCTAGAGATAGAGCATTTTCGAATGCAGCCTAAATACTTATCATCATAAATTGACTATTGGTAAGAATGATATGAAACCATTAAAAGGCACAACTCCAGGTCAAGGCTTTTCTAACGATACCAAATTTAACCATAAAAACCCATTTTATTATATAAAATACACTGACCACAAAATTTTCCTTATTCTTTTAATAATATAGATTATTTTTTATTTCATCAAGTAATAATTGAAAAACTCAACTGTTGAAACAAATTATTTTTTTTTTTTGATAATTCCATTTAATAATTCAATAATTAATTAAACTAAAACGTCGATAAAAAATATAGGTAAGTAGACAAATAAAAAAATGTGATAGTTAAATTTGTATAATATTTTATTATGAAATCACACACAGTTAATCATTATTACATATCATTTGAATTCGGACATAATTTACATTGCATTTGATATAATCAAGTGTAAATGTGTGATTAAAAAAAAGTTAATTATGTTAATATGTTCAATTATTTATATTAAATATAAATTATAATAAAATTCATTAATAAATGTGTACATCTGTTGCTAATGAGTACGTTTTAACGCAATCATGATCACTAATTTTACTTGTCATACAATAATTATAATCAATAAACTAATATAATTAGTGTGTAAAACACTATCAACTCCCAAGCATTTATCCAGCAAATAAAAATTAAAAAATTAAAAATTAATCAATAGCAAGAAAATTTAATTAAAAAATTAAAATCGTAAAAAGCCCCCCCAAAGTATAATATAATATAATATAAACTATTCTACGACGTGTAAAAATTATCTGTCATCCATGCGTGTAATATTTACATTAATTTACAAGCCTTTACACCAGAGGATAATTCATTATTTATTACCAATTATATCATACCGTCTACTTGATCAATGATAAATCCATTAATTATTTAAAAAATGCACGCGTACATCAAATAATTGCACACGCGCCGGATTTTCAATTTACTCATTAGACAATTTAAAAATAATAGTTATATAAACTAATATATATATATATATTTATATATAATCTTGTATTTCCTCCATTATTAATAAAAATTCTAAGTAATTAAATAAAATTATAATGTCCTTCATCACTCGCTATTAAGAGCTGATTTGTTAATTTTAACTTCTTTACTTTTGTTATTTGATTCATCTAACTCTGTGGTTTTCTTTTCCTTATCACCAGCTTCATTCGTCTCCTCCTTATCATTACTCGCCACAGCAGCCTTGGTATCATCCTTAACCGAATTAGTATCTTTTGCCGTTTGTTCTTCCTTTTTATCAGCAGACTCAGAAGCAGCAGAAGCGCTAGTAGTTGACGTAGAACTTCCATTAACCTTCAACTCTTCCTTGACTTCTTCTTTACTTTCATTATCATTTTTTTTCTCTTCCTCTTCATCTTTTTTAAGCCTCTTGATCGGTTTCTTCTCATCCTTAATCTTTTTCTTGGCTTTGTTTATTTCTTCTTCAGCTTTGTCACCCTCTGGGTTAGTTTGTTCCTTAACCTCTTCAGTTTTATCATGATCTTTGTCTTTATTATTACCTTTATCCTCTACCTTATCTTCCTTTCTTTCATCTTTATCCTTATCCTTATCTTTGTCTTTATCTTCTTTCTTCATTTCTTCTTTACCATCAGTTTTACCTTTACTACTACTGTCACAAGGCACATTTTTACTCCCACTCTGACCACTCTTAGCGTCTGACCCTTTGGTAGGCGAGCTTTTCGACAAATCCGAGGCATAATTACTACTCGAGCTGGTACTTACACTACTGCTAGAAGTAGTAGTAACTGTTGAAACAGTAGAAACCGCAGTAGAAAGATTGAACGCACTATTTTCAGTAGTTTTTATTAAATGACCGATTTCTCTGTTGGACTCAGTCTTAGCAGAGTTGAAGCTCTGTGAATTAGCAACAGCAGTAGTTTTTGATGTCTTGCTCGAAGTTGAGGTTAGCGAAGATGAAGAAGCAGTGGTGAAGTTATTAATATTAGGCAATATTCTCTGAATAGCCACCGACTGACTCGCTAATCCTTGCTGAGAATAAGTTACAGTGGTGGTGTGTGGTATGTAACTGGTGGTCCGTTGAAAGAACTTGCTAATTGCTGGTGGTAAGCTGCTGTGGAACGCCGCGTTAGGTGGCGCTGCTGGCAAGCAGCTCAAATTAGTCCTTATCAAGGGATTTGTTGAGAACCTAACCAAGTCAGCGTTTGAATATTGCGGTGGTGGTTGCACTGAGGGATGAAAATGAGTGTAAATTAATCGTGGATTTGTATTTGGTGTCTGTGAAGGTATAAATGGACTAGTTGATAATAAATTAACTGGAGAATTACGTGGTGACAAAGGAGTATTAATACCAGTGGTATTACTACCAGCGGTACTACCACTAGCGCCACCGCGTGAAAACGGGGTGTTTTGGTAACTACTCGATGTATTTGGTGAATAAGGCGGCGGTGTTATTATCGGAGAATTAGTATTAGCACGAGATGTTATCGTTATAGGTGACAGTGTCTTGGGATCTATTTTAGTCATACTTAATCCGCTGGAATTTAACTTTGTGTTTCCAGTTGCTGACAAAGAAGACGATGAATCTTTGTCTTTAGACTCGATATTGTACATCGGCTTGACTCCAGACGCAGGGTTGCCCAAAAATCTAGGTACGTTTCGCATTTTGAATATCTTCGCCGGTTTAGATGCTATTGATTTACCGTCACTTTGTTCCGAGCCAGCATTAATCGCCTGCGTTTGGTTCTGCATTTCCTTAGCAGCTTGATTCTTCGCAGCAACGTAGTTATTTTTTGATAATGAAGGATTCCATGATTTGGGTGGTTCGCGGAGTGTTTTGTAGTTACTCATCGAACTGGTTCCACTGCCACTATTGCTGTTTCCAGTATTGTTCTTCGACGTAGCTCTCTTGCGCTGAAAACTCGTATTTTGTTGCTGAGTTGAAGTTGCGGTGATAACCATAGAAGAAGCTGGTGTTATGGTGATAGATGACGTGGTAGGCGTAAGATTAGTACTAGGCGACGTGGATGTTGTTGTAGTCACAGTGATACTCGGCGTAGACAGTGACATTTTTAAATAATCTCTCGAATAGGTCGTACTACCACTGCCTGAATTGTTCCTTAATTCAGATACTGACAAGCTTGGTGTGTAAATTGGTATATTGGGTATATTAGCGATATGCTTTATCAGCGCATTGGTGTTGATATCATTAGTATTAGTGGATGACATTGATTTCTTGGTAATCTTAAGCAAATCCGGAATCTCAGGACGTGATTTTGTTTCTAGTCTGCTATTTTTCTCCTTGGTATTTTCACCGATTTTAGCACAAATATCATTTATTTTCGAGCCTGAAGGCGATGAAGATGACGAAGGAGTTGCTCCCGTAGACGCAGACGATGTGTTTGTTGACGAAGCAGCGGCATTACCACCAATTTTAGCGCATATCTCATTGAGATTTGTTCCTTTGGTAAGTATCTCTGTCTTACGAACCGTCGGCTTCATCAGGGCTATTGGTATCGCATCGGGACAAGGGGGCACTATTATCGTGCTTCCTCCACTTTGATTTATATTATTAATACTATTACTACTACTATTACTATTTATTTTACTTGAATTACTATTTACATCGTTGCTTTTGTTATTGCATGGACTCGTGTAAATTGGAGTCTTACCTCCACTTCCAGAGCTCGAAGACGATGTCGTCGTAGAGGCTGTTGTTATTGAATAAGTGACAGTAGGAGTGTGCAGCGGCGATTCGTTTGGTTTCGTACCCGATTTTTTAGCGTTAGACACTAAATCTTGAACAGTGTACGGAAAAAGAGGGTGTGAACTTTTCTGGGCGTGCGTACTCGCTTCAGCGCTAGCTTCATTTGATGAATTTTGCCGTGAATTTTTTCCACTCGCCACAGTACAAATAGAAGAAAATGAAGAAGTGCAAGTTGTTGTCGTTATTGTTAATCCAGATCTTTGATTATAATTCACATCATTCTTGCGCTTGTTCGCAGGAGGTTCCTTGTCCCCGTCTGTATTTTTTTGGGGAGGAAACGATACCAGAGTAAACGTCAGAGGCTTCGTATTGGTCGTCGTAGGTGTGCTTGAACTTGCAGCTCCACGATTTTTCTCACCAGCTTTTGCTTTTTGGCCATCGGTCAACAATCGCGCGTCTGATTTTTTTAGCAATTTATTTTCAGTAATCGTAACTTTAGACTTGTCTTTTGGTGTTCTTTTGGAGTAGGTGTTGTTAACCTGGCCTACTTTCGGCTGGAATTGTAATTTAACACTCAGCGCATCTATTTTAGAACCACCAGCAGTTGTAGAAGCTGCTTCGCTTTTGTCATTTTTATTCTTGTCTTTCTCTGGCTTAACAGATGCTTCATTGTTGTTGGGTTTGCTGTTAGATTCTTCCGAGGATTTATCCTTGGGCTTATCCTCGTTCTTAATTTTGGAATTCGAGTCTACAGCCGGTTCCGCCTTGACTGAATTTTTATTCTGGGAATCACTAGCACGCGAGTAAGTAGCAGATCCTGATTTAGACAATTTTTTCAAATCCGAATTGGTGATAACTGTGACACTAGTTTCTCCAGTTTCGGAAATTTTTAGCTGTACTTCCTTCCATTCGTCCTTTTTGCTCTCGCTCTTGATAGAATCTTTACTCGTCGGTGAGGTTGACGCGCCAGACGAAGTTGATGTTGACGTCGAAGACGTCGATGTGGGGACAAAGTCAATTCCAGTTTTAGAAAGTGACTCGCGGTACTCAACATTGTCGTCGGAGAGCTTCAGACGCTTGGGCGATGATTCGAATATGCGGTAGCTCAAATGCAAAGGGACTTTTCGTCTCCAGTGGTAGATATACATCACGTCCATCAGGGTGTAATTACCGCACAGCGACTCCTCTTTGTACATTATGTCCACGCGATGCACGTCGCTAAGACCGTTTTTTGCGCGGATTAGTTTTTGCAAATGAAACACTGTTACTGCTGCGGGACAGCGCAGGTACCGTCGCGGCAAGGTTTCATTCGACCCGATACCAGTTGCTGACCCCGCGCTTGATGATATTGACGCTGCTGTTAATTCTTTTGTTTCGTTCAGAGGTATCACTACTCCAACGCCTGCGGTGTCGGTGTAATTAGGATTGTAATACTCTAGCGATAGAGTCAGCACTTCGTCGGGAGAGTAGATGTGAGATTCTATTGGCTCACCGCGAGCCTCCGGTGACATTGTTGATAGCTGAGCATCGGGGTGTTTTTCGTAAAATTCTCTGCGACAACGCATTTCATCTGGAAGGAAAAAATATTGTTAGCAAATATTGAGTCGAGAAAAATTATTAAAAGCTTGAGTACTAAGTTTTTATTTGGTTAAAAATTATTTCTATTTTTTTTTTGTTCTTATCAAGGAAGAAATCATAAAAAAAAATTTAATTAATTTAAAATTTAAGATTTTGTTAAAATTTAATAATTAAATTATAGATTAAAAGTTTTGGTACAATTTTAATAGATTTTTTGATTTAAAAAAAAAAATTTTTTAATCTAATTAATCTAGAAAAATTTATTATACTGAAGTATCAATTTATGACATTCTAATAGTGCAAAAATTTTTTCCGCAATTTCAAAATGACAATTCATAATTAATAGTGTCAATTTTTTGATATTACAGTGAAAATATTGGTATTAGTATAAAAAAGTTATAAGAGAAATTTTTATGTAGAAAATTAAATTTCCTAAAACTTTTATCTGAATTTTTTTTTTTTTTATGATTAGGACACAAATTTCTGCCGCAATTTCAAAATAATTCATAATTAATAGTTCAAATTTTTGATATTACAGTGAAAATATTGGGAGTATAAAAAATTTTCTGGATAAAAGTTGAGAGAAATTAAATTTTCTATAAAAAATGTTTCTAAGGATTTTTTTTCAGAACCAATAAGAAAGACATAATTTTCAAATTAAGATTTATAAAATTAGCAAAAATTTGATTAATCCATTATGAATCTTAATTTTAGAAATACCGTGAAAATATAGGTGGTATAAAAAAATTATGAAACGCTTTTTGTAGAAAATTAAATTTCCTAAAACTTTTATCTACAAAAAAAATTTTTAGACTACCAATATTTCCATCGTTATATAAAAAATTTATTAATTTATTTATTTATGTAAATAAACGCCAATCGGCATTATACATCTAATAACTAGTTTTTAATTCTTTAAATTATAAATTATAAATTTAAACCATTAATTTGTAAATCGCGGTAAAAATCTTGGTCCTACTAATAAATTAATTTCCTTCAAAAATATTGTATTAAATTATATAATTATATTTTTTATCTTTAATCAAGATTATCCTTTTAATTTTAACTTTATTGAATCAAGCTTGATAAAATTTTATTACTATCAAAATTATTTATAATTTAAATTTTATTTGTTAGCAAAATTTTTAACCTAAAAACAATTTTGTACCAGTTAAAAAAATATCGCAAGAAAAAATTTTTTTAAGCGATTAGTGTTCCCTCCCTAAGATTTTCTAGCTGTGTCTCAATTTTTGTTTCTAACAAGAGAAAAAAAGATGATCTGGTATATATTAGGGACGGAGCACTGTACTACTTTTAACCCTACAATTTTTCCAATAAACTAAATAATTCTTCAAACCCCGTTATCACCTATTCGGTCATTTTCATGCTAGTATAAATCTAATTTTCAAGTGGATGGAAATTTCCATCTTCACTAACAATTTGAGACAATTCGTTTTCGGATAGTTAGGTCGATAGGTGATAACGGGGTTTGAAGAATTAAATAGAATCACGGTTGATAAAATTAATAAAAAACTAAATAATTTTTAAAAATAAAAAATAAACAATATTTACTTTGATAACATCCGGGCACCAACTTGTAAACAATATCCTGTAATGTATGATCAGGTCTTATGTTAAGTAACGGTTTACTTTTATGTACTTGGACCTCACATATTGGACAATATTTATTACTCTCCAAATACTTGACAATACAGCTGCGGCAAACTAAAAAAAAAAAAAAAAAAAAACATAAATTATAACCACGAATTGCGTGTAAATTTAATAAGTACTCCAAAACACAAAATAAGTAAATTTAAAATACATACACGAGTGTAAGCATTCAATAATTGTTGTAGCATCGATAAAATACCCATTACACAATTTACATGTCAACTGGTCATTTAAATTTGCTAAGCGAATTCTTCCACTGCCACCGCCGTCACCGCCTCCACTTTGTCCGGACATTCTATAAATAAAAACCACAAAATTAATTAATTGAATTATAACTTATAAATTAATTACTCCAAAATTAATTATCGTATACTCACATGAATGTTTATTACTAAAAAATTTGTTTACAATTTAACAAATCTTCTCATGATCTTTAAATTAATGACACACATTTGTACTTATAAATTTAAAACAATAATAGTGTTTTAAACTTTTTCAATTGTTTATGTACAAATCCAATAATAATAGACACTATTATCACGGTGAAGAGGTGTAGTGCTGTTATGATAACATTGTAGAGGAAAATAATAATAATAAAAGTAATAAAAGAGGATAAATAAGTGATAACACTTGAAAACTACTTGTTAAGCACCTCAATCACAATTAAAATAATAATAGACGTATGTGTATTATATTTATGGAGTCACCGCTTGAAAATTTTTTTTTTCATCGCTCAGCTCTACGTCATGCGCGTTAAAAATTTTTTAATGCTAAACATTATTGTAATAATTATTGTAGCTCTGTTATTATTGTTTCAATTATTAAATACTATCACTCAAGGTTGTCAATGTGGATTGTTGTTCATATTTACGTAAAAACTAACGATATTGTAATGATCGAGAAGTAATATGAGTCAAAGAGTTTATGTTTTCTCGATTATGAGAAATTTATTATGGACACTAAAAAACTCAGTACTATATACGGTGAACCAGAGCGATATACAAAATGGCGGATAAACAATATGTTTTAATGTTGGTAGAAGGCGCTCGAGGAAAACGAGGACCTCTAGTTGATAAAGAAGTTAATAATTTTTGGTGTTGCCAAAAAAATTATTTGGCGCAACTTGATAATTTTTTTTTACCCCATACTCTTCTATTACGCTACTTTTGCTATTTGATTAGTCTGATAATTAACGATACTTAAATTAGCCGACGTCCAAGAATTTATAATAATAAAGTTAGCCGACATTTTTAATTTTTTGATTTTGCTTCATTTATTAAATTAGACTTAAAAAATGTTTTTTTAAAATTGCACTTACAGTTTTTCAAATTTTCTACATGTCAAATTTTTTTTTTTAATTGTTTGTAATAATTTTTTTCAATAAAAAAAATTATAATAATTTTTAGATGTCAGCTAACTTAACTTTCATCAAGAAGTTTTTTTTTTTTTTTTATTTTTAATCAATACATATAAAAATTTTTAGATATCGGGTAATTTAATTTTGAATGAAAATTAAGTTAGCTGACGTATAAAAATTTTTAGAATTTTTTTTTATTGAAAAAATGATTACAAAAAAATAAAAAAAAAATTTTCACTTGAAAAAAACTTCAAAAACTGTAAGTGAAATTTTTAAAAAATACTTTTTTGTTCTAATTTAATTATTAAAAATAAAATCAAAAAATTAAAAACGTCGGCTAACTTTAGTATCATAGTTGTTGATACTTGCAATTTTATTTTAATTAAAAAAAACAATAACATTTAAGTTAGCAGTCACTTAACAATTTTTTAATTTTATTTAACAAAAAAATTTGTCGCAAAAAATTATTTTTAAAAAATTGCATTTTTTATTTCTTTAAATTTTCACATGTCAATTTTTTTTATAATTTTTTTTTGTCATAATTTATTTGTTATAGAATTTTTAAAATTATTAAATATATGCTAAATTAATTTTCATAAAAAAAAACAAATCAATTACATATATGATATTAATAAATATAATTTTTGAATTATAAATTTTAAGATAATTGATTTTTTGGGACCAATAATTTTGATTTTATTTTTTTAACTAGAATAAAATTGCAAGTATCAAACAACTAGGCTAGTGTCAATTAATGGGTCTTTTACCTTATATAAATTCATAGAAAAAAAACTAATTTTGAAAAATTAATTTACTAGATATTTGATAACTTTAAAAAATTTTTTAATAAATAAATCATGGCAAAAAAATGAAAAAAAATAATTGACATGTAGAATTTAAAAAAAATTAACAATGCAATTTTTTTTAAATAATTTAAAAAATAGAAAAATTTAATCAGTGCAAACTTATCAGATAGCTGAATGTCATCATTTTTACAGGCATAAATTGAATAAATGTAAAGAAAAAATTTTATAATCATAAAATTAAAATTAAAAGACACTCGAAATTTTTTTTTAACAAGTAAAATATGATAAAGAAAACAAAAAAAATTTTACTGCTAGAAATTTGAAGAAAACTATAAATGTAATTTCTTAAAAATATTTTCTTAATACTAATTTATTTTCAAACGAAAAATGGTCAGATAGCTACTGATTGCAGATCATAAATAAAAATACTTAAAAAAAAAAAAAAATACATTAAAAAATTCAAAGATAAAATATCCAATATAAATTTACTGCAGAAGATTGAAAGTCTCATTTATACACAAATTTTTTTTTATTTTTATTTCTTTTTAATCTAAGATTAATATATAAAACTTCATATCCTTTCAGCATTAAATTTAATAATCATAAAAGTATAAAAGAAAGAAGGTATCAATCAAAATTACTTATATTATACTATATAACTAATTACAAAATATACAGTAAAAATTACAAGATAATTATCAAATTATTGTTCACTCTGTGTGACATTATTTTAAGGCCTTATCTCCACAATTACGTTGCACTAATTTCTCCATGTGCCTTACAATGTCTTTTATTTTGTAAACTAACTCATGTAATCCTTCAATTGTACACGTAAAATCAACATCACTTATCGTGCCGCCTCTTTTGGTCGTTAATTTAATGTGATATATGCAATTATTCATATAACTATTGTTGCTTGTCTGCAAAAAAAATTAATATTAAAAATTATAACATTATTAATAAAATTATCAAATATCTGCTGAATTAATTTTCACTTTTATTTTTCAGTATTTTTCTAATTCTAATTTAATTAATAAAAATCATTAAAACTCTGATGATTTCAGTTTAATAATTTTACCTTCAAACAATAGTCTAATCGCCAACTAATATCAACAATACACGGATGACTGTCTCCAATACTACTCAAATGCAGTACCATAGGAGTTTTTATTTGTTTATAATAAACCTGGCATAATTTTTGTATCTGTGTGTCATTGAATATTCCAGTTGTTTGCAAATAATCTGACAAATTTTCGGGATCATAGTTATTTCTCGCAGCTTCTTTGATAATACTAATGTAATCGGAGTAAATAGCTTTACATAGTTCTGGTTTTGTATCACTGCTCCAGGACAATTCTGTAAAAAAAAAAAATTAATAATTATTTTTTTCCTACAATGAAATAATTATAGTAATAAATAATAATACTAAAGTTAGCCGACGATTTTAATTTTTTGATTTTTTTTTTAATAAGTAAATTAGAACAAAAAAATATTTTTAAAAAATTGCACTTACAGTTTTTAATGTTTTTTACAAGTGAAAATTTTTTTTTATTTTTTTTAATCATTTTTTCAATAAAAAAAAATTCTAAAAATTTTTAAATGTCGGCTAACTTAATTTTCATTAATAAATAATGATACAGAAGCTAGTTGACAACTGTTAACTTTTAAAACTCATAAAAAATAAATAAGGAAAATTAAATTAGTTGAAAGCGGAAAATTTTTATAATTTTTTTATTGCAATTTAAAAAAAAATTTTTTTTCACTATAATTTTTATTAATTCAAAAAATCAAAAATTGTCAGATGTCTGCTAATTTTAGTATCATTAATGAAAAAAGCTTTAAAAAATTTCTGATAATTTTTTTTTTAATTTTCAAATGTGGAATTTTTTTTTTATAACAATTTAATTGCTATAAAATTATAAAAAAATTTCTAATGTCTGTCAACTTCAGTGTCATGATAAACAAATAATTAATTACTTACTCATTTTATCTTTTGGATTGTCAATAATGACATTCATTAACATATTATTGCAATCCGACAATAATTTATCAAATAGTTCATCACTTAATGATGTTTTTATTATACGTAAATTATTTTTCAGCGTATCTGGTAGTTCCATTATTTGAATTAAATAATTGTTTAACTTAATTTTATATACTTCAGTGTAAATTTATTTATTAAAATCATTTGTTGTTGTAGCTGTAGGGTGTAAATACTGTAAATACGATAGTTAGGTTATGCGGTACATGGGTGTGTTTACAATCATTTTTTTGGACATACTTATCTCTGTACTTATATATTTTTTTGTTCTTACAATTATTTTTTCTTTTTCATGAAATTTTGAGTAAAAAAAAGTATTTATAACATATTGCGTTTCTAATGCCAAAAAAGGTAAAATAAATTTTTTTACTCCAATCAACATAACAATTTGTTCAATGTAAAATAATCTGTAGGAAAAATGGAAAAAATTTTTTTTTCAAAATTTCTTTTTCACTATTACTATTTCAGATTTTTTTTTCTTTTAGTATATTATTAAACTTTATTATTTTCTACTAATCCTAAAATTTTTTTTCAGAGTGGTGTTTTTTCGATTTCTATTATTTTTTATTTTCAGTTGAAAAAAAATTTTTTTTTACTAGCCTTATTTCTCATAACACTATCTGAAAATTTTTTAAAGTTCTTAAAAAACTTTTAAGCTTTAGGAAAAAAAAAAAAAAGAATAAAAACAAAAAGGAAGCTTTGAATATTTTTTTTTTTTCCAAAACTAAGGTAAAGTACTTAATAGCTGCTCAAGAACTAGTACCTGCTCACTCCATGTATTTGTATATTTTTATTTGTGAACATAAATATACAAATACATGGAGTGAGCAGGTACTGGGGATTTTACCTTAATCATCGAAATAAAAATTTTTTTTAGAATAATAAGATGAAAAAAAAAGGATAACTTTGATTTCTTTTTCTCTAAAATTACACCTAAAAACAAAGAAAATTAAAAAAAAAATTGTTTTTCGTATAAACGGCGAGAACTCCAATAATTTTTTCTCGATACAAAGTGGCAGACTTAGATTAAATTCATCACATTATAATTTAAAGATTAATTTGCAATTTTTTTTTAAGCCAACGAAAATAATTGTATTGTTACAAAAAATTCTTAAAATAAGAATTTTATAAGTATACTTCGATATTTTTTAACCAAAAATCCCGTACAAAAAAAATTTTGGTTCCGGATGAATTTCCGGATGAACTTTAGATTGTGAAACAAATATGAATTTCATCTGGAATTCCAGATGAATTTCATGATGAATTTGAAACAAATAGTATATGAAACTTAATTATTTTAATTTGTGAAATAATATTCGGAGACAGTTATATTGGAATTTTTAGCTTTATTTACACTGGTTCAACATTTGCAATTCTATAACGTCTATTCGGATAAATTTTTTGGAGTAGAAGAACACAATAATACGTTATAGCTCTCATTAGAGTAAGGAAATATTTCTAATACAAAAATAAAAACATGTACAACTATGTATGTCAATTTTAATGATAGATGATTCAGCTTTGGAACTAGAAACATTTAAACAAAATTCAATAGTTAAAATACAATTACTAAAATATAAACAGGATGATTTTCTTAGTATGAAAAATGTGGTGGCCCTGAAAAGGGCCGTTTTGTTTTAATTTGTTGGGAAAAGACGGGACAAATAAATTAACCTCCAAAACCGTAAAGAGTACGGCCTTGACGTTTCAGAGCGTAGACAACATCCATAGCGGTGACAGTTTTGCGTTTAGCGTGCTCGGTATAGGTGACGGCGTCACGGATGACGTTCTCAAGAAAGACCTTGAGGACACCACGAGTCTCTTCGTAGATCAATCCGGAAATACGCTTGACTCCACCACGACGGGCCAGACGACGGATAGCTGGCTTGGTGATACCTTGGATGTTATCACGAAGGACTTTACGATGACGCTTGGCTCCTCCTTTACCCAATCCTTTTCCTCCCTTACCGCGACCAGTCATAGTTAATAATTGAGAGTTTGCACGATGTGTCTGAGACGAGAATACTGACGAGAATGAGCTCTGCCAGATTAAGTGGGGATATTTATACACTTTTTTGGACTTACTCCTTCCACTGAAGTTGAATTAGTGAAAGATGAGGACTTTTTACCCCTACTCTTGGAATTCAACCAATAGAAACAACTGAGAATTCCTTTCCTAAAAACGGTGTAGCTGTTGTGTGGGGTGAACGGCGAAACTGAATCACTACAATTAAAATTGCATCAGCGCTCCCTGGTGGATTAGGGAAATAATTATTATTTTTATTTAGATTTAGAATATTAAAATTCAGGAATTAAGATTCCTGAGATTCAGGTTTATGATTAAATTCCCGTACAAAAAAAATTTTGGTTCCGGATGAATTTCCGGATGAACTTCAGATTGTGAAACAAATATGAATTTCATCATGAAAGTCAGCTGGAATTTCAGATGAATTTCATGATGAATTTGAATCACTTTGTATATGAAACTTAATTTTTTTAATTTGTGAAATAATATTTGGAGATAGTTATATTGGAATTTTTAGTTTTATTTATACTGGCTCAACATTTGCAATTCTATAACGTCTATTTGGATAAATTTTTTGGAGTAGAAAAACAAAATGTAAAATAATAATTCTTTCATGATGAATTTCGTGATATTATTCTGAATTTTGTGTTCTTCTACTCCAAAAAATTTATCCAAATAGACTTTATAGAATTGCAAATGTTGTGCCAGTGTAAATAAAACTAAAAATTCCAATATAACTGTCTCCGAATATTATTTCACAAATTAAAATAATTAAGTTTCATATACTATTTGTTTCAAATTCATCATGAAATTCATCTGGAATTCCAGCTGACTTTCATGATGAAATTCATATTTGTTTCACAATCTGAAGTTCATCCGGAACCAAAATTTTTTTTGTACGGGAATTTAATCATAAACCTGAATCTCAGGAATCTTAATTCCTGAATTTTAATATTCTAAATCTAAATAAAAATAATAATTATTTCCCTAATCCACCAGGGAGCGCTGATGCAATTTTAATTGTAGTGATTCAGTTTCGCCGTTCACCCCACACAACAGCTACACCGTTTTTAGGAAAGGAATTCTCAGTTGTTTCTATTGGTTGAATTCCAAGAGTAGGGGTAAAAAGTCCTCATCTTTCACTAATTCAACTTCAGTGGAAGGAGTAAGTCCAAAAAAGTGTATAAATATCCCCACTTAATCTGGCAGAGCTCATTCTCGTCAGTATTCTCGTCTCAGACACATCGTGCAAACTCTCAATTATTAACTATGACTGGTCGCGGTAAGGGAGGAAAAGGATTGGGTAAAGGAGGAGCCAAGCGTCATCGTAAAGTCCTTCGTGATAACATCCAAGGTATCACCAAGCCAGCTATCCGTCGTCTGGCCCGTCGTGGTGGAGTCAAGCGTATTTCCGGATTGATCTACGAAGAGACTCGTGGTGTCCTCAAGGTCTTTCTTGAGAACGTCATCCGTGACGCCGTCACCTATACCGAGCACGCTAAACGCAAAACTGTCACCGCTATGGATGTTGTCTACGCTCTGAAACGTCAAGGCCGTACTCTTTACGGTTTTGGAGGTTAATTTATTTGTCCCGTCTTTTCCCAACAAATTAAAACAAAACGGCCCTTTTCAGGGCCACCACATTTTTCATACTAAGAAAATCATCCTGTTTATATTTTAGTAATTGTATTTTAACTATTGAATTTTGTTTAAATGTTTCTAGTTCCAAAGCTGAATCATCTATCATTAAAATTGACATACATAGTTGTACATGTTTTTATTTTTGTATTAGAAATATTTCCTTACTCTAATGAGAGCTATAACGTATTGTTTATAAATTTATTTTGTTCTTATATTAGTACTTGTTTAGATGATATAAAATATGACACTTAAGTTAGCAACTAAAAAAATATTTCTAAAAAATTACACTTATAGTTTTTCAAGTTTTTTATGTGAATTTTTTTTTTTAATTGTTAAATTGAAATTATTTCAATAAAAAATTTCTAAAAATTTTGAAATGTCGGCTAACTTCATTTTCATTATAAAATATGTTTTGTAAAATTTAAAAAAATTCACTTGACCGTTTTATCACATTACAGTTTTAGTTTAGTTTTAAAAATCTCTTTATTTATCATTAGTTTTTACATGAGTTGTTACAAATTTTACTTTATCTGTTCCTATTTGTTTAAACAATTTACGCAGTTTAATTTATGTTTCTCAGTATCTAGTTTGTATGTTGATTTATTTAATGTTTCGATACAGTTTTCTGGGTAAAAATGTGAAAAAAACCCTTTAGATAATATCACATTACATGAGTTGCAGCTGGTTTTATATACCTATGTTATACCAATAATAAAATTGATAGATACTATACATACTAATAAACAAGTCTCGTGCAGTATTTTTCGGATAAGCTATAGTTGATGCTGTTTACTTTATTACCCACTTTCATTAAATTTTATAATTATTTGTCCATGTTCAATTAATTTATCAGTATCTAGAAAACTTTTCAGTAATTTTGAAATTATTTATAATAATTTACTTGTTTTAGTCGATATTGATTTTCAATTTATTTCCACCATTCAGTAGTACGTGTGCGTACTAACCAAGTAATCGAATGATGAATATAGTTTTTGTTCTCTGTAATTGAAATGATACTACGGCTGGTTTTAACTTAATTATGATATATTTATTAATCGTTGATTACAAATTGAACGAAAATATAAAGCTTAAGAAATTAATTAATATGAGTTTGTTCGGTCAAATTGAATAAAACTCAATTATTTCAACTATACAATCGATTTAATAACAATCGAATAATTGACGTACAGTATATGCAACTTATAATAATAATAATGATAATGAGGTTTAATACTACAAATTTTTATTGCTAAAAATTTAACGAAAAAATAAATTTCGACTAATCGAAAAATGGACATTTATTTAATAAATTAAAAAACAAATTGATTTATTTTACTGATATTGAAATTAGATTAAATTCTATTTTATTTTGCTTTAAGAATTTTTTTAGCTTGTAAAATAGGGTAAATGCACCAGTTGTTGACCGGTCACCAATTAGTTGACCGATGTATAAAAAAGTTAATTAATTAATATTTTACAAGGGTTTTTTTTTTTAAAGTATTAAAATAAAAAAATATGGCATTTAATCATCATAATAAAAAAATACGCAATTAATTGCGCAGTGATTATAGCTTTAAAAAAATATTCAGAGTTAGTTTACAACGCAACCAGCCATAAAGCGGTCATAAATAACTAGCGTACAATTGGAGAGTGAGTGAGTGCATTTCATCATTAATTTAGTGATATTTATCGGCATAATATAAAATATTTTAGTTTTATTATGTTAATTAAAGATCAGATTCCAACTTTTTTGAAAAAATAAAGTTAAATTATAAGTTTTAATATTATTTTAAGACCGGTCAACTATTGGATCCGTCAGAAGCCCTTTACCCAGTAAAAAATTCATTCGGTCATTTATTAGACCATCTGATTTTATCACAATCCAATTAATGACCGTATATTTATAATACTAACTTCTCAACCTCAAAATTAAATCTGTCAAGTGTTTAAAGTACTTTAGTCATTAAATATTTTGTAAATATAAAAATAATCATTATAAAATCTATATTTATAATTAAAATAATACTTAAAATCTTTTTTGATTATTAAATTTTATTTTGTTGTAATTTTTTTTAGTGAACGGTTATATCAAAGAACGAATTATTAGAAGAAAAAATTGCTAAGCAATTAAAAAAATAAAAAAGAGTTACAAGCTAGTAAAAAAGCTTTAATTGAAAAAAAGAAGAAGAATAAAAAAATTTCAAGTGAATCAGAAGAATTATCGTCATAAAAATGAATTTGTGATTATTTGTGACCTAAAGAAATCTGACTTTATGTTAATTATTGCTATTATTTACATTATTTTATAAAAAAAAGTACGATTTAAAATTATATTGCATGTTTAGTTTTGTTAAAGATGTCGTAAATACTTGAAAAGTACTTCATAAATTTAATTACATACATGTAGCTTACAAAATTACTTATAATTATTTCAACGGTCAATTAATTGGAGAACGGTCGGTCATTAATTGGGTTTCTTCGGTCAATAATTGGTGATTTAAAAATTTCAAGATTCAAATAACAAAATTAATATAATTTTGTCAATTTTTATTATAAATAGTTATTAATTATTATTAATTAAGTATTCAACTTTAATAAAATCCATTACAAATTGTTTTAAGAAGGTTAATAGATTTTTTATAGCTTAGCACAGAAAAAGAAAACCTTAATCGGTCAATAATTGGTCCATTTACCCTATATTAACATTTTCTCAATATAATTTTTATATAATAACAGAAAATTATTTTTAAATATTCAAAATTATTAATAAAAAATTAGAACTTTTATATACTCTGGCAAGGTTTCTTTACCAGCGAGAAAAAATTGCCACCTAGCGGCGAAGACAAGAACTAAGTATCCTAACCACATTTTTTACAAACTGTCACTATAAGCACATTCTAACTAAATTTATATTATTTTTAATAATATAAATTATAAACATTGAATAATTAATTTATTAAAAATTAATAAATGTTCAGTGTAAAAAATAGAACATGAAAAAAAATTGGCTTAGAGTTAAAAAAGTTATCTTATTTTTCATATTTTTAATATTTAAGCCAAAATTTTAATTTTTAACTTTCTAATCACTTTGTCTAATTAGGCACGATTAAAATTAAATTTTACATTAAAATTCTGGATAAACGATAAGAGATATAAAAAAATTGATAAAGATCTTATAGATAAAAAATTTAATTTTCTATAAAAAAAGTTTCTTATCATTTTTTCATATCTTCAGTACTCAGCCCAGAATTCCAATTTTAAACTTTTTAAATACTTGGTCTGAGTAGACACGATAGAAATCATGTTTAAAATTGAAATTCTGGATAAATGATAAGAGAGAGAAAAATTGATAAGAACCTTTTACCCAGAGAATTTAATTCTCTATAAAAAAGGTTTCTTACGATTTTTTTTATCTATTTATTTTTAAAAAAATCAATTTAAATCACTAAACAAGTTAATAAAAAACCATTTATCTAATTTTAAGTTTAAAAGGTCAGCTAAAATAATTAAAACTAAAAAAAAGTAATATAAATTCTGGAATTCATCAGATGCTGGATCGACGAAGGAAACTTCACAAGCGTCCTGGTTTATCCCGTCTGCGTGTCAACCCTCCTCAACCTGCTCTTTCTCTGCAACATTGTTCGCGTTCTTCTGACCAAGTTAAGAGCTGGGCCAGCAATCGGAACCCGGCCACCACGCTCGATGCTTCAAGCTTTCAGGTATAAAGAACAAACTCTGGATGTAGATCCGGACTAATTCAAAAAAAAGATCAGTTTCTTTTGAAAAATTAAATTAAATAATTAAACTTTTGAAAATACAATAATTGATATTATGACTATCATTAATCATTTAGAAGTTATACTTCTTTTTTATTATTAATTATCCATACATTTAGTTTTTTGAATATTATTGATCACAAAAAAGAAGAAATATGAATTAAGAAATTAAATAACATCAATTAATATTAAAAATTATCTGCAGTACGATTTTTAGATTGCTATAGAAATAATTAATTAGAAATTTCTAATTCCCTGACATTTTCAGGTTTTCTAGGTCAATCGCCACCGTGATTTATAATGTTCATTTAAAAATAAATTAATATCGGAAAATTTAAAATAAATTTTAGCAATTAATTTGTGATAACAATAAACAACATCGCCCAAACAAAACTCTTTTATCAACAACGAATCAAACACTTAAATATTCTGAACAATTTTTTTTATGAAAATGTTAACGACGTACCTTTCACAATAAAACACAAACTTCTAAACCAACTCCTACTTAAATAAGTCTATTTTACATTTAATCAATAAACAAGCAATAACCATGTAAATATAGTTAAGTTAAGTTGAGTAAATTATTGTCTAGGCTTAAGATAGTATGTCGTCAAATTTTTCTAGTGGATTTTTGTTAACTTTTTACCACGAAAATAAAATAGAAACTCTATGTAAGAAGAAAACATAAGATATATAAAGAATAAAAATAATTTGTTAAGTCGTAAGACAGGTAAAATTAGCCTACTGTGTACACTAAGTAAAATCCTAGAAACAATAATATTAAAACGAATTAAAATCCATGAGACAGAAAATAAAAATCTCATAGCAGAACAGTTTGGATTCAGAGAACACCACGCTACAGACCTACAACTGGCACGCATAGTAAATTATATAACTACCAAATTTAATTGGAATAAATCAACTGCATTAGTCTTACTAGATATAGAAAAAGCATTCGATACAGTTTGGCATCAAGCCCTTTTATACAAGTTACATAAACTAGAAATACCAATATACATAATTAAACTATTACAACACTACCTCACTAACAGACAAATCCAAGTTCAAGTAAATGATACACTTTCAGAAAAACAAAAAACAGTAGCTGGAGTTCCACAAGGATCCATCCTTGGTCCTGTTATATTTTTATATTATATAAATGACATTCCTAAAGATAATAACACAAATTTGGCTCTATTTGCGAACGATACAGCACTCTACAACGCTTGAGGTAATAAAAGAATTGCTCTAGACAGGCTACAAAAACACCTAGACACACATGGAATACTACACAAAATGGAAAATTAAAATTAATGAAGCAAAAACAGAACTAATTATATTCAGTAAAAGAATAAAAATAAAAAAAAACGAAGACAACCTAACAATTAACATCAACAATACAATTATAGAACCAAAAACTAACGCCAAGTACTTAGGAGTAATACTAGACAACAAACTGACATACGTCTCGCATATCAATAAAGCATGTTCTAACGCAAAAAGTATAAAGCATATACTATATTCACTCATTGGACACAGAAGTAAGCTGAGTATTAAATAAACTCATACTTTATAAAAGCATGATTAAACCAATACTATTATACGCGGCTCCAATCTGGAGTAGTGCATCTAACATTAACATAAATAAAATCAAAACAATTGAAAATAAGATACTAAGAATGATTAGCAATGCTCAACTTTATGAGCGGAATGACAGCATCAAATCCAGACTTAACATAGATGAAATCTATAATGACATTCACAAACGCACGCAGGACTTCTACAACAACAGAACCAAAAATTTAGAAATATTACAAGACGTTGGCATCTTTAATAAAGACACTGCCCTATTTAAAATTAAACACAAACTCCCGAATCACATACTCATTAATTGATCAAGCATCTTACTGTACATTTTGTAAATACTGTAATAGGCTAAGTTAGTTTGTAAGATAATTAAAATTATAGCTCATATGGTTTTTAAAACAATTTTTTTCATATTTATAAGAAAACAAAACTTCAATATAAAACATCAAAACTTTAAATATATAGAAATATTTGGTAATAATTAAGGAACAAATAATATTGTATTTACAAGTAATCAAAATTTTAAGATGAATAAAGAACTTTTAAATCGAAAAAAAAGGTAAAATTTTATGATAACGTAAAAATTTTAAAAATATGTAACCTTGTTATGTAACAAACCAATGATGTTATTTTTGAAAGACAAAAAAAAAAGATAATCTATGATAACTTAAAATTAATTAAAGTTTATTAAAAATTAAAAACTAATGAAGATAAAATTCAAAAGTATTTTACGTATTGAAAAATTTGGTGGCCCTGAAAAGGGCCGTTTGTTTTGAATTTAAAGATTTCAATTTGAGCTGCTTTTTTCTGTTTTCTTAGGTAAGAGAACAGCCTGAATATTGGGCAAGACACCTCCTTGAGCAATGGTGACTCCAGAGAGAAGTTTGTTTAATTCCTCGTCGTTACGGATGGCCAGCTGAAGATGACGTGGGATGATTCTACTCTTTTTGTTATCACGAGCAGCATTACCAGCCAACTCCAAGACTTCAGCAGCCAAGTATTCCATGACAGCGGCGAGGTAGACTGGAGCACCGGCACCAACACGTTCTGCATAATTTCCCTTACGCAACACACGATGGATACGTCCCACCGGGAACTGGAGTCCAGCACGGCTGGAACGAGTCTTAGACTTTCCCTTTACTTTGCCTCCTTTGCCACGACCAGACATGATAGATTTATACGGATTATAAAGCGTTAGTCTCAAAAAAGCTGACTGGAGTGCAGTCTGCTGATTGTGTTGAGCACTAAAAAAAAAAAACGAGGCATATCAATTTTTCGTAGGACCTTCCGGGCCAATGAAATCCCAGAATTCATGGTGGTGGGAAAAGCAACTGTTTCCTGCACTGTGACTGGACCGTTGGCTAGCTCACTGTTACTATTGTTATTATTATTTTCAGTATACGCAGTAGACCAATAAGATCACGCGTACTCCCACTACTCGTTCTTGATAATTTGATTGGTCCGCTGGCTACGTCGGAAAATTGATAGTACCCCTGAAAAATTGGCAGATAATTACAATTAAAATTAATTAATTACTAATTCTCATCTTATCTGTGTGACAAGTACTTTAATTATTATATTATCATCATGCCGCCTAAAACTGTTGGAAAAGACATGAAGAAGACTGGAAAAGCCCAGAGGAGCATTATCAAGGGTGGCAAGAAAGGAAGAAAGAAGGCCAGGAAGCAGACTTACGCTATCTACATCCACAAGGTGTTGAAACAGGTCCATCCTGACACCGGTATGTCCATGAAGGCAATGAGCATCATGAATAGCTTCGTCAACGACATCTTTGAACGCATTGCTGCAGAAGCTTCAAGGCTTGTGCACTACAACAAACGCTCCACTATCACTTCCCGGGAAATTCAAACTGCTGTTCGTCTTCTGTTGCCCGGTGAGTTGGCCAAGCACGCTGTCAGTGAGGGAACCAAGGCTGTCACTAAATACACCAGCTCTAAGTAAATTTCTCATCCTTGAATCTTTCAACAAACCAACGGCCCTTTTCAGGGCCATAAATTTTTCTACACGAAAGAAACTTTACAAGTTAATAATTAATTTATTTAAAATTAAATTTTTATTCTTTACAGCTGAAATTAATAATAAATTTCTGATGTTTTCAGGCATAATTAAAAGAAATATTCGGTTAATAATTTCATGATTCTTGATCAATTATCAAAGCTTTAATTGATCGTAGATTTTTTAGTTTGACTTAAATTGAATGGTCTGTATCTATTTTTTTTTAATTGTTTGGTTATCAAGAAATAATGCATTTAAAGCTTAGAATTTTATTATCTCTATTATTTAGAGAATAAAAATTTTAAATCGTTTTTTTTAGTGAAATTAAATGTCATTACAAGGGTCTTGACGTGAGTTTGACTTTTCAAGGTTTCATATTTTCACCGATAATTACTTTATAAGTATTTGGGCTGCATTTGAAAATGCTCTATCTCTAGATACATAATTAAGAAATAACCTTGTATCTCGTGATCTATTGACATTTTTAAAGATGTAAGCTCATCCCGATGTTATACTCATCAAGACCTTTCATTTGAGTACCCACATCATTTTTTCATATATTTATATATATTATATATATGTATATATGAAAAATATATAAAAATGCATGTGGGTACTCAAATAAAAGCTCTTGATGAGTTTAACATCGGGATGAGCTTATATCTTTAAAAATGTCAATAGTTAAAAAAGTA